>CAJHNH020000504.1:264956-309956 GCA_905116865.2 Candidula unifasciata
TACAGCAGCATACCATGTCTGTGAATAAACATATTCAATCGTCAGTGACATAACACGTATGAGTGTAATACATACCATATGTCCGATGGGCTACTGGCATGATAGCGTTCGTTTACATAACCCCCCCACCCCCCACCCTTTCCCCTTTTCCGCTAACTATTTGGAAATAGAATAATATTGACAGCAATGAAGCTGCATGAGAAACTTTACCTTTCATCGAGAAGGAATTTTTGCCCCTTTAGGTTTGATAAGTAATCTGCTGTTTCCGTTGGAAAAAACTGCCATCTGAAGGCAAAAATAAACGAGCTAAGCAGAGAATCAGTATTTATTTTTAAGGAAAAAAAAACTATGCAAATCACCAACCTGGAGACCTCAGTGAAAGGTTAGTAATATAATATTGTAAAGAAGAAAAATCAGACAGTGTAGCTGACAACTAACAGAAAAAGAAAGTTGTAAACACGTGGGCATGTCATAATTACAAAAGCATGTCACTGTTACATGTAAAGCAAAAATAATCGCTTCCATTACACGAAACACAAACTACATGAATACTGAACGGGTCCTTCATGGGTCATATAGGTTTGGGGGGGGGGGATTTGGGGGTGGGGGTCAGGATCGGCTGGAAATCAAAAACACAGTAAATATTTTGTAAACGTTGATCTAATAGAAAGGCAAAATGCAAGGAAAGCAATTAGTAACTTTAAATATCAACAATAACCCAGACTTTGACATTGTCAATATAACAGAGCTTTACAGATTGCTGTCCTGCTCATGACCTTTGCAAAAGCAGTTTCATCCCGTGAAGACTCAAAAACCAGTTATAAAAAGTGCCTTTATCATTTCTTACAATTGTAAAGTATAGACATAAGGAAAACAATTGTTTCCCGGCTACAAATACTTTTGGAATATTGATTTATATATTATGCTTCTTGTTTTTGAAAATGACTCAGAGTAGAATGAAATACTTTACACTGTTGCCTTCTCGGAAACAAGGCACAGGGAACATAAATTCTCATCAATGAATTGTTATATTCCGCCTGTGAAGATACTGTTGCACCATGGAGAGATGCTCTGCAGATACTGAATAAACATATGAGGTTGGCGTGCAATATTATGTCATTGACAATGAACATCCATCCATTAAACTAATGTAATGACAAATTAGGAGGATTAGGTGGCTACTGTTTAAAACATCCGTGTCTGCATTTTAATGTGCTTTCGGTGACAGAGACACTATTTCAATGTAGATTTATGCATTTACCAATTGACAGGACAAGTCTGTATTCAAAGAAAACGAAAATTTACCAGCAAAACCATGACACTTCCCCTGCGACTGATATACAGGATATGTTTACTCACGAATTAGTTGTGGATCAACCTCTAGATGGACCATCTATATAAACAAAAAAGAAGACCCTAATCTGAACCCTATTATTGACCTAATATACTACGAATATGTAGTGTTCGTACATACTACATGTATGACGATATATATATATATATATATATATATATATATATATATATATATATATATATATATATATATATATATATATATACATATTTATGGTTAGGTATTTCTATTATGTTAATCAACTTCCGTTACGACCCGATATGTGTATTTGTTTTTTGAACTAAACTGAAGACCTGTAAGAATCCAGCTTGATGACATAGCCATTACCAAAAACGGTAAAGGCCTATAGGAATAAACTCACAGGGAGCAAGTACAGCAGGGATCTACCAGTCGTCAGTAGAAATTATCCTCGCCAACGAGCGTTTCGGCCCACTATTCCTAGACGCTTTGGGAGGTGGGCCTACCTGAGTTCATGAAGCTTAGGGCTGGTACCCTGCTGCACGAGATTACCGGATGGTGTTTTTCTTCGGATAGGGACAAGACGACTTTTTGGTTTCGCAGAAGGTACTGTGAGATAAGAAGTCGTTGCGGCAGCCTAATTAGAACAGTCAGCGTGTCTGGACGACCGAGCGACAAGCTTACGTTTGGTTTACCAGACACATGTTGGACTTTTGTTAGCAGGTGGCAGAGGAACACTGGCAGGCAATTCGGACACGATGGACT
This sequence comes from Candidula unifasciata, assembly GCA_905116865.2. Lineage (NCBI taxonomy): Eukaryota > Metazoa > Mollusca > Gastropoda > Stylommatophora > Geomitridae > Candidula > Candidula unifasciata. Next base: position 267,037 of record CAJHNH020000504.1, read on the forward strand.
TTCAAGGGGTGAGAAACCCTTTTCCACTAGACACCCGGACCAGCTCATCGAGGCCCGTCCCCTACGTTGTTGCGTTGCGTCCAAAGCCAGCTAGAGGCCCTTTCGGCTACCTCTCCCAGTTTTTTAAGTGTACGTTTCCGTTCATTACGGCGCAATCCTAGTTCTTTAACCACATTGTAGAGCGAAGTGGAAACGAGGCCTCTCGCTCCCACTTCGACGGCAAATACCCGTACCGTGTACGCCTCGTTTCTCCTCAGACCGGCTGCTAAATCACTGTATTTCTCGAGTTTATACGTGTGATTCTCTTCCATACGCGACTCAAACGGGACGGTCAACTCAATCAGGATGAGCTGCCGTTTTTGCGCAGAGTGGAGAACTATGTCAGGTCGCAGGCCGGTCTTCCGGATCAACTCGGGGTACCTTTCATGGCCCGGCAGATCAACCGCCAGTAACCAGTCTCTCGCAGAGTCTAGCACAGATGGAGCGAATGCGTTTCGGTTGACCTTACCTTTTGGAACCTGCCCAGCCTTGAGGAAACGAATGGGGACGATGCTACAACTGGCCCTTGCGTTGGCCCTCATTCTAGCTTGGTCAACAACGGCTGCTAACTCTTTTAACACCTTGTTGTGTCGCCAGGTGTATCGGCCTTGACCTAGGGCTTTCCTACACGCGGGCAGGACGTGCTCAAGAGTTTGCTTCGCTTTGCACAACGGGCAAGTCGGATCGTTGGTCGCAGACCATTTAACCATATTAACACCGGACGGTAATACATCGTACGCCGAACGAACGATAAAGCTCAGTCGCAGCGGGGTCATACGCCAGATCTCACCCCATGTGAGTACTCTTGGGAATGCGTTCTCCAGGCTGACCCAATGGCCCTGCTGCGACTGCTGGGCTGCTTTCTGGACCCGAACCTCGTTTTCGTTGTCCCTCACCGTTTGTATTACCATGTCTCGGCGCTCTTTGGCTGAGGCCTTTGACCACCAATTGACCTTCCCGTGCCCTAGGCCTCGACGGTCGGTTTGAGTGTATCCCATTATCTCCTTCAATTTTAGTGCATTCTGGGCAGATTCTATCGCATCGAGGACTCTCCACTTCTGGCCAGTCTTTAGAGCGGGCTGGACAGCGATGACATTTGGGTCTGAAGACTCGCGCAAGAGCATGGCGAGTCTTACCTTAAACTCTTCGGTTATCGATTTGAACGGAAGTACCAGCTTAGCCTGCTTGCAATACAGAGCCACGTCGGTCAGACAAGGCGGTGCACCAATCCACTTTCTCAAGGCTGTGTTGATTTTCCTCTCCATGGTTTCCACTGCAGTCATCGTCACCTCGTAGACTAGTAGTGGCCATAGGAGCTTCGGAATCAACATGAATTGGAGACACCATACCTTGAATTTCCCGACCAGCCTGTATCGCTCGATCGCGAGCAGGCCTGTAGCCAGTGACTCGTGTATTCGCCGGACTTCCGCTCTATCAGATAACTTCGAATCGTAAACGCGACCAAGGCTCTTCACCGGTTCCTCCAGAACCGTGGAGATCTTGTTCCTTGCCACCGTAAAACTGGTTGCCTAAGCTACATCCTTAGCTCTTCTTTATCAGGCGGCTGACTGAATATTTGATTAAAGTCCACTCACCTTCCTGCAAAATGCTCAGTCCATGTCACTGAAATGTTACAAGTCCGCAGCCACTTAGGAACAGTCAATTTCTACCCAGTTACAAAGCACAGGGAATAAAAAACGAGTAGATACTTTCTGTAAATTGGAATATGTAGCTTTTCAGCAAGAGAAATCTGTTGCAGCTTTAGCTCATAATAGAATGGATTAAGCGAAAAAGTAAACCTTGCCCCTGATTTCGACAAGAACTTTTTGAAGCTTAGTTTTCACTGTGGCTTCCAGCAGCAAACTCTCGCCACGGCCCATGTGTGTAGAATATTCAGATATTATTTCAAATAAGGCCATTAAATCTAAACTTGCCTCAGCATTTGATTTCAAAGCATATATATATATATATATATATATATATATATATATATATATATATATATATATATATATATATATGTGTGTGTGTGTGTGTGTGTGTGTTTTTTTAATAAGTCACTGAACCGTGATGACCCGTCTGTGACTCCACACTGCTCACTCGCACTGAAAGGGTCCTTACAACATTCAGCATGTCATTTATTAGTTAACCACCAAGTTGTGCACGACCAGCCAGTCTATCTGCACATTCATTTCCTAACATGCCGGCATGGGCTGGAGAATACATCCAAATGACACAAACTACCTGGGACCTCTGAAGCGATGCTTGTCACTCTTAGCGGAGCATACCGTCTGGACCTTCCTCGACATGCTCTATGGGTCGGCTATAATTACGAAATGTGTGTACAGCTGATTCTAGGATTCGCTGAAAGCTGTTCTGACGCCTCCACCTCCATTTTCAAACTAGATGTTGTGGTGTCATATTTCAGGCATCGTTGCATTGAGTGACGTCAATTCACTTTTGCTAAGAGCCCTCGTGAACTTCGTCTGCCTCTCAAAACAGAGCCATCACCGGTGCATGAATCATTGTCAAACTTCTGATTCTGCAGCAACCCCTGGCCAATCTCTGCAGCACTCATAGCCCAGTCTGATCAGAACTCTACACGTCTGACTTTTGTTGGGACAGTGACCCAGTCCTCTCCTCGCCCAAATTTATCAAGCCTGCATAAATGTATAATTGTGTCTTTAGTGTGGGCCATCCAAGACCTTCCTCTGTTCAGTATGTGACCCTTAGCTCTGTCAGGGCTTTATGCAAGAGGTATTTTTTGTCTGCGGCTACTCTGAGATGTGACCTTACTTGCAGCATTTTGAGTATAACTTATAGTCGGCAGTATATTTCGCATTTATTCTAATGGGGTATCTCTTGTACATCCCAGAATTACTCTCATGGCTTCACCCAGCATACTATCAAGTTTCATCACATGACTTAGCCTGCTTGCAATACAGAGCCACGTCGGTCAGACAAGGCGGTGCACCAATCCACTTTCTCATGGCTGTGTTGATTTTCCTCTCCATGGTTTCCACTGCAGTCATCGTCACCTCGTAGACTAGTAGTGGCCATAGGAGCTTCGGAATCAACATGAATTGGAGACACTATACCTTGAATTTCCCGACCAGCCTGTATCGCTCGATCGCGAGCAGGCCTGTAGCCAGTGACTCGTGTATTCGCCGGACTTCCGCTCTATCAGATAACTTCGAATCGTAAACGCGACCAAGGCTCTTCACCGGTTCCTCCAGAACCGTGGAGATCTTGTTCCTTGCCACCGTAAAACTGGTTGCCTAAGCTACATCCTTAGCTCTTCTTTATCAGGCGGCTGACTGAATATTTGATTAAAGTCCACTCACCTTCCTGCAAAATGCTCAGTCCATGTCACTGAAATGTTACAAGTCCGCAGCCACTTAGGAACAGTCAATTTCTACCCAGTTACAAAGCACAGTGAATAAAAAACGAGTAGATACTTTCTGTAAATTGGAATATGTAGCTTTTCAGCAAGAGAAATCTGTTGCAGCTTTAGCTCATAATAGAATGGATTAAGCGAAAAAGTAAACCTTGCCCCTGATTTCGACAAGAACTTTTTGAAGCTTAGTTTCACTGTGGCTTCCAGCAGCAAACTCTCGCCACGGCCCATGTGTGTAGAATATTCAGATATTATTTCAAATAAGGCCATTAAATCTAAACTTGCCTCAGCATTTGATTTCAAAGCATATATATATATATATATATATATATATATATATATATATATATATGTGTGTGTGTGTGTGTGTGTGTGTGTGTGTGTGTTTAAAAGTCACTGAACCGTGATGACCCGTCTGTGACTCCACACTGCTCACTCGCACTGAAAGGGTCCTTACAACATTCAGCATGTCATTTATTAGTTAACCACCAAGTTGTGCACGACCAGCCAGTCTATCTGCACATTCATTTCCTAACATGCCGGCATGGGCTGGAGAATACATCCAAATGACACAAACTACCTGGGACCTCTGAAGCGATGCTTTTCACTCTTAGCGGAGCATACCGTCTGGACCTTCCTCGACATGCTCTATGGGTCGGCTATAATTACGAAATGTGTGTACAGCTGATTCTAGGATTCGCTGAAAGCCGTTCTGACGCCTCCACCTCCATTTTCAAACTATATGTTGTGGTGTCATATTTCAGGCATCGTTGCATTGAGTGACGTCAATTCACTTTTGCTAAGAGCCCTCGTGAACTTCGTCTGCCTCTCAAAACAGAGCCATCACCGGTGCATGAATCATTGTCAAACTTCTGATTCTGCAGCAACCCCTGGCCAATCTCTGCAGCACTCATAGCCCAGTCTGATCAGAACTCTACACGTCTGACTTTTGTTGGGACAGTGACCCAGTCCTCTCCTCGCCCAAATTTATCAAGCCTGCATAAATGTATAATTGTGTCTTTAGTGTGGGCCATCCAAGACCTTCCTCTGTTCAGTATGTGACCCTTAGCTCTGTCAGGGCTTTATGCAAGAGGTATTTTTTGTCTGCGGCTACTCTGAGATGTGACCTTACTTGCAGCATTTTGAGTATAACTTATAGTCGGCAGTATATTTCGCATTTATTCTAATGGGGTATCTCTTGTACATCCCAGAATTACTCTCATGGCTTCACCCAGCATACTATCAAGTTTCATCACATGACTCTTTGATATGGTCCATAATCAATCACCGACAGGGTCACATGCTGGAAGATTGTGAACAGTATTATTTGTTTCCCTTCCATTGCTGCCATAACCTTAAGTGGCTGTCATTCTTTTTGGCATTTCGTTGCAGCTGCCCCCACATGATCACCAGAGCTTCGGTGGAAAGTGAAGCCCAAGTACCTCAGTTTGCTTTCTCTTTTCGTGTTTTTATCATTAATCGTGAGACCTGGAATATCACCTCTTATAATGCTATTGTACAGAGAACACTATAAAACAGCTGCCCTTTCTGAGTTGATGACAGCATCAAGCTCTGCACACCGGTGGGTCACTTTGTCTACAGTTGCATGTAGATCTTGGGTTGTCTGCTGCCTATCACTCCTTTGCTTGTATGCAAGAACGTCTGCAAATGTAAATAGTCTTCCAACAGCTGGTGCTTCAAGCTTTGCAGTCTTGCTTTTATGCACATTGCAGAGCACTGGTGAAATTTCAGAGCACTGGTGAAATTGCAAAGCACTGGTGAAATTGCAGAGCACTGGTGAAATTGCAGAGCACTGGTGAAATTGCAGAGCCCTATGGTAGTTCCAGTAAGATATTATATGCTTCTAGGGTCCTTGTAAAGAGGCAGAGGGTGACTTTACATGAATGTAGGACAACTGCTGTACAGTTCATGTCATGAGTTGAACAGCCACCATACACAGTGGACGAGTCGGGACTTGATATTCCTCTCGCTCAGCAAAATTTCAAAATTAGACCCGCCCGGAAAGGTATATAGTCCCTTATATTGATCTATACTTTTATCTGGTAAAAGAGTAATTTCTGGAACCTCTAGTTGCTTTGATATATCTTCATTTTCAAACTTGCAACTGTAGATTGGGTAATTCTAGTATTTTATTTGAAAATTCATTTAAACCGGTTTACTCCTTGTTCATGAATACAAGGAACTTCTTTCCTAGTGACGCAGATTTGATTTTGTGAACACGATTCTTTCGCCTGATTCCAAAGTGTCAAGACGTGTATCCAGTCTTAGTAGAATTTGGCGCATTCATAGTTCCAGTTCTAACTTGGAAGATTTCCTAAGCTTGGGATGAGACCTCTGTAGAGATCAGGCAGACGAATCACAGTCCAGCCAACAACCACCAACCCATACCATTCTATGCACCAAGCATAACCATGTCCTGCCCTGTATACCACTACCTCAACATGGCAAGAGCGTGTTTGTGAGCTCCAGTGAACATTTGCAGACGTTGTGTCATCAATCTAGTGAACCAGTCTTCAAGAGCTTGGTTGGGCTCTGAGACAGTTTTTGTGACCTGACCTGTGAGAGAGACTTGATGAGTCCCTATGCAGTTTCTGTGTCCTCGATGGTGAGGAAATCAACTGGCACCAGATCAACTAGAGGCAGAGATACCTGAGTCAACTACAGTCGAATCACCAAGGACAGAGGGGAGCATCGACCTACGAACTGGGCTAAGTGATCGTTTAATCATCATCATGCTCTCTTCCCACAGCTCCACGTGATTCCAAGGATGAATTCATAAAGTATCTTATGCTGGAATCCACCAGGCCTAAAGATGCCAAGTAATGCTTCTGCGACACTCCTACTGTCGATCCTCTGAACTGAAACAATCTCATCCCACTTTGAACAGCAGGACCCCGGAACCTACACGGGGAGTAATGAACATAAAATCAGATGGAACATGCTAGGGAACCAGTACAAAATCATGAATGCTTGTCTGCACTAAAAGGTAAAGTAGGGAGATGTGAACCAGCATCACTGCACACGCTTATAAACCATAAGTGCTCTGAGACACAGTACGGACAGCTGATAAACTGTCCGCCTGTGTCTCCGTCCGCACGCAACTCCGTAGCTACAGCAAAATTCCTCCATTTACCCCAGAGTGTTAACTCCGGTACCCATTACCTAGAGGCTGGGTGAACCCAGAGAACCGCCCGGTTTCGAACACAGACCGTGGGCTGCAGCGAGTCGCAGCTGGATTTGAAAGCGCTAACGCAGTATACACTAGAGCATGTAAACTTTTTATGCAATACGCCTTAGTCTCATGTGATGAGCTGCGTAAACGAACTTGTGGAACCTATACGAATTTCAACATATAGGCCGCAGTAAAAATTACCAAGGGGGACAGCAACTATTCCTTACTTAGTTGAAAAGCTTAAGTGGCTTCCGAACCATCTGCTGAACCACAGAGTTCAAAAATAAACAATCTATCAAGAAAAAGTGTAAGTCATTTTACAAGAGAAACTTCGACACTATATAACGTGTGAAGGTCTACATCAGAATTGTGGATTATCTGTCTATTCTTATCCATTACATTTCTGAAAGACCCAAATCTTTAAAAAAAACAGTCCGGGGGGGGGGGGGGGGGGGGGAGCTTGTTCACTATATTTACCTTGAAATCAGTACCCCTCTAACATTTGGACATGTATGTTTACAGACGGTTTTTGTAAAGAAGCCACTGGCAGGAGGCGGGCGATAAACGCACACTAATTGCAAGACAGAGACACAGTATCGGCAGGGGAAATTGGCACTATCTTCAGAACAGAGGCAGCAATTCTCCTTTGAACTGAACAGACTCCAAATACTCCAGTTAAACTTTAAAAAAAGCTGCCATATGCACCACGTAAAATCCGTTCTCTGATTCATCTTACGCTCCAATGAGGACATCAGAATTATGTGCACAAGAACAGAAACAGTCAAGCAGCGAGATTCAGCCCAAAATTGATCTCTAGAAATTGTAAGGCAGGGCTTACGAAGGCTACACGAAACCTTATACAGCCAATATGTCTCAGAGCTTTGAAACGCCAAAGACACCCTTAAAACAATTTATGAAGTTGAACTGGAGAGGGAGACAACAAAAGACGATAACGAAACCAAACTGCCATGAGATCCTTGTTTTGTGTGTTTACAGGAGCAGCATTTTAAGGCAAGGAATAGAGTCGGGTATGTCAGCGCATGATGCCCGTCTTTGCTTTACGTCATGGCACATGATAATAAAGATATTTCGAGGGAAAGGGAGCGCTAGGCAATTTTTTTTTTTCTGAAAAGAATGTGGTGGACAACAACAGTTTGGAAAACACAGATCTAAACCATTCACAGAAATATCTTGAGTAGGAGATGGGTGCGTTTTGGTGCCACTGCTGTTTATCACCTACAGTATATACAAGAATGCCAAACATTTTAGTTATACATCATAATTATTTGATGTTTGTTCTCTTTAAATAACTATGTGTATTTTTTTTTTATAAATATAAATTGATAATTAGTTCTATATTTAAAAACACAAATTTTATTCCCATCCATAAAATATGGTGCTGGTCATTGTTATATTGCCCCATAATTTTTTTTTTTAATGTGTCTTTCCCATCTTCTGCTATAACGTTAATTAAATACATGAATTTTGTAATCTGTTTTACTGAATTGTTATCTATGCAAATCTGGAGTAACTCACTGTCGGCAACCCATTTAAACTGCTGTTATTTCACTTTGTCATATAAATAGGCAACAGAAAATAAGTCACTTTATTTCGTATTGTTACAGAAAGAAAACTTTCTCCTAACCTCTCTCCAAGCTGGCCTCGACATTGAAAGGAATGATTTTTGCTGATCGGCCAACGGTTAGATCAAACACAACACCTACCAGAGATGAATCTCAAACAGGACTTGTTTCTGAAATGGCAGACCTTGTTATTGAGACACCGTCTGAGACTAAATCAACTATAGAAACTCACAAACCACGACTACACTGGCAAGTTGGTCCCTCTAAAAAAATACCAAAGAGCGATAATTTTACCCAGAAAGTCCACGTCTGGGATGAAACTATGAGCGGAGTAGCGAATAAAGAGTCCATAAGACACTGTATGCTCTCACAGAACACTCCTGTCAGAAACATTAAAAACATCACGGAAAAGGATGAGCGTGTGCTACTTAACGTCGGCGGTGTCCGACATGAAACACACGTCAGTACCTTAAAGAACGTCCCTGGCTCCAGACTGGCCCGTTTAGCTGACCTTCATCGAATTAGTAACCGAGGAAAACATGAATACTTTTTTGACCGGCACCCAGCAGTTTTCAACTCGGTTATTGATTTTTACAGAACAGGTCAGTGTGCATTTAGCTCTTTTAGACTATCTGTGTATGGCTTACGGATTATGAGCACAGTTTCGTAACTTCCAGTGAAGGTTCTGACATCCAGTTTTGTGTTTGTGCGCGCGCGCGCGCGTGTGTGTGTGTGTGTGTGTGAATGTGTGTGTTTATGTGTGTTTATGTGTGTATGTATGTGAACCATTTGCACCTGAGTAAGCTAATCGCAGAAGGCGACTGGAGTTGACAGTAACTGGACCTTATCAGTCAAAAGACGCTTTAAATAAAAGCCACAGCACAACGAATCACCTGTATTTTCAGAGGCAAACACAGAAAGAGGAGGACGAAGAGTAGGAGGAGGAGGAGGAGGAGGAGAAGAAGAAGAAGCAGAAGAAGAAGAAGAAGAAGAAGAAGAAGAAGAAGAAGAAGAAGAAGAAGAAGAAGAAGAAGAAGAAGAAGAAGAAGAAGATGAAGAAGAAGAAGAAGAAGAAGAAGAAGAAGAAGAAGGAGAATGTATATTTTAAAATCTATAATGATACTTTCTCCACTTAGTTTAGAATTATTTGATAACGAAATGCATCAGAACTATGAATTAATCTACTAGCTCTACTAAATATGAGCCCGGGCTGTGTTCAAACATTACCTGACAGCACGCCGTAACGTAGACATCTTTGGGTGGGGAAAAAGGGAGGAGGGGTGGGGGGGGGGGGAGTTAGGTAATGAGCAATAACGATGCGAATAACGAGTGTGCCCTCTTCTGATAATAATCTCAGCTCCAGAATGTCGCCTCAAAGATTGGAAGTTGTCCCAAAGATGTGTAAGTTCATTGTCAAGCTGTGAAAGATTTTGAGGTGAATTCATCATTTTGTGGACGTGGTGGTCAAGCATGCTCTGTGAATGCCTAGTAGGGTTAGGGTTGGATGACACTGGTGCCCATCAACGAAGAAAATTCAATGTTCTGCAAGAGAAATGCAGTAAGTACTCTTGCTCGATGAGAGGCTGTGTAGCACAGCTGTCATCTTTGCGTATGTTGATGTCACAACCAGGTTCGTCTTTAGTTTGTTACAGGAGGAGTCAATTGAAAGAGAATAGATGAGGTGAAAGATGGTCGTGTCGATAGTAGTGATGATGATGGCGTCTTGCTAGCTGCGTGCTTCTCACGTCACTGGTGCTTAAATAATAAAATGTCTTGAAACAGCTTTCCTTCTCTATACTGCCTTTATTGTTATACCTCAGCAGTGTCACAAATAACACCAGTAATATTCTGAATGGCTGCTGTGTTCGATCTATGGTTATATACTCTTGAGGTCGCGTTGTGTTTATCTTTAGTTACTTTGTTAACTGTTTCTAGTGTCTGTAACTGCCGCCTGGATTCTAGTGCTGTCTGGTACTAGCAGTTTCATCGTCGATTCTAACATCTCAATAGTGTTTCTATCTAATGTGTCTCTGTTGACCGTGGATCCATGTATCTTGTGTGTTATCTTTGTAGTTCAATGTCTCTTTCATGTCTGCTCTCTAGTGACTGTACTTGAGGCTCCATGTGATGGTGCCTCTGCTTCTAGTGTTGAGCTGGCATCTCTACAACTGAAGGTTTTCTATGAGGGTCCTTGTTACTAGTCCCTCCTCTTCCAATTCTTGATGACCAAAGGGTCAATGTTACTAGTCAATCCTCTTCTAAGTCTCGTAGACTGAATGGTTACCCAAGTGGTTTCTTACTTATTATTTATACTGTGATCTTGGAATGCGTGATATTTGTTTTCCACTCACTTTGCTTCTAGAAGGTTCTAGAAGGCTCAACTTGTTCAATATGTAAGTTCTCCACTTGGGATATTCTAATTATATTTCGATTGCATCAGATTGCATCACCTAATTGTGCACCTAAATATACTCATTTATCTGGCAGCTGGCCTCATTGAGACTTCCAGAAAGCCAGTACTGCTGCGTTCACTTTGGTAGGGCACGTCAACAATGACATCATATACTATTTATAGATTATTCATTTGCAAAATATTTCTCTGTTAATAACAAATTATGGTTTCAGAAAAGGAACTCCAAGGTTACCAAAACTTGTTGATTATTCTAATTATACGCAATATCCTAACTCCTGAAAAAATAGTTAATCTTCATGTTGTGCTCCTTGCAAAATTTGGTTTAAATAATTTAAATGTTCTTGCAGTTCAGTTTCTTAAGTTTTGTGTAATGTGCAATAATAGCAATAATAATTATTGTTCCAATCGTAAATAAATATGGTAAAATATTTGAAATAATATGAAATATATTTACAAAATACGTAAATATAAAACGTATGTATACCGAATATATACGTTGTGGGGGAAAGGCAAGCGCTTTTCTTTCCCGGGAAAGGGGAAGGGGGCAGCGCTTTTCTATGCTGTGAAAGGTGGAAGGGGGGGGGGGGGCTTAGGCCCTATAAAAATTGTTGGCGGTTGGGGGAGGGTGTTTAGCCGCCTACCCACCCCCCCCCCCCCCCACAGGTGCATGAGCTGTCGAATTCCGAGGGTATTTGTTACCTAGCGGCATCCTAACCTGCACCTTTTCTTATGTTTTGTTTCATTATCGGTTGTTCACACCCTGCTAGTTTCCCTGAATGTGGAGAAAGGAGAGCTATGATTGAAGTGAATTTTGATTATCATCATGAAAAACCTCTGTATACCAATTTCCTCCGTTGTATTTGAATCCTTTCCAATACTTAAAAGACCAAAATATTGCGGTTTTTTTTTTTTTTTTTTTTCTGTCCAACATGGCTCATAACGATGGGAATGTGCAGCAATGGCATCGTCTATATGAGCTGCACCGGTGAACATAGAAGAAGAGTTGACCCTAATTTTGAAAGCTCTGCTCGTGTACGAAGTTAGCATGGCTGTAGTGGAGTCGATGTTGTGGAAAATCAATACAGCCATGAGGAACTGGCTTCGGGCATCGCCCTGTCTGACCGATGTGGATCTGTATTGTAGGCAGGCTAAGCTGATACTTCCGTTTAAGTCAGTAACCAAAGTGTATAAAGTCGGGAAGGTAAGACTCTTTAGACCCCCCACTGTGGCAGCTGTCCAATCCGCTCTAAAGACAGGTAAGAAATGGAAAGTACTAGATGCGATAGGATCTGCCTAAGCTGCACTGAAATTGAAAGAAGTCATGTCGTACACACAAACCGACCGACGTGGCCTAGGGAAAAGTCAGTTGGTAGTTTAAAGCCAGGGCCAAAGAGTGCAGAAACATGGTAATACAGCAGTTAAGGGACGCCGAAAACAAGACGCGGGTCCAGAAAGCCGAACAGCAGTCGCAGCAAAGCCAGTAGATCGGCATCGAGGGCGCCTTGTCACGAATACTCACATGGAGCGAGAGCTGGTGAATGGCCCCATTGCAGCTGAGCTTTGTCATAAGATCTGCGTACGATGTGTTAACGTCAACATGGCGAAAAGGCGTGCGACTACCAACCCGACAGGCCCACTGTGCAGAGCTAAGCAGACGATGGAGCACGTATTGTCCGTGTCCAGAAAAACCAAAGGCAAGGTAAGATATACTTGGTGCCACCATAATGTCCTGAAAGAGTTAGCGGACATTGTGGACCAAGCCATGATGATAGCCAACGTGAGGACTGGTCCTACCGTCACCTCCATAAGCTTCCTCGAGGCTTGACAGATTTATAAAGGTAAAATCTTCAAGGTCGCACACGCTCCATCAATACTTGACAGTGCTAGGGACTGGTTACTGGCTGTCGACCTGCTTGGTTTCGAAAGCTACTCCTAATCAATCCCGAAGACGGGCCTGAGACCTAACATAGTTCTGCACTTTGCGGGAAAACGCCAGCTCATCCTGATTGAGCTGACCATGCCGTATGAGTCGCGAATGGGCAAATATCAAATGTACAAGCTCGAGAAGTACGAGAAGCTCATGGGCGGTCTGAGGAGAGACGAAGCGTACACAGTAAAAAATCGTTGCCGTCGAAGTAGGCGCAAAAAGTCTTATCTCCACTTCCATGTACAATGTGCTAAAGCAGCTGGGCTTGCGAGAAAACGAGAGTAAACAGTCACTAAAACAGCCAGGCGAGGCTGCTAAAAGAGCTTTTAGCTGACTCTGAACGCAACGGAACATCGTGGAAGAGGGGGGTGGGCGGGGGAGGTATGAGCCTCAGTAGACTGGTCTGAGGCTCTAGTGGAAAATAACGTCTTATCCCTTATAAGCCATAGTGTCCGATAAATGCCTGCCAGTGTCTCTCTGCCAAATGCCAAAGTCTAATAACTGTCAGATGAACCAACCATTATCTTATCACTCTGGTCGTAAACGTAGTCAACTGATCTAATTTGCTACCTCAGCGACAATATAACACCAATGTCACAGAACCTGTTGCAAAGTGACCATATCGTCTTGTCCTTAACAAGTCCAATAAAGTGCAGCAGGGGAATATCGGGTCATGGCTTCATAACCCAGGTCGGCCCATCTTCCGAGATTGTCTAGGAAAGCAATGGGCAGAATCAATTGTTGACGAAGGATCTCTACTGGTGACCGGTGGACCCCTGCAGTGCATGTTCCCGTGTGAAGTTCTTCTTATTATTATTAACTAAATAATACGACAGAAATCTAATCAAATGAGAAACTAGATGTGTTGAGAAAGACCGGGAACAAAATTTTTAGTGTAATCAAACATTTATCGAACATTTATTTACTTCTACTAAACGCTATGTTATTGTTTTCAAGCGATAAACAATGTTTGCTGTAGTCTTTACTTCTACTAACGTACAATACAATACCCCCCCCCTACCCCCCCCCCCCCCCCCCCCCCCCCCCCCCCCCCCCCCCCCGCCAAACCGTCCCAACCAATTTCTAGTTGCGTGTTATTTCTAAGTCTGTGCATAGTGATTTCACTGTGCAGACTGCCGTGCCTGACTATAGATCGCTGGCAGCAGTCTGGCATGTACACTTAAAATCAGATTATATCCTCGGTATTTTTAGCTGTGTTGTTGTTTATGTCGTCTCCAGCAACAGAAATCGATATTTGCTGTCGCGAAATCCCATCTTGTTTTGCTTGTATTATTAAACAGTGAGTGTTTTAATACAGTTCGAAAACGTTATAAAATGGCGATATAGTTTATCGGCGGTTTACATTTACTATTATTATTAGTAGTAAAGTAAGTAGAGATCCCTTTTCACGCCTTAGGCGCATCGGGCATATGAAAAAATCACCCATATTTTTACAGACCAACTGGCACTAGGTGGGTAATGGGGTCAGCATTACGCCGGCCGTCTTTACTTCCCCAGAACATACATGCTGGTACCTATTTTAGGCTGGGTCGACCTGCGACGCCCCATAATATTATACAAATCCATGCAGCCAGTAGTGGGTTTCGATCGCGGTACGTTGAAATTACGAGTCTGACTCGCAACGCCTAAGCCACGGATTATTAGTACTAGTATTCTTATTTTTGTTGTTGTTTTTATTATGTGACACGCGTTGAGAAAACTAGAGAGCAAGATAACTAGAATTTCATTACACTGGAAACCACAGAAGAAAAGAAATATGGGCAGACGCCGATTTAAAAAAAAAAAGAAAGATGTGGAGGATAAGAGGGGAAAAGGGGGTTGGGGGTGAAGTGCATTTGATAACAAAGTATATATCGACTTGTCGTAATCTGATTATTCGGCATTCCTAACATTGATACCTGTTGGGCTCAGAACACCTAAAGAATGAAGAGGGCAATTTATCCAAAAAATAAACATGTGACATGATCACCAAAGCCAGAATGTATGGCAGTGACAGAGATATTTTTTATGCTTTTGTGGTCAGACCTGTTGAAATGGAGAGAGTCTGGTTTGAGTGCCTCTTTGTCAGAATCAGCGAGATGTTCACGGAACCAATCACCTGGCTTCCTGCCAGTTATCTCAAAGTATGACTTTTGCCATATTTTAAAGAAGATGGCATAGATTACAGTAAGGAACCACTTCGGGAATCGCCGACTGAATTGTTAAACAGAAACCTCGACTAAATAGTGAGAGCAAACCTGGCGAATACACTGAATATCGAGGAAAATATAAAGGCAGCTCATAAGGTCGTCATTGGTTTATAACGGCTGAAAAACATACTGACATAGAATACAAAATAAAATTAAGCTGTCAGTCCTAAACTAAACTGTTATTATCCATCCAAATCTCTCTTCTCCTTTCTCACGCGTTCAACGCCAGTGTAAAAATACACACAGCGCACAAGCACACTCCTCTCAAAACAAAGCTATAAAAAGAGTTTTACATATATTACTGAGTCCATGATGCTCACCCTCCCCTTATACTGTACTACATGTACATCACTGAATTAATAGTAAAATATTTTGTCCTAAACATTTGACTGAAGTAAAGTATCAGTGAAATTACGGGTTGGCGTGTGTCACCTATATCGTCTACTCAATACCAATCATGTCAATGTGTTTTTGTTTTAGGTGTGGGGGATGAATCTGTGATACATCACAATAATCTGTGTTATAATAATCAATAAATAAGCATGTGTAGCAGTCTCGTGAAAATCTTTGTTGCGTCAAATATCTTCTTCTTTGATCGTCTCACTAATGCCCGTGATGTGGTTTTCTGTGTTTTTTCTGTGTTTCTGCATTCTTATAAGCACTCCGTCCCAATCTTCACCAGCGAGCGTTAGAGTTCCAATACCAATGATGCCAGTAGCATTCTAATTAAGCGTCTGCCTTGCCTCTCCTCCGAGCGTCGTGAATCGGCCAGAACCCCTCTACACTAGACGCTGAATCACTCTCACAAAATTGTGATGAGCTATTTGCTCCTCTGAATTGTAAATGCTCTCCCACACGGGCCTAACCACGTCTGTGGTGCAGTTTAATGGACAAATAAAACTACAAGACCGAAATAGAAGAATTATTATCTGATCAATCCAAAGTAAACAAAGAAAACAACATGTAAGCGAAAACGAAGAAAGAAATTAAAACCACTCGGGAGAAAAATGTATCAGCATAGCTACCGCTGAGATGCTTACTCAATGTGGCTCACAAATACCGCAGCTATATGGTCTTCCAACAGTACACAAATCTGAAATACCCATTAGGTCCATCCTGTTGATATTCAGCTTGACCAAATGGTTAGCGGAATTGCTAAAACCAGTATGACAATCGTTTGAGTCTAAAATACCCAGATTCAGTTAACTGGTAGAATTATTAGATGAAATGAATGTAAAGCAAAATAAAAGTACATGGCATCAATTGATGCAGCATCGCTGTTTAAAACCATCCGCTTGAAAGAAACTGTGAAAATTATATGTGACCGTATTGAAAAAGCTGCAGATGGGTTTGCCCGCTTCAAAACTTAGGGAACTTTCACTGTTGTGCACATCTAACCACATCAATTTAAATTTTCCTGAGAAGTCTTGCCGTCAGATTGATGGCGTGGCTATGGGAAGCCATCTGGGCCCTATAAATGACATCCTTATGGCACCCTTAGAGGAACATCGATATTGATAGTTTGATATTTTACCGACGCTATGGGGATGAAATACTAGTCATCGCCAGTAACAAGCAACAGTCACGCCAAAATGAACCAAACACACTAAAACATCGCAGTATCTATGCAAAATGACGGTAGCAACACCTTGGCCTTTTCAGACATTTTAGTTAGACGTAGAAGTTATTCTTTCGAGGGTTTAGAATCTATATTAATAAAAATGTTATTTTTCCGATGATGTAAGCTAAAAACTCGAAAACTACTGAACCGATTGCTTTCAAATTTGCACACAATGTTGCCTTTGACTCCAAGCGTGTTTTTTTTTTTTTTTTTTTTTTTTGGTCACAAACAACGAACGACGTAGCTCTAGCAACGGCCAAATCATTATTTGTTTCATTGCCGGCCCGGATTTGTTTTTATGTGATCGACCATATTTGACTGCTGAGCTCTTATTAAACTTTGCATTATTATATAATTTCATTTCCACTATTTGCTTGAGTATTTGGTAGCGTAGTTAACTATTTTGCCTATTATGCAGGTGACCCGCGTTCGATTCCCCGCTTGGTGATATAAATTTTGTTTAGCCCTTAACTTGGCGGCTGGCACTTTGTGTTGTGGTTTATGGCTAGGCTGCGATATCTACGCTTTTTTCGGTTTTGGGGTTTACAGCTAGCCTGCGACAACTCTAAGGTCTTGTCAAGGGTAATCTTCGTTCGCCCTCGAGAGGGCCGTTGGCACGTTGTGTTCTGGTTTATACCTAGGCTGCGATATCTGACCTAAACTCTTCAGTCGTCGGTAGTAAAGTTGTAAGTATGTCATCCTTCACTCGGGTGACCGGTATTCGATTTCCCGCTGGGTGATAATTGTTCTTTTCCCCTTAAAAGGGTGGTTGCCACGTTGTGTTGTGGTTTACAGCTAGGCTGCGATATCTGCACCTTTCGCCCAAAGACATCTGATTTCATTTAAGTCCTATTTAGCCTCCCCATGACGCTTCTCGATCAAAAACTATTCGGTGATGACAGAAACTGTTAACTAAGACGGCTTACAGTCCAGTTTAGTTTGGGTGGACAAGGATGGCAAGGTCAGTTAAAAATCGTTCCCTCGAAGAGGGAGAGATGATGGGTGCGGTGTATTTTTCTCCCCTATTCGTGAGTATAGTGTACTTTTCACTGTGGGTTCCATCACTGGTTACGTGATGACGTTTTTTTTTTTCTTTTTTTCCCTATGTCCGGGGCAAAATCAATTTAAATAGTCCGTGGCGACAGCATGCGGCGCTAACTCCTCTTTTCTACACCGACCTACACAGACTGTAGTGACAGTTTTTGTTGTTGTTGTTGTTGTGATGGTGGTGGTGGTTGTAGTTGCAGTAGTACTGGTACTGGATGGGTGATGCTGTAGCTGTTACACTGGCTACATTTTCTTCTCTGTACAAGTTAATGCTACCTATTTAATTATGGGTAGACACGGATGCAAAGCTCAATTTAGTTACAATATTTCGTTACAGGATGATTTCCCCATCCTTCGGAGAAGATTATATGATTGGGGGGGGGGGGTGTTTATGAAAGACACAGTTAGCTGAGAGAGCTTAGAATATTATTTTAAAGTTCTCATTTCTTAACTATTTCTATTTTAATAATTTCGCCAGGTGATGATTTTTCTATCCTTCGGAGAGGGAGGTATGATGGGGGGTGGGGGGGGGGGTGCAGGACAAAGTTAGCTGAGAGAGCTTAAAATATTATTTTAAAGTTCTTATTTCTTAACTATTTCTATTTTAATAATTTCGCCATGGATGATTTTTCAATCCATCGGAGAGGGAAATATGACTGCGTCGAGGGGAGAGGAGGGGCCTATGACAGACACTGTTAGCTGAGAGCTATTTTTCTTCCTCTCCATTTCACCAATCTGGGCCACAGCAACACGAGGCCGGGTACAGCTAGTATAAAATATGTATTGCAAAAAGTAAAAGACACTGCACCGGGGCCAGACAGAGTGAGGTATGTCCATATGAAGAGCATGAGTGATGAAGACTTGAGGGAGATGGCATTTCACTTTAACAAGTCAGTACCCCAGGAATGGGTACACAGCTACCTGATCACCCTTCCAAAACCAGGCAAAGATCAATCCAGACTCTGCGGTTTCAGGAATATCACCCTTCAAAATACTCAGGCAAAGTGCTAAAGAAGAAAATTGCTGTTAAAATACAAATGTTTTTGAAAAGGAAAGAGCGGCTGCCAAAAGGTTTGGGTAAATTACCGGCCACGGAACGATACATGGTCTAATGCAGCTACTTCTGCTTTTGATGTTAATGAAGGGCTTCAGAACAGACAGGAGACAGTTGTGGCAAAACCTGATCTTGAGGATGTCTAAAATAGAGTCAAATATGATGATAAAAAGATAGCCAGATGAAGATTTTTAATTGAACATACATGTACTTTAGACAGCTAAGAACAGTGAATGATTGACACTCCAGTCAATAGTGAAAACTCGGAAATACGTCTAATGAGTTCAACATCAACATGATATATGACTCAAGAGAAGGATCGTCAACAGCATTGGAATATTGCAATGTCAACACCGAAATTTCTTTGACGGACATTGAGGAATCTCTTAGAGGCAACCTGACATCATCATGGTGATTTGGCGTGGACCTGTAAATATAGAACACGGCATCATCATAGAGTTCACTACTTATCTGTTCCTATTCCAGGTTGGAGTCACTGCACTTATCAGTCCATGATACATGAACAGGCTGGCATTCTGAGAATGTTCACTTCAATGGTTGATCTGGCAGACACAGTCACATATAGAGTTCAAAATTTTAGCTGAACAAGCTCCTGAAGAGGGTGTTCTGGACCGAGAGTGGTCCTGATGGCCTGGAACAACAGCTTTTCAGCCACTGGAACCGAACACGCTCCTGAAGAAGGCACTCTGGTGTGAATGTCAGTTGGGCTGCCTGTAAGGAGATGCCTACACTTTGGTTCCCACATTGCTGTCTGCCATAGTGATAGTTCGGTAGTGGGTAATTTGGTGGTTGGTGCTTTTCTAGACCGCTGATTCACTGTCTGGTCTCCAAGGAGATATCATCCCAAGCTCAGGATTTCCTCCAGAAATTAACTGGTACTTTTCAAAGTAGAAATCAGGCCCAAAGGCAAATGCAACTGGACTCTTTGGAAGTCATCAGTGAATGAGAGGGAAATTTTAGCGTCCTTTCAAAGAAAGTAGCCCGCGATATTAATGCGTCGAGGAGTAAAAAGGCTTCTCGGAAAAAGAAATATTAATACAGAGAATCTCTACCCCACAACTGCAAATTTGAAATTGAAGACTTCACAAGAGATCCAGAAGAAATAGATACGTCTATTTCATCAGATAAAGGTGTAAATATATATGATGGACTATTTACCAACCGGACGGGTCTAAATTTGAAATGTGACCTGCCCGCTAGGGGGCGCCAACTTCACGAATAGTTTCATGTGCAGGAGTGGGTTGATTCACTTCACGACACCCCTGTCAGCGAGCCATCTTCCTGGATTTCTTTATCTAAATCCTAAAACGGCCCTCCTCCGCCGCCCGTCGCAGCCACCTATGTCTATTTTCATATCCCATAAGTTGTTTCATTTTACAACATATATATCCCCCGCTAACAAACCAAACCTAATTTTTTTTTCTATTACAGAACCCATAAACCAGCTAAAAAAAAAAAAAAAACATTAGTCACCTGCAACCTGTCGTCCGCCGCTTTAAAGACAATAATTCGCCAGCAAAGTGTTGATTTGCCCGCCCAAGCATTAATACTAAAAAAAAATTATAGGTTTGCCTTAATTATCCACTAAGAAAACGCTGACATCCTAGGACTTAGTCACCCGTTGCTATGGGGACAAAGTATTGATTTATACACCATATGTCTTTCCCCTGCCCCGAAAAACCAATCACTCGTGACGTCGTTAGCCTCCCTATCGATATTTACTAATTATAAAGAGGAAGACTTATAGGCTGCTAAGGCCCTGGATGTAATTGGGCGCTCACACACCGCCCCTACTACTGTCGGCAATGCAAGGATATATCGCATGCACACAATCGGAGTGTTTCTTGTACAACCCAGGAGCAGCCGCATAGCTTCATTCTGTATGCGCCCCAGTTTCTCTAGCTGACTCTTTGAGACAGTGAGTAACCCAAATCCAAAATCAATCACTGAGATGATTAAGTGCTGGTAAAGTGTGAACAGCATTCCCTACTCCATGTCCATCGCTGCCATACTCTTTAGTGCGTTTAGACTTTTTTAGCCCTTTTCACAAACCCCTGTACGTGATCCCTGAAAGACAAACTTATGTCAAAGGTGATTCCCAGGTACCACAGTCTGCTGTCTCTTTTGATGTCCCTGCCATTTATTTTGAGTCTGGGAACATCAGCTCTAACACTCCTGTTGTCCAAAGAACACCACAGGACGCTTGCCTTTTCTGCTAGAATATAAAGGTTATATAAGAGAATATAAAAATCAGTGCAACTTTGAAATATTTGTTTCTAGACTTTGTGTAGGTTATGTAGTTAAGAAAAACAAACAGTAAGATCAATGATATATGGTGCTAGTATGTTATATAGTAAAACATATTTTTTAATCAAAATAAAAAATCGACAGTATGTGGTGCTTGGCTGATCAAAGGTAGATAGTTAAATATTTTTGTAATCAATCAGATCAAATAGTATATGGGATAGATAATATGTGTTAAATAGTAAAATATCAAAGGATAAACTAAACATGGATATGTGGTGCTATAATCAATATCAGTTAGATAGTGAAAGATAACAAGAATAAAGCAAGGGTGTGTGGTGCTATAGGGTATGAAGAAAAATATAAACATCCATAAGACCAACAATGTATGGCGCTAGACTTATAAAGTTTCATAATAATTAAGTTAAAAAAACCACAACGTAGTTAATATATATATATATAATACGGAATAGTCCATGAGATTTATAGAGCGTTCTGGAAAAACTGTCGGACTCCTCGGTCACACTTTTACTGTTTACACCGTATCAGGTCTTTTATTGTCATTTATCTTGTCAACTCCTTTGCAGTCTGACATATCGTCGACCCTCTCAGTGTCGCACAACTTGTCAAGGCTTTCCCCTTTAGGACTTTTTTTTTCAGATTCAAGTGGGTGATTTGTTAATGTTTGTCCAGAAATGTACCTGTCTGCTAAAATATGTCTGTCCATCCATCTATCTGTCCTAGTATTTACCCGTCTACCCATCTATCCATCCGTTTATCTCTCTGTCTATCTGACTGTCTCCTTATCCCTCTGCTTGTCTGTGTCATAAGCAACGAAATCTGTTAAGTAAAATATAAAATAAATTGATAAAACCAATGATATATGGTGCTAGACACCAACGAGCCTTAGCTTGATCTATCGATTTTTATATTTTATGTTTTGTATATGTTGTGTGCCTAATATATATCTTGTGCGGCTACGGGAGTTTTGTTATTTGTTGTATACTTGATAATACTTATGTAGAAATTATATTTGTAATGGACGTCATATACTACTGCTTGTAGTCCAAGAAAATTTATGTCTGTTAAACTGTAAAATGATTTCAACAGGGGAGCTTCATGTCCCTCTGGAAGTCTGTGGGGCAGTGGTCAAGAGAGAACTAGATTTTTGGCAGATAGAAGAGCTGCAGATAAAGGTAAAATGTTTTGTTTCCAGAACGCGGTGGTTAAATGCAACATAGATTTACTATTTGGGGGCCGGGGTGGAGAATAGATTACAGAGTATAAACTCATATGTGGTCGGCATACGACTGTCTATCTATTTGTATCCCTTATCTGCCATGCTGTACTATTAACCTGAGTATGTTAACATCTTTTTTTTTTCCTTCGGTGTCTGTGAATGCCACTATGGGGCTGTGGTATATAACTACTATATTGCTAAGCATTTGCTGTTTTCATACTACTAAGACCTATATGTTTGTCTATCTGTCTATATATATATGTCTGTCTAATCTCTGTATGTCTGTCCGTCAGTGCGCCGGCCTGTCTGCGTGTCCACTTATCTCTCTATCGATCGTCTACCTGTCTATTTGCCTGTCTATCTGTTATGGGAATCATCATCATCTTCGACTTCTATTTGTGCACTAAAGCGATCTGGGGAAGAGCAGTTTGCGGAACAGTATTCGATCGGTAGCACCAGGGCCACCGAGAGGATTATTAAGTGCAGGAACAAGACTAATATTGCCTCCCTGGCCTACAGTGATTACTGATTTAAGAATATACATCTTAGCTCACTGGGCATCCTATAGATGTTCCGTCTCCCGCAGCAAATGTCCAAAGGTGTAGATGCCAACTGTTCTCGTAGCACACTAATTTATACACACTTCGTTCTCTTCCTTACATACATCCCTGTTTGATCCACAACTGACTGATTCCTCGTTCACACATTCTTATATATTTTACTTTAATCTAACCTTGTGTCTTCGCTCAGCATTCGTTCTTAAATGGTCTTTAGAGTGTCTCTCTTGTAACGTACAAGTGTCCCAGTAACTATCGCCTTTGTAGCCAGAAAATCTGCTTTTTCATTTCCTTGAACGCTTACATATGTTTTACAGTATATCCATGTGATTCCCTGCAATGTTGACTCACTGGGGCTTGGTATCCACTCAAACCACACGTGTCCATTTTAAACCTTCCACTGTACCGACTGAGAATCAGACACAGTAATTCCTCTGATGGCTTTATTTTCTGATATCCGCTTCAGATCTGCAGTGATTGCCTCCAAATCCATCCTCATACTTGAAGTTGTAGATAAGAAAAAGAAAAAAAGCTTAATTTTGTGCTGCCGCGATCTTTCCTTGCATTCTAGCTGAAAATCCCCAGCCATATCTCACACCGTGATGAACAGAACCATCAGTGTACACTATTGCATCATCTAATTCAGTTGTTTCATCTTCAGTTGTTGTACCTCTTATTCTGCCATACCGTTACATCACTCTCGATATTCTCTTCCTAATTTAATATTGGCCTGGTGCAAACTGCTAATGTGGATGTTCGTGTGGACCAGTTCCTGCCCTCTGTGTAAGAGCTCGACTAAAGCCGCTGTCCAAATGTTACCTTCAGCTAGTGCCATGACTTTCCTCTTTTCAACCTGTTTTGTCTAAAGTCGTTCAGTTTAACATGCAGCGGATGTCTTTCATCACTGCAACTCGCATATAGGCCTAATCAGTTATTGACAGGATCAAATTGTTGAACAATAAGAGCAATAGTCTTTTTTCCATGTATGTCGCTACCATCGCCTTCTGTGCCCTCAGGTCATGCTCGGACACATAAATCAAAATATCATAACTGTACATTTATTGAATTATGTTCAAACATATTTACATTTATATTAATAAGAAAGACAGGTAGACAGAAACAAAATGTTCTTCAACTTATACCAGACTAGTTTCCATTACACTGAAACAATTTTTTTTTTTTTCATTTTACCCAGTGTATACACCCCCCCCCCCTCCCTCCCCCCCCCTCCCAAACACACACACATAAACACTTTTGTTTTCACACAGGTTATGTCAAAGAAGGCTGTCAGGTGGTTTTGCTCTACACAAAAAAATAAAGTAAGAAGTATAAATCCTATATTGTTTTCTTCTTGAAAATTTACTTTTGTTAAAGTTTTACTTTCTTTCGTCTCCCTTTAATCTCCATGCATTGTCTCCCCCCCCCCCCCCCCCCCAACCCCCCTCCCCTCAATTTTTTCCTCAGGCTGGGTAGCACTGATTATTATCTACATCTATGAATGTCTGTAAGGTTATAAATCCATCTTCTTCGAGGGCATCCTTTTGGTTTCGCATCAAATGTTTCAGTTGTTGCGCCTGTGTTGGTAGCTGTTGTAGCTGCATGCTAGCGAGATTAAAAGAAAAATCATTTGATCTTCTCCTTGTCAGTGAATTAGGTGCAAGATGTTCCCACATTCTGTCTGATACTCAGTTACGGATGATTAATCTGGCGACTTCCCTCGAGCGTCTCATCTTGTTGCTTGCTTGCTTCTTGAAAAAACAAAAAGAATAATTTGATTGCGTTCAGGCTTTTTAGCTATATAGCTGCTGCCTATATTTGCGACCTTTATTAAGTTTGATTTGCTCGAATATGGTTTCCTTCGGTTCCATTTGGTTATGTTGTTCTAAACGGTTTGACTGATGTTGTTTTTTCCTTGTATAAAGTTGTTCGATACCTGATGTTAATGTATCTGGAGGCAAGGGTCTTCTATTTCTTAATTGTGTCTCTTTTTTTTTCGTTCTTGACAATGGTAGGAGACATCTGTATAGTGCATTTTAGTTCTGTCCTATCCACTCGTCGTCTTGTGATTCCCATTTTCTGATTGGTGGAGTCTGGTTTCTATTCCTCGTCACGTTTTTCTCCTCTGTCTTGGCTTCTATGATGTAATAATACTTAGTCCTTACAAGGACTTTTATGTAATTTCGTCTTTCCATCTTTGCTGTTGTTTTTCTCCTTCTCATCTTTGTCTGGCGTCCTTTGTGTTACTTTGCGTTTTGGATCTGGCTGGTAGGTGTCTGTGGATGTTGTTTTCTCTGTCGTCTCTCTCATCTCTTCCCTCAGTCTCTTTCCGTATTGAGCTTGTTTTCTTCGGTCTTCTTTGGTTTTGATGCTTCCTGGTGGAAGCCTTCTGTTCATTTCTGTATTGTGTCTATCTTCAGGTTCATGCTGCTTGCCAGTAGACTATTTCATCGATGTTTCTTTCGGTTTATCATCTATTGGCTTATCGCTGTTATCTTGGTCACTTTGGAGTTGCTTGGAGCTGTTGTCTTCACGGCTTTCATCCTGATTTTTCTGCAATTCCTGTAGTGCTGCTATTGTTTCTGCTTTTATGTCATTAAGTGTCTTTATATTGTAGTCCAATATCTGTCTCATCTCTTTCATCTCTGCAAGTATCTGTCTTGCTTGGTCATCAATTTCTGGCATGTTTCTCTTTGGAGTCAGCTTATTTGCCTTTAATATCTTGACCTCTTCTTCTAACTTTGATCTGATTCTGCATCCTAGATTTCTCCACTGGGGTGAAGTATTCAGATTATTTGCATTTTCTTCTGGCTTCTTTGCTTGGTATTCTCTCAGTAATTGCTATCTTGAGAATTTGCTGGCAATGTTGCAGATAAGGACATCCAAAATACCTCGCCCCGTGCTGTCCAAAACAGTTGCTGCATCGTCGATTGCTATTTGATTTTTGATAATTTTTATCTTGTCTTGCTAATGGACACTCATTAAAGGAATGAGAGTCAGCACAATATCTGCACATCTCTGTTTTGCTGCGGCACACTGACTTGGTATGAAATCCCTTTTGACATCTGGAACATTGGAGTACCCTTGGGATATATATCTCTGGTTTCTGTAGTTTATTATCAAGCTTGACTGTTTCTGGAATACTCTCACCTTCTGTCGTCACCACTGCTACTGTTGATTTCATGTCTTTGGATATAATTCTCTCTGCTCTGATTATACTCATCTTCGGGTTTTCTTTCCTCAATTGCTCTGTGAATATTTGGTATTCACTCTCTTGACCACCCACTTTCGGATCTCCTGAAACATCTTGGCTGCAACCAGTATCTTTTCCGGTAGCTGTAATTCTATTGTAGGCTGTGTACCAATGTCCTCAGTCATTCTCTTCGTCTGTTTTGTTTCATTCATCGTGACGATCACACCCTCTTGTGTCTTTCTGAGTCTGCATATGCTTCCTATCCCCAGTAAAGTCTCCAGATATCTGGTTATTTTGGTTCTCGTTAAGTCCAGGAGTCTGGTTCCTCCCTCGTTTATTTGGTAAATCTTTACTCGTGTCTTGATAACCGGACCGTTGGACTTTCTTGCGTTGCTTGGAGTCTCCTCCTCAGCCGGCATATAAGCTTGTTCGATCGTACAATCATCTGATTCCTCCGTTGTAATAGTGTTCTTTGATGTAGTTGGTTCTACTGCCAGCATGTCTCTAGGTGTGTCATTCTTGGCTGTATTGGGTGCGTTAGTTGACTGCAAGTTATACTGGCCACTATCGTCCCTTTCTATGATGATAGCTTCAGGAAAGTCGTCATCATCCTCCACAGCAACTACATTCTTCTTGATCTGTTCATCCTCTTTACTTCTCCTTGGGTCACTATCTTCCCTCTCTATGATGATAGCTTCTGCAAAGTCAAGATCATTCCTCATGGTATCCACGTTCTTCTTGGACTGTTCCTTCTCTTTACTTCTTCTTGAAGCGTAAAAATCATGGCGCCTAGCTGCCTTCTTATGTCTTGAACATTGTTAGTAGTAGCTGTTTCTATAAATAATATGTAATACTCACAACACTGATGAGAACTCACACACGTTGCCGTCACCACCAAGCTCCCTGCCTTTTCGGAAAACGTCTGTGCCACGTCGTCTGATTGGTTAGAGGTAAACGCCGCCAAGCCGTCTGATTGGACAGATGTAGACGCCTCCAAGTCGTCTGATTGGTAGAATATCGTATACCCAAAATACGCTGCTGTTGAGCGTCTCATCTCATATGTGTTAAATTTACTTAAGTGAGATACTAATAATGACCCCTTTTTGTTTTGGAACAAACTAGTAACATAGTAATAGCATTACCGTTGATATCGCGTATTGTATATTTCAGCACGCCAGAGCTTTTAACTCTCCAAAAACATGGTGCACAGGCCCTAAAATAAGACCCCTAAGAGAGTGCTGCAACCAATGTCACGGGAATTCTCTTTCTCGGAATGAAAATGTAAATTGAAGACAACATATAGAAATTAAAAAAAAAAATTGAGTGTTACACACACGTAACCTTCAGCAAAGTCGACCAGCCTAACAAACTGTAAATGGAAAATGACCTAGTGCGTAAATGGGTGGGGCTAACTCTGTTTTTGGGAGATTTGCGTAACGTTCCCCACCTATTCTCAGTTGAAAACAGATGTCACACACAACACTAGGAAGCAATTTTTTTTGTATTTAATTTTTTTTAAATCCCCACCTCAGCTGTTGTCAGAGACCTTACTATAACCTAACGATTGAAAGGGGTATCTGGAACTTGTGCTCGTGTGATTCTGATCCGAATGGCGGCACTTTGTGTCACCGGGTGTTTGTCGTTCGTTTTAGCGGTCCTTTTTGGGTTGAACGTGACTGACTCAGCTGATAAGAAGACGTGACTTAACACAGTGGAAACTTCTTCGGTATTCCGAGCCCTTGAGGTTCATTGCTTTAGATATCATCCGCCTTCATTCATCTCTCTGATTGGCTTTATCTATCTAGGTGGTGATAGCAGATCTTTCTAAATGTTATCTCTCCATCGTCTTCTTGGTCTGCCTCATTGTCTACAACAATTCAACTCCCTTGTGTATACAGTTTTTACATCCCTGTTTTCTTACATTCTCTCACTATGCCCCAGCCATTTCAACGTATTAGCTCTCATGATGGCGATTTAAACAGATTATGAACTTTGCTGTTGCTTCTCGCTCTCCATTCCCAGCTGTTTGCAGCTTTGGTGTGTCCACGAATTCGTGGTAAGAATCTGTTTTAGATAATGCGAAATAAGGTTCTATCTCTTTTAGTTGAGCTCCAAGCTGCATAACACTAGGCAGATGAAAAAACATATAAAACAACTGGTCTTACCAAAATTTTGTATATTTTTATCTTGGTATTACCAAATAGATTTTGTATATTTTTATCTTGGTATTACAAAATAGAGACTTCGATTTTAGCAGATCTTGATGGGCATAGTATTCTTTATTTCCAGACGGTATTCCAGATTGTTCTCTCAGCATGTAGAACAGTTCACGTCTGTACCCAAGAATTTTTATATTTCCTTTTCTATAATTTTGATATTAACGACACGTATGGGGCCAAAGTGTATATCCTTTCTCTGTCTTGTTATTATTGTGTTTGAATTTGGGAGAGTGAGACCATCCCACAGGATCTTAAGGCCCCTGTAATAATTCATCTTTTCAAACGTAAAGGAACCCGTCAGTCCTGTGATAATCACCGAGGTATCTCACTGCTATCAGTTGCAGGAAAGATTCTTGTCAGGATTATCCTGTGTCGTCTCACAGCTCATCTCGACAAAGGCTTCCTTCCTGAAAGTCAGTTTGGTTTTAGAAAAGATCGTGGAACTGTTGATATGATTTTCGCTGCTAGACAGCTGCAAGAGAAATGTTAAGAACAGAATTCGAACATGTTTTCCACTTTTATTGATCTAACGAAAGCGTTTGACATGGTAAATTGAGAGGGGCTGTGGGGGATTATGGAGAAATTTGGTTGCCACACAAGTTCAACCAGATAGTGCGTCAGTTTCACGTTGGCATACAAGCAAGAGTGCAGGATAAAGGCGAACTGTCAGAGTCCTTTCCTGTCAGAAACGAAGTCAAACAGGGCTGCGTGCTTGCACCGTCACTGTTTAGTCTGTTATTTTCAGCCCTGCTGACTGATGCCTTTGTAAATGATCACACTGGAATCGACATGAATTACCGCATGGATGAAAAGCTGTTCAACCTCAGAAGGCTGAAAGCAACAACAACAACAACAACACACACAAAAACTAAATCAGACACCACCAGGAAGCTGTTTGCCGACGTTTGTGCCCTTTATGCCAACACAGAAGCGGATATGCAGCACAAGATCGACAAATTCAGTGATGCCTGTAGAAGCTTTTGGCTCACTATCAACAAAGATAAAATTGTAGCCAATCACCAGCCAGTCCCAGAGCAAAGATACATCCAGCCCAATATCACAGTGAATGGCTACAGATTAAATGTTGTCACGACAATTTACTTATCTGGGCAGCAACCTTTCACAGAGCGCCACAAGTGATGACACAGTAAATGTTGTCACGACAATTTACTTATCTGGGCAGCAACCTTTCACAGAGCGCCACAATTGATGACACAGTAAATGTGGTCACGACAATTTTCTGGCAGCAGCCTCATAGGCCACAATTGATGACAAAGTAAATGTGGTCACGACAATTTCATAGAATGCTACAATTGATGACAAAGTAAATGTGGTCACGACAATTTACTTATCTGGGCAGCAGCCTTTCATAGAACGCCACAATTGATAAATGACACAGTAAATGTGGTCACGACAATTGATGACAAAGTAAATTTCATTTATTTATCTGGGCAGCAGCCTTTCATAGAACGCCACAATTGATGACACAGTAAATGTGGTCATGACAATTTACTTATCTGGGCAGCAGCCTTTCATAGAACGCCACAATTGATGACACAGTAAATGTGGTCACGACAATTTACTTATCTGGGCAGCAGCCTTTCATAGAACGCCACAATTGATGACACAGTAAATGTTGTCACGACAATTTACTTATCTGGGCAGCAGCCTTTCATAGAACGCCACAATTGATGACAAAGTAAAAGTGGTCACGACAATTTACTTATCTGGGCAGCAGCCTTTCATAGAACGCTACAATTGATGACAAAGTAAATGTGGTCACGACAATTTCCTTATCTGGGCAGCAGCCTTTCATAGAACGCCACAATTGATGACACAGTAAATGTGGTCACGACAATTTACTTATCTGGGCAGCAACCTTTCATAGAACGATACAATTGATGACAAAGTAATGTGGTCACGACAATTTACTTATCTGGGCAGCAGCCTCTCATAGAACGCTACAATTGATGACAAAGTAAATGTGGTCACGACTATTTACTTATCTGGGCAGCAGCCTTTCATAGAATGCTACAATTGATGACACAGTAAATGTGGTCACGACAATTTACTTATCTGGGCAGCAGCCTTTCATAGAACGCTACAATTGATGACAAAGTAAATGTGGTCACGACAATTTACTTATCTGGGCAGCAGCCTTTCATAGAACGCCACAATTGATGACAAAGTAAATGTTGTCACGACAATTTACTTATCTGGGCAGCAGAGTTTCATAGAACGCCACAATTGATGACACAGTAAATGTGGTCACGACAATTTACTTATCTGGGCAGCAGCCTTTCATAGAACGCCACAATTGATGACACAGTAAATGTTGTCACGACAATTTACTTATCTGGGCAGCACCCTTTCATAGAACGCCACAATTGATGACAAAGTAAATGCAAGGATCTCTAGGGCTTGCGTTGCCTTTGGCAGATTGTACAAAAGTGTTTGGAACAGAAGTGGCATAACACTGCAGACAAAGCTCAAAATATACAGAGCAGTTGTATTAACTACACTGCTGTACGCATGTGCAACATGGACTGTATACCAGCCCCAGGCTATACAGTTAAATCACTTTCACACAGTCTGCCTTAGAAAACTAATGCAGATCAGATGGCAGGACAAAGTACCTGATAACGCAGCCATGCCCAGCATCCACACTCTACTGATGCAGTATCAAATTAGTTAGGCTGGTCATGTGGCATGCTTGCCAGATCACAGGCTACCCAACAAAAATTCTTCTATGGTGAGCTGCAAAATGGGAAACGTTCCCAGGGTGGGCAAAAGAAACGCTTTAAGGACACACTGAAGTCTTCACTCAAAGCATTTGGGATAAATGACACCAGTTGGGAGGCTTTAAGACCGAAATGCATGACGTGCAAGTCTACACAGAGGCGAGGCTACATGTAAAGCTAACAAAACAGCAAGACTGATTAAGAAAAGGATGGACAGAAAGGCGACTGCAGGAGATCCACTCCTTGGCACAACTCTCATTCCCTGTCCTCACTGTGCAAAAACTTTTCGGACCCGTATTGGCCTCATCAGTTATCTTCGTACTTATACTTGATGAAAAAGAGTGGTCATCATCATATTGATGGACAATACAAACCCGTATTATTATATATACTGAATTTTCTTCATTGATAACTAGTCACATTTTGTAAGCTGCTTCTTTTAAAGAGTCAGTGTGTAACTGTGTCTAATTCATCTTCTCAAACGATGTCAATGTCATCAGCATAACAAAGTATTCTTGTCGCAGTACACTCTTATTTTCAATTTGTTTATAATTTTCTTCGTGACAAAGTTGAAAAGTGAGGACAGAGTATTAACTTGCTTTTTAAACCAGATGTTATTTGAAAACGGTCTGATTTTTTGACTTTATATATGACTATATTATAAGTTTCTTATATACAAACTTGCTTTTCTCAATTGAGCTTCATAGCCGAAGTTTGTGTTTTCTTGTTAGTTAAGCTGTCTATTTTTCGCTATTGTTGTCTCTGTTCATGTGTTACATGTCTGAATGAACCTTTCTAAATTTTCGTAATTTCTTTGCTTGCAGGATAATTTTTTCCCCGACCTCTCTGTTCAGTCTGCCTTTGCGTGTAAAGATTCACCCAAAGAATTCAAATTATTTTGTTTCAAATGTTGCCTTTTATCTTGATATTGGTAGTTCTATGTTCTGTACCTTCATATATGACTCCTGCTTTTGTTTTTCGGTGATGATTTTCATGTAATGTCTAAAACTGCTGTTGTGTAGTTTGCCTATGTGGTCCTGCAGCTGTTGTGTAGTTTGTCTATGTGGTCCTGCAGCTGTTGTGTAGTTTGCCTATGTGGTCCTGCAGCTGTTGTGTAGTTTGCCTATGTAGTCCTGCAGCTGTTGTGTAGTTTGCCTATGTGGTCCTGCAGCTGTTGTGTAGTTTGCCTATGTGGTCCTGCAGCTGTTTCCTTTCACTGTGAAAGGTATTGGTCATCGGCAAGTAGAAGCTCACTGGTCCCCTAGTTCGTCGACACCTAGTTAGTATTTGGTCAGTTACGTTGATACTGACTGTGAATACGATAAAAAGGCAGAGATGATTGAACACACTTTAACCTTACTCACAGTTTTATTAGGGAGTGATCTGTGAGGCCAGCTTTTGTTCTTTCGATAGTTGCGCTTCTAAAGATGGCTTTCACGCGGTCTAGCCTCGTTCCTCTAATTCGGTACTATAGCAGACCCTACAATAATTACAGTTTTTAGATACATACCGTGTATACAGCCCATGAAATGTAGTTTTCAGATACATACCGTATTCCAGACAGCTCATGAAATGTCGTTTTCAGATACATACAGTATTCCAGACAGACCATTAAATGTAGTTTTCAGATACATACCGTATTCCAGACAGCCCATGAAATGTTGTTTTCAGATACATACCGTATTCCAGACAGCCCATTTAATGTAGTTTTTACATACATACCGTATTCCAGACATCCCATTTAATGTAGTTTTCAGATACATACCGTATTCCAGACAGCCCATGAAATGTAGTTTTCAGATACATACCGTATTGCAGACAGCCAATGAAATGTAGTTTTCATATACATACCGTATTCCAGACAGCCAATGAAATGTAGTCTTCAGATACAGACCGTGTTCCAGACAGCCCATTTAATGTAGTTTTCAGATACACACAGTATTCCAGACAGCCAATGAAATGTAGTCTTCAGATACAGACCGTATTCCAGACAGCCCATTTAATGTAGTTTTCAGATACACACAGTATTCCAGACAGCCAATGAAATGTGGTCTTCAGATACAGACCGTGTTCCAGACAGCCCATTTAATGTAGTTTTCAGATACACACAGTATTCCAGACAGCCAATGAAATGTAGTCTTCAGATACAGACCGTATTCCAGACAACCAATGAAATGTAGTTTTCAGATACACACAGTGTTCCAGACAGCCAATGAAATGTAGTCTTCAGATACATACCGTATTCCAGACAGCCCATTTAATGTAGTCTTCAGATACATACCGTATTCCAGACAGCCCATGAAATGCAGTTTCTAGTTAGAGTACTGTATAACATACCGCGCATTGAATAGATACACGAGCCATATTTATTTGCTCTCCTGTGACTATCTTCTAGGCATGTTGTTGGCGTCACTACAGATCTTACATCGAGAACGAACGCATTCTGAACTCCTTCGACAGAAGCTTGGAACGCGAGCAAATTAAAATTGACCTTGGCAATCTGCAAGGGTGGAAACTAATGCAAATGAAATTATGGCTCATAATGGATCGTCCAAGAACTTCGAAGTATGCCATGGTAAGTTATCATTATTATCTCTCATGGATCGGCATATCTCTTAACAATTCTGGAACTTTCGTCTGACTGAACATGTATGTGGTTCAGATATCTAGCAGTGTAATAATCATTACTAACTCTTAAGACTAACATACGAAATACAAAGTCACAAATAAGCGAACAAAACAATTGGAGACATAAACTCACATTTAAATATGTACATTTTTAAAAACTAGAATAAATAAAGAAGATACCCACATTATATATGTTTTAAACCTACATGTATGATATTGTTGTGTACATATTACTGATTAACAGGTCATCTCCTGCTTCCCCAGATGTACGGCGTCACTTCGTTTCTGTTTGTGACAGCTTCCATTGCCGGCTTCTGTTTGGAGACATTGCCAGAACTGAGAACTAAAATAACCCAGAACACAACATTTATGGCCAGTTGCAATGGCGATAGCAGTAAACTCCATGTTGTTCTAGCATCTAATAAAGCTCTAAGTGTACTAGATTTCATCTGCACCGTCTTCTTTTCTCTAGAGCTTGTGATGAGATTTTTGGTTTCTCCGTGGAAAATCAAGTTTATTAGAAGTCCTATGAACATCATAGACTTACTAGCGTTAGTACCACTGTATGTGCAGGTAATCTTCGAGCAGTCAGACCTTCATTCCTGCTATATGAATGAGCGTTTTGTTATAGAGATCATGTTCATCCTTCGAATTTTTCGCATGTTTCGCATCTTCCACCTAGTCAAACATTACCAGGCCCTCAAAGTGTTAGTCTATGCCCTTAGAGCCAGCTTGAAGGAACTAATGATGCTTTTTATTTTTCTCTTGATAGCAACGCTTATTTTTGCTACAGTCATTTACTATGCTGAACGCACCGCAAGCGAGGAAAGCATTACACATTTTAATACTATACCTATTGGCTTCTGGTGGGCTATTACTACAATGACGACTGTGGGATATGGTGATATTACCCCCAAAACCCCTGTAGGTTACATAGTGGGTACGGCCTGTGCAGTTTGTGGAGTACTTCTTGTGGCCCTAACATTCCCTGTGATTTCTAATAATTTTACATTATTCTATGAACACGTTCGTTCTCGGTCACTTTCACCTAGAGTTAAAAAAATAGGCGTTGAAGAAATAGTGAATGGTTATAATGACAGTATGTTTCCCCTGGATGGGCTGTCGGATTATGGATCTGTCTCTCAGAGCACGCATAATTTACATTCCACAGATGAAGCATGTAAAAGTAGGGTGAATACGGCTATGAATGGTATGACCAAAAACTACACGCAGGACGAAGATATCACAAGCCATAAATCGTATGTCCCTCTAGCAAAATTTTGCGATACATCCTCTATGATGGATATCATATTTCAAGAACCAACAGATGATTTGTAAACCATCGAATCAGTCACGCAAAACTGAAAAGGTTGTTACCTCTCGCCTGTTGTTTATTCCACTATTTATTCATCTTGTTATTATGCAAAATTATTTCTCTCCCCACGAACACGGATATCGTCTAAACGCTGAGTAGATTTGTACAAACCCTTTATTTCATTAAATATTGTTTCGTTTAGATTATACATAATTGAAATCGTCCGACCATACGCAACATTTGGTTGGAAAACATTGAAAGTCTGTCTTTTACAAGGGTAGTAGGCCAGTTTCTTACAAATACAAGTCCGCCACTTAGAAACGCCACATTCTTTCCACATGTCGCTGGAACAGCACCAACTAATGTCAAGAGTTTCCGGACACCGAAAAAAAAAAACGACTTAATTTTGTTCCCATCAGCCTGTAGACGAGTCGCAAGTAGGTGCCACGGGGGTGGAAATTCAGCAATTAATTCGAGATAATGCTCTCTCAGAGGATATGATCATTTACACAGACGGTTCAGTGTCAAGAGGCAAAAGAAGTGATTGGGGCTTTTTAGCAAATGTTAATGGTCGACGTTTGGTGCAGGAGAGCCTAGCATATGATACCACAGCATTCAGCTTAAGAATGGAGGCGGGCACTGCAGCTTTCCGCTGGCTAGAGAACACGACACATACACACACACACACACACACACACACACACACACACATCGTGATTGTAACTGACTCAGAAAGCATGTTGAAGAAGATCAGAACATGTATGCAGAGTGGCATGCTTATTATTAACGCGTGCTGACACTCATTCGTTCACTGAACAAAACAAACAAACCTGCTTTAGCCGTATTCCTTTCTGCACATCTTTTAAGCCGTCACATGTTTCCGTTGTTCTTTTATCAAACACGACACGACCATTGCCATATGATACATACTTTCAGAAACATCAGTGGGTATTCTGCAGCCAAATTTCATTGTAGAAAGGGCACGGTATACGATTAAAATAGTGAAACAAATCATGGCACTATATACATACTAACATTATTTGTATTATCTGCAGAATATAATAATAAATACTGACGCAATCGTGACTACAAAATGTAACATAAGTAGGAATAGAGCATGGAAGCGATTTATCTTCGTGTTAGTTAACCCGAAACCCTTCACGCCACAACTAGTCCACGTTAACATCAGCGATTTCTGTAGCAGAAAGTGACTTTAGATGCATATCCTACACTTTCGACAATTCCTTATTACAGTGATTCCCAAACGGTGCGAATTTTCGCACGGGAAAGCCGCGACCTCTTCACAGGGGCGCCGCGAAATATTGTAAAAGCTTCTTAATTAATTTAACCAAGACTCGAATAGTCATACTTTGACTTAGGTTAGGTCGACCAAGAGAAAGTTCGGGAAACACTGCCTTATTATAAAATAATAATAATTTTATCAGAATAAATATCACAGCGGTTGTGTTCTTACAGAAATGCGGACTTCTGTTCAGTCGCAATTGTGTTTCATATTGTTTTGCTTTGATAATATTTCAAATATCTGCTGATCTCCTCTACGTACGCTGTACTAATTAAACCTCCGGTGCTGCTCATATTTCCAGGTCCATGATTAGAGTAATTTCACTTGCCATTCATGCCTTTTTAGGTCGCTGGACCTCTCCTGTGTTAAGGGGTAGTCATGTTTTCCTTATTGCCAACGTAAATCGTTAGGTCTTTTCTCGTCCTCACCGCTCGCTTGCGTTATTATTCTCACGTTCTGCTACCTGTGCGACGGTTCGAGCGTATGGAAACAGCTATATTTTTTTATATTCCTATTCTCCTTGTAACGGCTTTCTTTCTGGAAAGGGGGGGGGGGGCGCCAACGAACGTAGAAATACAGAAAAATCAAAGTTTTGATAGCCAAAAATCGTTTCGCCTGCGGCGCTACCCCCTGAAGTACTTCTTACTTGTCCACAGGCACCTGCGGTGCATGAAATAAACTAACAACAATACAATCTCCCACAAACATTACATACGCCGTGCAAATGCCAAACCAAGCCATATCATAACAACCCCACAACATAGGAGAGGTCCAGCTACCAAAGTGGGCATGAATGACAAGGGAAGCTACTCTAATCCTGGGCCTGAAAACGTGAACTGGGCCAAACATTATACTCAGGAAGAACTTGACATATCAACATTCTTCATTTCCTAGTGTACTAGAACGGAAAAGGCCTAAGTATGGAAAAAAAAAAAGAAAATAATTCGTTAGGCGCGGACTAGAAACATAAATATTTTGGCCCGGACAAGAAATCTTTTGTGTAAAGTCTAGATCAGTCAAGCAAAAAATAAACTAGGCCCACTAACCACAAGTCCTAATCTGAACGAAAAACAACTGGAACTATGATTACCACATTAAACATCTGTTTATTTCACTTAACATAAAATCAGCGTGGTCTACAAATAACATTAACAACAACTAACGTGCTCGATCAGAGGCAGAATCTAAAGTGCTAATCATCTCCAGCTAACAATTAAATATGATAATGATATCATACGCTCCGCGAGATTATCAATGGCAAAAACGGAAACGTATTTAACATGTACGTTAAGCTTCACCATTCCACCAGACCAGCAAATCAGCTATAGCGACCTGCCACTATCTCCTAGCGAGAATACACACCTACAGATCTCTACAGTTTAACCATGTCAGATCTAACTATGGAAACATATAACCGCAGCGAAATCAGCCTGACAATCGGCCTTTTCCTGCAGTCGCCCGTACCCATGCAGGCTAGCCCAGTGTGACGTCCCAGCAACTACACAATGGATAACAATTATTGTCTACAAATCTTCCTCCAACTCCTGTTCTGCATCCCACGGAGTTACTGGCCATAGCCACCTGAAATAAAATCATCCTCTTAACATCACGTAATTACTAGTTACTTGCAGCATCATCCATTACCATACACCCAAAAATAAACTGTCATTGACATATGAGCAAAGCATGACCGTCCCAAGGAAACTAGATAAGGAACGTATAGATCCCAAATAAGAAATTACATCAAAGATTACAGTAGTCATGAAACATCCAGTAAACATTTGCGTTAAAGTTTCAGTTACCATCTGAAAAATCACTAACCCCCCCCCCCCCTCCCCCTTTCCACTTCCCCTTCCTCACCGCCCATCTTCATCAATGATGGCGATATCATCGGAACACGTTAGCAGGTGCACTGGTGTCCAAGGCACCATCAGAGTAGCATAAACCCCCATATATTCCGCTCCGTGATAGAAAAATTCATTTAAAAACATATCAAATCATCACTGACACACAAAAAGCAAAATCTTATTTTTTTTTTTTAATGAACTGCAAAAAACATAGTAATCAGCTAAAATCAGGATTCTTGATCAGCTGGATTTTCTCTCCGACGTCCAGTGATTCTTCACAGATAAGTTCTCTCAGCTTCTTAATACCTCAACCGCGGGGCTTAAATTAGACTGCTTTCACCACCCTTTGCCACCACCTCGTGGCATTAGGAAGACGTTTGCCTTTGCCACCACCGCGTGGCAATTAAAGGAGTTTTCACAACTTTTACCTCAGCTTCGGGGAAGCCTAAAATAGACTTTTTGGTCACTACCTCGGCTCTGGGTGAGCTTACAATGGATATTGGACATAACCTCGGCTTCTGAGAAGCATACAAAACTGTCATTTTCGGTCACTGCCTCGGCTCTGGGTGATCCTACAATGGACATCGGGCATTACCTCGGCTTCGGGGAAGCCTACAATAGATTCACTTCTGTCTCAGCCGCATGACCATCGAGAGACATATCGAACATTACCTCGTCTTCGGGAAAGCCTACAAACTGACATTTTTGGTTACTACCTCGGCCGAAGGCCTACAAATTGACATTGTCGCGGCCACAGGGCCATCGAGAGACATATCGCACTCTTGTCTCGGCCGTATGGTCACCGAGAGACACGTCACCAGTTATGCCCATATCTTGGCCGCTCGGCCATCGAGAGACAATTTTATCGTCACTGCCACCGCCGTGTGACTTCCGAATGACATTTCCAACACAAATACCTCGATTTTGTAAAAGCCTGCAGTAAAATGTGAGCGACATTACCTCGGTCGCAGCCTACAATGTATCGACTGGTTACAACAATGTTAAAAAACTTCATTGCGTAACTGGCTAGGTCGGTGTACTTCACACAAGGCTCCC
The DNA here is from genome assembly GCA_905116865.2 of Candidula unifasciata. Taxonomy (NCBI): domain Eukaryota; kingdom Metazoa; phylum Mollusca; class Gastropoda; order Stylommatophora; family Geomitridae; genus Candidula; species Candidula unifasciata. The sequence goes on from CAJHNH020000504.1 coordinate 305,882, forward strand.
TAATATATGGCCAGACCTACAGTTAAACCTTGATACAGAGACAATATACAAAATAAAATGACCTCAAGTTTAGGTCGAGACGTAAACAAGCCACTCCGTGGACAATAGACAAAAACTGCTCCTAGTCAAAAGTAGACACAGACCACTCCTAGTGGAATAAAACTGTTAAGTAACATCTAATCACACAAAACTAACTACGCAGGCCGCGCCTACACATGTTCTAAACCAAATGTTAATCAACATGATAATCTGAGTCGACCAGACTTGTCAAATTAACCCACTCCACAACGCTACTCATCCGTGAACAAGATGATGTAACATCTAACTAATTACACGGAAAAAATATTCGATAAAGAAACCACACACGTGGGCGCCATTCATTAATTAAATTTTGTAACACACATAGTCTATAAATAAAAAGAGCATGTGGGCGCCATTCACAACCAGATTAAAATATGAATCACTCTACCTGCACAAACTAACTAGTGCTCCATCGTGAATTTAATTATGTAACATATAACTATACAAATATCCATAGACTGCAGTGTAGAGGCCCCACACGTTGGACGCCATTCAAAACTAATCTAAACTACGAGCCACTATAACTAGACACAAAACAAATCATGGCCACCTAACCTGCCCGACGACGCCACTTGTACTAGAAGAGAAAAGCTCTAAGTACGAGGAAAACAAATAAGACAAAATAGTTCGTTACGCGGGAACTAGAAACAGAAATATTCTAGTCCAGGCATGAGATTTTCTGTGTAAAATCTAATCAGCAAAGCAACAAATAAATAAAGCGACCTGCTATCAAACTATCTTCTAGCGAGAATATACACTTACATGTCTCTTCAGTTTAACCACTTGAGAAATGTTAGATCTAACTATGGGAACATACCACCGCCGCGAAATCAGCCTGACAATCGGCCTTCTGCAGGGTCGGTCCGGAAGCCAGATAGACCCAAATAGCGAGTGAGCTGGCCTTTTTATACACAGTGGCCAAACTTTTCAGCTGTCGTAAACCAGACTCAATAAAGGTTACGGTCAAACAACCCAAAATCTTCAGCTGCTGAACAGCAGTCTTCGGCTTTCTCCAGCCTATTACACTAGTATTTATGTGTTCCACGGTTACGTGCGTACGGGACAAGATTTCTAATTCCCAGTCATTAAAGTAAAAAAAAAAAAAAACTACAAAGCTTATTACAATTTTTAAAATAAATTTTTTTTAAGTTCATATTTAAAAACTGCCAGCACTGCTTTACTAATCTGCAACTATTGCCCCCTTTCTGGAATGCATTTTTGTTTTTTAATTGAAGCCCCCACCCTGGCTTTTGTCAGCCTGACTGCTGAATGGGGTTTCCAAGACCTCTCCACGGGTGATCCTCATCCGCATGGTAGCGTTTTGTGTCACCGAGTGTTTATAGCTTGTGTAATGCCCTGGTCGGGTACAGCTTATTTACTATTTACTAAATTGATCAGTTATTTAAAATGTAAGTCCCATTATTTTCCACTTATAAGCATTTTTTTTTTTTATTGTGTCCTACCTTAACATAATTCTCCTTTGCAACCGTTTTTTTTTTTTTTTTAAATTTTAATACGTCCACTTTAATCAGTTGTATTCTATTCTTATTAGTGCGAAATAATTATAATCTCAAACCTACATGAAGCTAGGCTGAAAAACGGTACGGGGGAAGCTTACTATAATAATATTTCCTATACCTGTCAACATATGTTACTGATTTTCGACTGTTTTGGTGAACTTTTCAGATAAACTTTAGCTTTTTGTGCATTAATTTATGTGTAAGTTTGTTGTAAGAATTGGAAACAAAAAGAAGTCTAATATCTCAGTCAGACCAACATTTTCAGGTAATAAACATACTGGTTTACATGTCAATAACTCAAAAGTAAGTGGGCAATCTGTTTTTAAAAAATTAAAATATTTTCCTATCTACCCAAAAAAAAAAAAAAAATTGTAAGAACGTAATATTTTCAATAAAAGAGCAGAGGTCCTTTCAGGGAATTTATCATCATGAGGATAGGGCCACTATTCAGTTGTATGTGTGTGTGTGTGTGTGTGTGTGTGTGTGTGTGTGTGTGTGTGTGTGTGTGTGTTTTAATTTGAAGTAATATAATGTGTGCAGTCAGTACAGTTTGTCCTATTGTACCAAATAAAGATCGCCAAAGCGGTCTTTCAGGCAACATCACAGTTAGATGTAGTCACCGATAAATAGGGAAATATATATTGAAATCAAATCAGGGAAAGAGGCCGTTTTTAGTGCTCTATCCTTTTTTACACTGCATTAAAATGTATTTATTTCTGCACATAATAATGCGGGTCTTGTTGCAAAATTTCATCTGAAAGAAAATTTCAATTATTTTTTAACTGTTTATTTACTTAAGTATATAAGCAGAATATCGAAAATGTCATAACTTAGTTATTTGTCAACCTATTTTAATAAGTATTTCGCCTATTTGTTAAAATTATGGAACTAGGATATCCTTATCTATGTAATCCATGTTAGATATGGGCTAGAAATACAGGTGAATGATGCTGTGATTATATATAATGAAGCGGACCTAGCCAGGACTAAGCTGTGGCTAAGTGTTTGTACATTTCGTTGATTTGATCAAGCATATGAAAGACCAGCTAAGGAAGGTAATAAAATGGAAAAGAAGATAGAAAGAGCAAGTTAAAGTATTCAGGCAGCTGAGGAATACCCTGAGGATGACTCGTAAGCATCAGAGACTTACGAAGAGATGCGAACACCAGCTTGGTCGGTTACTTTTCTCAACAACCTTTTTTTTTTTTTTTTTTTTTTTTTTGCGGATATTTTTAACTGTATGTACTAAAATATCTCAAAAAGTTAAAAACGTTTTGTCTTCAAATTTGGCACATTTATAGGAACATAATACTGCAACAGATTATTCTATAATGTATACATCAGCTTGAATACTTTATGATGGTTTCTGGGTCATGTTTGTTAACCCCTACCCCTAATTCTTAAGAAAGAAAACTAATTAGTTTATTTAGTTCGAAATATAATGTTAAATGTATGTTAACATTTTCATGTTACTACCTTTATTAGTTTTTGAAATTATTTTTTGGTAAATGCTGAGTACCTATTTGGCTATTTTCCGCACAAAATGTGACATTTTCAATCATTATCAGTGACATTATGTTGATTTTAGCCCCAGAATTAACTTTCCTTCAATCTTTAACTAGTATGTGCCTATAGAAAGTATTGTTTCCAACAGATATGATCTAATTAAATTTTGGGGTTGATCCTGTCCGTAAGGATGGGGCATCTATACAATTTTTTGAACACCTTGGAGTGCCCAGTGGATATTTCACAGAGAAATGTGCAAAGAAGTTAAATGGTTTGAACTCGTCTGGAGTAAAGCGTAATTAACAGAGAATTACTATGGAATGTCCTTGAACACATAGTATAAATGGAAAAATGCTAGATTGTGAAAGAGTTATTTACAGAGAAAGTCAAAGCGCCATCAGAACAAGAGCTGGCCTCACATACTGGTTCCAAATAGCATCGGCAGGAAGGCAAAGGTGTGTTCTTTCACCTTTACTTTTTATAATATTCATGGACAATATTAATAAAATAGAGATAACACCACCAGATGTCGATGGACAGGAGAACTTCAATGAGCTGCTCTTTGCCGACTATGAATGCCTATTCCACAGTGAAAGTAAACAGCTGCAGGACCACATAAACCAACTTCACTACACTTGCCTTAAACATCACATGAAGATCAATACTGGAAAGGAAAAAAAACAGAAGTCATGAGAATAAGTAAAGAGCAACAAACCATCTACATAAAGACCGAAGATCAAAGTCTGAAACAAGTACCAGAATTTAAATACATGAGAAGCATCTTTATACACAATGGTCAAATTTACAGAGAGAAAAACAAGAATCCAGCAAGCCACAACGTCTAGTACTAACTTGCTCCGATTTTAAAACACCCTGCTATTCCAATAGAGACAAAAAGACCCCAAAATAAATTCTCCACACCAGTCAATCACTTTGTCTACAGTTGCCTGTAGCTCATGGGCTTTCCG
>CAJHNH020000504.1:314956-433800 GCA_905116865.2 Candidula unifasciata
CATACATACATACATACATACATACATACATACATACATACATACATACATACATAACATACATACATACACATACATACATACATACATACATACATACATACATACATACATACATACATACATACATACATACATACATACATACATACATACATACATACATACATACATACATACATACATACATACATACATACATACATACATACATACATACATACATACATACATACATACATACATACATACATACATACATACATACATACATACATACATACATACACATACATACATACATACATACATACATACATACATACATACATACATACATACATACATACATACATACATACATACATACATACATACATACATACAAGGCATATTCACATGCACATACATACATACATACATACATACATACATACATACATACATACATACATACATACATACATACATACATACATACATACATACATACATATACTACATACATACATACATACATACATACATACATACATACATACATACATACATACATACATACATACATACATACATACATACATTCCGTCTTCTACCTTCCAAATGAAAATGAGCCTTCAACCATCTCACGTCAAGTTGTTCTGTCCTTCGCTATCGCATGAGAATAATGAGAACGACGTTTTGTGAAAGGACTCGCTTACTGCACTGTGATGATGATATACAATAAGTAATTACAACGATAAATTGTGAAATATTCATGGCAATAATTTGTGATACAAAATTTACACTTTCTACGACAAAACAAATTACCAGAGCCTAAACTGGATGAGGTACCAGCAGAACTAATTCAAGCAGGAAGAGAGGCCAGCGTCCGAATCTAACATGCATTGTGCTCGAAGATATGGAACAGTGACATTTGGCCTTAAGCATGGAAAAGAAGAGTCTATATATACCCCCCCCCCCCTCCCAAAAAAAAAAAAAGGAAATTCAAAACTAAGCTCCAACTACCATACCATCGCATTAATAAGTCATGCTAGCAAAATCATCTCACGAAGTATCATAAAAAATGATTGAAAGGAAATTACAATATAAGCTAGATGAAACACAAGCGGGTTTCAGACAGGGTAGAGGAACTAGGGATCACATCTTCAATATGAGAATAATTTTTGAAAAATGCAGAGAATACAATATAGATCTTCATGCTTGTTTTATTGATTATAGCAAGGCATTTGATTGTGTCCAGCACCACAAGCTGTGGACTATTATGAAAAGTAAGGGGTTTCCAGCGTATTTAGTGCATTTAATTGAAAATCTTTATCATGAAAAACAAGCAGCCATCAGAGCAGCTGGTGAAACATTTGATTGGTTCGAGGTGCAAAAGGGGGTGAGGCACGGTGCATTCTCTGCAGAAAATATAATGAGAAAACTTAAAAATGACCAGACTTGTGACAGTTATGATCCGCTCAAAATTGGTGGCAACCCTATTCCGGAACTCCGCTACGCAGATGACACAGTCCTCCCTTCGAACAGCGTAAAGGGAATAGAACATTTAATATTGTCTGTCCAAAAGCACAGTGAAGATCAAAATCTGTTCTTGAATTTAAAGAAAACGAAAATAATGTCCACAGATAAAACTGTCTATCACCCAAAAATAACAATAAATGATGAAGAAATTGAAAATGTCACAAACTTTGAAATCTAGGCTCTATAATAAACAATAATGGAGACTGTTTGACAGAAATTAAAAGGAGGATGGCCATAGCAATGCAAAGATTGAACAGCCTTGAAAGTCTATGGTTAAGCACCAGCAAGGAGATAATAATTAGAATTTTGAGAGCATGCATCTTCCCTGTGACTACATACGTGGACTATCTCTCAGTCCTTAAGAAAGAGAATAGGGGCTTTTAAGCTGAAATGCTATAGAAAGATTCTCAAAATATCTTGGACAAAGAAGATGAGAAATGTTAACATCTTAAAAGATCTGAACATCAAGGAAGATTGGCTTATAAACAGCATCCTTTTTCGAAAGCTGAAATATTTTGGTCATATCAAGCGCCACAACGGATTGGAACATTTTTTTTAGCAGAAGGCATGGTACCAGGAAGGAGGGGCAGGGGCCGACAGACACAAAGATGGGCACAGGATATAAGTGACTCCTTGAGTATGAAAGTGCATGAGGCGGGAGAACTGGCGAGAGACCGAGTTTCTTTCAGGCAGTCTGTGATGAGAGCGACGTTCTGCAACGTAACTGTATGAAGCTATGTTGGACGAGGCATGTATGACTAAATGCTAACTTACTCTCAATAACTTTAATGAATCAAAAGTCTAAATATACTAAAGGTGAATCAGAACAACGAAAACGTGTTTATGGGCGTGCATACACAGAAACATAATCGCTGGAAACTTAGGGCTCAAATTCATTCCGCTACCCAACCCCATCCCTACAAATGGCGGCGGGGAAGGGGTCCTCAATGACTACTTAAGCCCCTCATATAACTAGCTGACATGAGAATTGGTCTCTGAGTGATCACCAGCACCAAAGATCGCGATGCGACACCCGCTCCTTTGCATTACTTTTCATTTTTATTGTATATAAAGATTTATCATCATATGACCAGGAGGCCTAGATGACCCCTAAAACTCCCCAGGAAACTAGCTGACACGACAATTTAAAACGCTTCTTACTGAGCCGTCGACACTATGATACAACACCTGCCCCTTTGCCATAATTTTTCATTTTTGCTCTTTAGCAAGTTATAGCACCCTGTGCCCAGGCGACGCTGATGACCCAAGCCCCCTACGTTATGTTTGTAGATGACCGCCTATCGCCGCCTAGATGTATACTTCCATAACTACAGCTCATCAGCTAACAACAGACATTACAACAGACCCTAAAGTGGCACTGTTGCGACACAATCTATTCTTTTATGTCACCCAAGCGAAAGTATGCCAAAAAGAAGCATGTATGATAGAGTTCTTGTGTCTTTCTTGTGTTTAACACACAGCCAGTGATCGATCAACACATCAAATGAAGTTAGGTTTGTTTATTACAAAATAAAATGTCCATTAAGTATGACGACAATTATTCATTAACAATAATAAGAATGTTTAAATTTAGGTTGCAATGTCATGGGCTTTACCACTTCACACGTTATTCACATTATCAACTGTTTCTAACGTCTTCTAACGTACTCTAAAACTATCTCTCATATAACCAAGCTTAACTTTCGGGCCTCTAGGAAACTGCTCTGTTCACAAAACCCAGTCCTTGTTTTGTGACTCCCTGTTCCTCTCCTCCTTTTCCAGATCTCTCCTTTCCCCCTCCACGTATGTGTTCTTTTCAAAGCGTGGCCATTTGTTTTTCTAGACACCTTCTGGGCTTTAGTCTTGTTCCAGACACTGTTTGTTGCATTTTTGAACAACAAGACCCTGTATCTATATGGGGAATTTGTATGTTCAATGTGTGTATGTTGCACAGCATTAGCAGTTATATGGTCTGTTCTAATGTGCTTCATTTACCTTTAAAATAGTTTACCATTTATTATACTTATACGCGTTGCTGCATGCAGTATTCAGAAATATGTGTGATGTTTTTTAAACAGTTCAAACAAAAAAATTCACAATGTTAAGGAACTGATTTCATCCAACAAGATGAGACTGGAAAAATGTGTTTGTGGTGTTTGTACCTTGAAATTAAATAGTAGTGCTATGTGTACTGTTAAGAAAACTACTCTGGGTGAAAAATTATTGCACATATTAATTTCAAATTGACTGTGCTTGTTTACTAATTATTAAAAAACAGTGTAAATATATGTTGCAGTAGTTTACTAATAGTAATAATAACCATCAATCATTTATATTTATGTTATGCATAATATGTGTATGATTGACATCACTATTTTCATGTGCTAAATTTGATAAAGTACAAATGTCATTCCCCCCCCCCCACCCCCCTCCGGTTCTCCAATGCAACACCCTCTCAGAATCAAAGAGTTAGCACTAATATTTCTTTACATTTCCTGGAATAACTTTCTGTTTATTTCTATTGATTTTTATGATAATGTTGACTGTAGCAAAAGTATTTTTGTTTGTCTGTAAGAGCCTTTATTGTCATATTTCAATAGCACGCTCATTTACCTTCAAAATGACATATAATTCTATAAAATATGTCGCAAATTAATTAAACTGTAGTTTAATTTGTATATACATCTCCTCGATAAAAATGTGAACACAGGGGGACTCTCTACTTGCACAAGAACGAGAATCCCCGTTGAACTAGTTGGCCTATAAATAGAGGCGGCAGTGGCAGAACCAAACCAAGTTTATTTTGTGCGTGTTTGGTTTTACTAAGCAGTTTTACGTCCATTAGTTCACCATTACATGTACTCAGTAAATAAAGCACACCAACCACATATCACAATCGAAAATGTTACAGATTTTTAATACTTGGGTTCTTTATTGAATAACAGTGGAGACTTCTCGAAAAGAAGTCAGAAGAAGACTTGAATTAGCAATACAAAAATTAAACAGCACAAAAAACCTATGGCAAATCACCTGTAAATTAGTTAAAAGTAAAAATATCGAGATCATGCATTTTTCCTGTGGTAACATTCTACACGAGTGAAAGAAACATCAAGGAGAACCGGCTCATTTACAGTGTTCTGTCTCTAAAGTTAGAGTATTTTGGACACATCAAACGTTATTGTGGCTTGGAAAAGAGGTGATGGAGGGTGCAGTTTGTGAAAGGCGAGGTAGGGGTCGACCTCCACAAAGAGGGATACAGGACGTTGAAGATACATTGGCGTTAAAGGCACATGGGGCTAGAGAGCTGGCTAGGGAAAGGGATACTTTCAGGCATGCCATGAAGAGAGCAACGTTCTGTAAAGGACTTGCTGATTGCCCAGTTTAACTTTACTTCATCTGCTGTCAGCTCTCAACATCATTCTCGAAGCCAGCGCAAAGCTGCTGCGGCCAGATCGCCCTCAGTTGCAATCGAACCGGGAATTACGAATGTTTTAAAAATATTCTATGCACTGTATTTGGCACCAAGGAGATAAAGGGAGATTTTATGCACTTCCTTAAGCTAATCCTGATGTACAGTAATCAATTATCAGCATTATCGCTAATTCCCACTGTTGCCGTAGTAGATGAACAGTTTGCAAGTCATTTGTCGATGGGTAGCACTGGCACCCCACTCTAAGACGTGGAGTCGTATACCTATTTGGGCAGTAATGTAGATAAAGATTTAGGAAATGACAGAGATATTAACTCTTTTAGGACGGCATTCTTTCTGGGGTTTGGACAGCATTAATTTTAAGCGGAATTTGTTTAGTGCAACACGACAAAGCTAAAACCTTCCTGAATAAAAAGTATGGGCTGTATCGGGACTTATATCGAATTAAAGATAAATGAGTGCAGAATAAATCTAAACTGTCAGTATAACATCAAAATATTATTAAAATCACACAACATTCAAGGATGTTAGACACATATGAAAATTTTAAACATAAAAAAATTGTGTGCTATCCTTATTTTTTACTGGTTCAACAACACTGCTATCAAATTCTAAGAATACACATGCCTTCTCTGTTCAATTATGTATTAGCTAGTCTTTATTTGAAACAATTAATTTAAATACTTTGGATATTATAATCGTTTTTGTATGACATGTCAGTTTTCACAATAACCAAAAATCGGAAAAACAGCTGAGCGAAACATTGATTTAATTGAAATATTTTGTGAAATGTTCATATCCTAAACTAAATTATCGCTAGTAGATTTGTCTCCTAGATATCAATCATAATATCAAGACTGCTATCACCGTCTGGCAGGGATTCATAAATGATTGAGCAGTATAAACAGTTCTAGACCTTTTCCCTTATCATTTAGTATAGAAAAATCACTTTAAAATAGTATCAAATCTAAATAATTTTTTTTAAATCACAAAATAATGCACCGACCACGATGAACATCGCAAATGAAAGTACACCCTGTTGTTAATCCTAATTGTTAAAAAACTTGTTCATAAAAGTTCGTTTACCCTACAAACGGAACAAGATTAGAGTGTCTCTATCATGAACCAGTAAACTGGCTTTACGTCTTCAATGGATAGACTTAATCGCCAGTATACTGGCTAAACGTCCGTAAAGAGTTAAAATAAGAACACAAAAGGCAAGAGGAGGTTTCATAACACTAGGGAATTTGTGGAGGTCAAAGGAAATAAAAAGAAATACTAAACTTAAAATGTTTAATTCTAATGTCAAATCAGTAGTTTTGTAGGGGGGTGAGGGTGGGGTGGGCGGGGATTTGGCAACACAGAGAACTACTAAGGCAGTTACTAATAAATTACATTCATAAACTGGCGCCTGCGCAAAATAGAGGGAATTAGATAGTATGATAGAATAACTTATGTAGAGCGTTGGGAGAGAACTAAGCAGGCTCCAGTGGACCAAGAGGTGAGGAAAAGACGCTGGCGTTGGATAGGACACACGCTGAGAGTACAGGAGAACGTCATAACTAGAATGTTTGCATTGGAACCCACTGGGGCATAGGAATCAAGGAAGGAACACACACACACAAAACCCCATGGAGAAGAGAGCTGGGGAATGAAATTAGAAAGATATTGAGGACATGGGGAGAGCTCTATGTAATAGTGAAGGATAGAACGACTTGGCGTGAGTTGAGGGCCAATGTTCCTTTAGGGGATAGAAAGGCAGAAGAAGAAGCACTGGCTATTGTGATTCCGTGTCGTTGTCTAATGTCATAATTCTACATTTTGTTGGGCGCTTTCTTGCTTTTCAATATTCTGACGCGATGACTACACCATTTGACCATCTGTTTCTCAGTGTTTTGTGCAAAGTTTGGAATGTCTAGAAATGCAAATCAAGTGTGAATATATTTGATAGCTTAAGTCATATTATTTTGTATTTTATTTCCATGCCAGATTTCTGCATGTTGGCACCATTTTTAGACCCAAAATTAGCGTGCGCTTATAATTACTATACATATGTTGTATGTTTAATGGCTGTTGACGCCGACGGTAACCAACGATGCCAGCAGCAAGAGCGTACAACCTGAACATCGTAACACCAGGAGGAATGTGAGAAGACCGAGAAGAATGTGGATTGAGGGAGTCGCTTACACCTCAAGACTGCAAACATCACTGCATATTAATTATTAAATGACTGAGCGCGCCCTGGCTCGGGTGCTGACAATCTAGCGGCATAAGCAGATATTGACAAAAGAAGAAGTTATTAAAAATGCGAATTTTGAGGAAAGTTCGCAGGGTATTTTTTTCCCCCTCTAGCTTCCTGTCATTAGTTCATTAGACACCGTCTAATCATCAAAAGTCGAAACTCGAAACAAGTAGTTAATAAAAATGGCGGCTGCCATGTGTCGGCATCCAGTCAAGCTTGGATTTATTGAAGAAGACACAGACTTGAGTTTATTAAAAAGCCAGTTTTTTCCTAGTAAAATTGGGGGTAAACCTTCATGGTTGTCACTTGAGCCTGTTCTTGGTGGTGAGGATCTTAAGTGCCAGAAGTGTAGCGACCCATGCATATTTCTCATGCAGGTCTATGCCCCGCTGGCAATGCGGGATGATACATTTCATAGAACAATATTTGTATTTGTTTGCTCCAATGCTTCATGTTCTTCACAAGGAGATAATAGCAACTTTAGAGTGTTTCGTTCCCAACTGCCTTTGATAAATAACTTTTACTCTAAAGACCCACCACCTGAAAGCATTGATGAAGGCACCGATGTGGATTCATTTCCAAGCGCAGACAAGTTTCAAACTCTGTGCCATGTTTGTGGTTGTAAAGGCACAAAGAAATGTTCCCAGTGCAGAAAATTACACTATTGCTGTAAAGCCCACCAGGTGATTGACTGGAAAGCAGGACACAAGAAGCTATGTCAGTGTGCAGAAAATGGATCAACAGATGAACCAGGTACACATTCGATTCATATATTCAATATTCACATTCATGATGATGATAATAATAATATTATTATTTAATTACCAAAAATTCAAGAGCCATATCATAATTATTACCATAGCTGGCAGCAAAAATGTAAGTAGGTGGTTTGATATCATTAATTAAATTCTTCAAACTTTATGTGGAAAAAAGTTGTTAGACTTTACTGGCTATCCTCCGAATAACAGCAGCAGCTTCCGCATCTCCTGCAGCTTTTGCTCGTGAGTCCTAGCCATCTAGTTTTAGCCACAAACCACGCCACATGAGCGGCGTGGGGGACTCTTGGCGATGGCGGAAGTCGCCAGAAAACCGCAAATTAAGTTGTCTGAAGTGCGCAGTTGACACATGACTGAAGCCCTCTTTTTGGCCACGATTAGCCGCCATCTTTAGTGCCTGTTATTCGGAGGTTAGCTGACTTTACTTTTGAAATTACAGTTACAGCTGATGCAGATGCGTATAATTCATTGAGTTCCAAGGAAACACATCACACGCTTATTGGCCATTGACACAGGCTGATTTTCAATTTATCACTGTCCAGTATAACCGCGCCAACCAGCAGTTTTGAATTGTATTTCCTTTTTTTTGTTTTTTTGTTCAATGTTAGACATGCTTATTCAAAAACGTTGCTAACCCTTTGGAGACAATGTGGCCAAAAAATCGGCCCAACACAGAGTAGCTAAAAGAATGACTGTGCCTGACATTCGGCCCTATATAATAAAAGTAAAAGCCTTGATATTGGCTGGCAGGTTTTCGTATTGACTGTGAGGCTTGGTCATTTGCTAATAACAATTCTGAGATAATTCTTTTCTTGACTCTCTGCTTCCTTGCATATATTGTTGATGTATGTTATAAAATGCAGGGGAGAAAGCACACATACCTGTCTTACTCCTGAATTTTCTTCAAAAGGTTGCAATGTACCAACTATTTTTTTTATGCAACTTGATTGATATAAGCTCTTTCCCGGCTCGCTAGCATAGTTGGTTAAACCTTATTTCGTGGTGACCGGGTGACGATTTCCATGTGGTTCGGGTTCATGCTCTGGGGTAGGCAGAAAAGCCACATTTCTCCCAGATTTACCGTACCTATCATGGAATCAAGGCCAAAAGGTTGCGATATCCATAGTACCGAGCCAAAGGGTGTTAATTTAACAACTCATGGTTTCTGGATACTTAAATATATATATATATATATATATATATATATATATATATATATATATATATATATATATATATAAGCTGTTTGCTGATTCCATTTTATCTCAAGAAATTCCACAACATATTCCCATCCACTCTGCCAAATGCTTTTTCCTGATCTATAAATGCGACTTTGCATGTCTTAACATACTCTATTGCTCTTTCTGTCAGCTGTCTTAGTGTAAGTAATGTGTATCTGCAACTTCTGTTACGTCTGAAACCCATCTGAGCTTCTGAAAATTGTTCTTTTATTAATGGCCTTAATCTTCTTTCAATTAATTTGGCATACATATTACCTGTGTGGCTCAACAGTGATATTCCTCTGTAATTAGTGCACTCTTTCTTAATCCTTTTTTTCCATATCGGTCAAAGCGTACAATGATAACAAGGTCAGTTGATACAAAGAAAATAAAGACAGTATTCTTGTGTTACCATAGATATGTGGGGGATCAGTGTTTTAAGGTCATGTTCGGCAGTGGAAAATAACAGATTTGGGTCAGAGTAACAACTTTTGGACAAGTTCATTATTACACACCTTAGTATGTCTTCTTTAACCCTACAAGACCTCAGGCCCTAAACCTAACTGCCTCCTATACCTGAGCTCCTGGGCATTAATGCGAAAAAAACCAACATGATATACAAAAATATTAGTTATATGCAAACAAGTGGCTAGAATAAGATGAAACTTGGAGACACTGTAGAAAATAGGTTAACCTAGGAAGACTGTCCACGAGATTTTATTACGATTGGCTAGTTATTTTTAGTTTGTGACGCATTGTTTTCTCATAGTACGCAAATTCCCGACATACATTGAGGGACACCAGTTTAGCGGCAGGCTAAGAGATTATCAAAATAGCGAGCCAGCGGTCTGGTGGAGTTCAGATTCAGTACTTGTTTTTGTTTTTAAAAAGTCATTTTAATGCAGTATTAATATTTTACTGAGCTAACCTTAATTGTGAAATTATTTGTTTGTTGAAAATCGTTACGAAATTGGTGATTTTTCAGACTCAGCAGCGGCATTTACACAATGAGATAGCTGTATAAATTGTATACTGTTGTAATCGTTATTATGTCCCCCACATTTCCTGGCATGTTTCAGTATATAAGAATGTCACTTGTTCTATCCACGACTGTTTCATTGACCCTTACAAAATCCCAGAAACTTCCATGTGTGGGTGTAAACAAGACCTTGCTCATTGGCATAATCTATACGTGTTCGTGCTGGCTGAAACTGATCACATGGTATCCGACTCCAAGATGTTTTCATTGAAACTGCTAAGACCGCTGTGAAGTGAAAAATGCCGCGTTCCAAGAAATGTACCCTTCACTTAGCTGATCGATGTAAGAAATCTCTAAGTCCACAATAGGCAAATGCTTGTGAGCAAAGAAAGGTCTGCCTGCGCTTCAAAAACATTACAGGAAGTTCTGTATGTAACACAGCTAACATGCTTGCTTCTAGCATCACTGGAATGTTGGCAGTGAATGATTCTGTACCATTATGTTCTAGTTCTCAAAGGCCTGACAGTGACACTTTTCTTGCAGAAAAAAACCATGGAGCCATCTTAAAAGAGATAAATATGAATATACTAGCAGTAGTTTGTTTTCTTTCTTCTTCATGTTCACCGGCTGTAAACTTTGGAGGAATGTTCTTGTTGTTCGTCTTCTTCTGGACTCTAGTCAAGCTCCAGTAACTGAGTGTTGTGTGCACATCCATTTCACATGTCTGCCTCATTTGCATGCAGACTGTTAATTGCTTGCTTGCCTATTAGGCAGGTGTACTCTGACTCCGAAGGAAGCCCCCAAAATTAGTTGACTCTTACGACATGCTTGTTGGGCAGGCAGTGGGTCTATTCTTGTTTTCCCCCACAGTGGGGCCCGGGAACCCACATGGGGATTCTGCATTTTGTATCGCTTCTTGCAATTTATGTTCATTTGTTTGAATAGTTAATGCATCTTTAGTAGATCAATTGCTCATATAATTATTCTATGATAAAAACATCAATTGGATTTCTTTGAATACTGATTCAAGAAAAGAATCAGTCACTTATAATAACTGCCTGGATAACTCACTCTACTTGTAAATCATTAACCTAATTCTACAAAGGCAGGTAGAGGAATTAAACAAACAACAGATTAGATGGTTCACAGAAATATACTAGTAATTAACAACAGCAAAATAAGCAGTCATAGAGAGATGTGTGAACTGAAGGACATTTTATAATTTCATCATTTTGTTGCTGAATTTAAAGAATTTTTTTTTTTCCAGCAGGAGCAAATTACTCTGCAGGCATACTTTTCAAAGAATTTGAACTTGTCACAGAGGATGAACATGTTTCTGAAGCTGACTGCAACAACAGCAAAAGTGAAGAAGAATGCTTGCAGGAATTTGAGCAAATGAAGATGCTGGCTGAAACTGAGGAAGTAGAGGACAGCTTTGCAACTGCTGATCTTGAACAGTCTGCAGCTGCTGAAACAGAGGATGACAAGCAGTTTCAGAAATTCAAACGAAGAATTGATCCAGAACCCATGCAGGTCAGTTCATACATAAGTAAACAATTAATTACTTAATTTAGCATATCATGCATGCATTTGTTATCACGGCTGCTTCAAAAATACAGTGGTGAATGGAGCAGCCAGCATCCAGTTCAGCTAAGGGTTTTTAATGCAGGCTTTTGAAATCAGTATTGCATTAACTCTTTGAGGAAATTTTTTTCTGGGGTTTAGACAGCATTAATTTTGAGCTGAATTTATTTTTACTGCAACATGACACAGCTAAAACTTTCCTGAAGAAAAAGTATTATCTGTATAGGGACATATTATATAGCATCAAATTAAAGACAAACAAGTGCAGAATAAATCTTAACTATTTAAGTAGCAGTATTACAAAAATATTATTAAATCAAACAACATTCAAGGATGTTATACACATATGCAGATTATTTACAAAAAAAAATGTTGTGCTTACCTTACCTTTTACTTGTTAACAAGTTCTAGAACTTGTTAACTTGCTATCCACTTCTAAGAATTCACATGCCTGCTCTATTCAGTAATGTATCCACCCATCTTTATTTGAAACAATTAATTTAAATGCTTTGGATGCTATGATCATGTTTGTCTGATATGTCACATTTCACTGAATTCCAAAAATAGCTGATCGAAGCAGGGATAATCTTCATCCTAACCTACATTACTGGTAATAGGTTGTGCACTTGCATTACCATTCATAATATCGGTATCAAGACTATTGTCACTGTCTGGCTGAGATTGATCAATGACAGAGCAGTAAGAACAGTTTTAGACCTTTACTAGATGAAACAGTCTCTGTGAAGAGCTTTTATAGTTGCGTTCGGTCTGAACGTGCTAGATACAAAAGCCACTAAAGTGGTATCCATTCCATAAAGAGTGAATATTCTGTTTTTTATGAAAAAGTTTGTAATAAAATCAGTGGCCTAGCAAGGTGGTACTCAGTGTGGGAAAATGTCCAACATTGAAATTGTTAAAAGAAGAAAGTTGCCTTTCCTGTTATCTTTTTTAGTTTATGTGTGTTCTTCACTTTTAAAACTGCTATCAGAATCAGAGAGTACTCTTTATTTGTTAAATATCAAGTCCAGCCTCACACTTTGAAATTGTCTAGTGTTCTTTCTTACAACTCCGCGAAAGTTCTGTTTTTTCTTTGCTGCACTCCATTGGGCTCTTCATGTTAGAGTATCTGATGAAAGCTGTCGTCCACCCGGAAAAGGCGTCTGTTTTGTGGTGTTCTCTGGACAACAGAATCGTTAAAACTAATGTCCCAAGTCTCACGATAGATGGTAGAGACGTAAACAGAGAGAGCAAACTGAAGTATCTGGGAATTACATTTGACATGAGCCTGTCATTTAAGGACCATGTGGAGAGTGTTGTGACGAGATGCCAAAAAGGACTTAGTGCTCTTAAGACTATGGCTGCAATTGACATAGAGCAGAGAATGCTTTAGCACACTATATCAGCACCTGATCCTGTCAGTGGTGGATTATGACCTGGGACTGCTTACCGTCTCAAAGAGTCAGATGGACAAACTAGAGCGCATACAGAACACGGCTATGCGGGTCATTCTGGGTTGCACCAGAGACACCCCAGTGGTGTGTATGCAATACATCCTTGGTTTGCCGACGGTTGCAGGTAGGCACAAGGTGATGCAGGCGAAGTCATATCTCAGGGTAGCTGCAGACACAGATCACCCTCTGCATGAAGCTCTGGGTGCAGTTAAGAGTCAGCGGCTGATAAGAGGGAGGTCATGGATGGCTCAGGCAGAAGACACAATCAGACAGGTTTGCATCCTTGAGAACATTAGGCGAGGAGAGGAGTGGGTCAAAGTGCCACCTGAGCAGTCAGACTTGTGTAGAGTCATAATCACGCTGAGCCGGGAATGCAGAGACTGGCCAGCAGGTGCCACAGAGGTGGAAATTCAGCAATTAATTCAAGATAATGCTCGCTCAGAGGATTTGATCATTTACACAGACGGTTCAGTGTCAAGAGGCAAAAGAAGTGCTTGGGGCTTTTTAACAAAAGTTAATGGTCGACGTTTGGTGCAGCAGAGTCTAGCATATGATACCACAACATTCAGCTTAAGAATGGAGGAGGAGGCGGTCACTGCAGCTTTCCGCTGGCTAGAGAACACGACACACACACACATTGTAATTGTAACTGATTCAGAAAGCATGCTGAGGAAGATCAGGACAGGTATGCTTCGTGCAGAGTGACATGCTTCGCTGCGGAGGACACAAGTGAGGAGTATTGTCTGGATTTTTTCACCGGGTGATGCCGGTGTGTTGAGAAATGAACAGGCAGACAAACTGGCTGGCTCTGCACAACTTGGTGGAATACTGCTACATGATAGGGCAGACGTGGTTGGTGCCTTGTAGGAGAGCGTGCACAGTTCGGAGGAGCAGATGGATCACCACAGTCTGGTGATATTGATGCAGTTGAGGGTGACAAGAGGTTCTGGCAGAAGCTCAAGGCTCAGAGGAAAGGCAAGACGGACATTTAATCAGAAAGCTATTGGCACCATTAGTATCGGAACTCTTCACTGGCTGCTGAAGATGGAGACAGAGCGCTTATGGGAATGCCTCGGGTGCTGTGATGTCGGTTCTTGAATCAAATCAAATCAAGAGTATCTGAAATAGGGAAAGGCTTAGGTTAACAACAAATAGTAATGAGTCACATAACTAGAGTCGCAGTGTAGCTGTTGCAAATTATCACACAATTTGCCTAGTGTAGCTCTAGTACAGTGCTTCTCAAACTTCTTAGATTGAGGAGCCTTTTATGCCGAAGGACAAAGTCACAGAGCTCTAACATTTATATTAATGCTTAAACCTAAAGAATACTTACAGTAGTGTTTCTGATATTAACCTATTTTTATGTATATTTTTTTTATTAAACTATAAAGGGAAGTCAATAAGTCAGTCACAAATAGGTGTTAAAAAATTTAAAAAAGACTGAAGACAACAACTTGAAAACAAATTTATTTTTACACAAGCACTGTCTCTTAATTTTTTTCATATGATTTCCACCAAGATTGATGCTCTTGTCTCATCGTTTTATCAATCCTTTCAAACCTGCTGCATAGAACTGTATGCTGTGTTTTCTAAACTACATTTTTACTTCAGATTCGATTGTCCAGGTACCCACCTTGGGTACACTTTCTTAAATTTGAATCCATCATGCATTATGTTGTATGCTGTTCCCAGGACGACTAGTTGGACTTCAACAATTTTAGAGCGTCCTTGGGGAAATTTTTTTTAAATCCAGCTATGCACCACATAGCATGAAGAGGGAAGTAAGACAAAGATGTGTACTATCACCTGATTTGTTTTCATTATACAGTGAATATATAATGAGATCTATCATAGATATGCCAGGATTTGTGGTTGGTGCTCTTAAACTGAGTCTGCATTATGCTGATGTAACAGTCTTGATAGCGACAAGTCTGAAAGAACTACAGGAATTGATAGGTGGCAGAAAATGGAAAAATTGGCTTCAGTAGTGGGAAGACATGTGGATAACATCCAATGGAAGATGTATCACAGAGATCAAGAACAGAATAGGGCCAGTCAAAACTACATTTTGTCAAATGAATAACATTGTATGCAACTAATCCATGTCATTGGAGGTTAGGAAAAAAATTCTTGCATGCTAATATAGAGCCAGTTTTAACATACGCATGTGAAGCCTGGACAATGAATAGACAAGCTAAACAATATCTAGAGGTCTCGGAGATGTGGTTTAACAGAAGAATCCTTAAAATTCCTTGGACAGCTGAGTAGAGCAACCCAGATGTTTTGAAAGAGACAACTTATCACAAACATCAGAAAGAGACAGTAATCATTTGTTGGTCATGCTATGAGAAGAGGGAAAATAGAACATGTTGTGACCACTAGAAAGAAAGAGGAAGACAAAACATACTAACCGATACACACAGCTGCGGATCGAAGATTGTGGAGGGGCATGATCGCCTACGCCAATTGACTGATGATGCACCGCTTTACATCATAAACGTTTGTCAGCATAAACAGGAAGCATTTCCTTATCAATATCCTTTGCAGGCACCCCTTTTACCAAGAAAGAAGCACACAAAAGCACATTATTCTTTTTTGAGGGTAGACTCTTTTAAGTACAGTTACCATTTTGTTTCTGTGTTGCCAGTACGCATGCAACTCTTAGTGCCACCAAACGAACGGAGACTTAAAGTTTGATGTTGGTGTCACCTAATGGCACCTTTTGGAATCGGTCACCAACATTTTCCGGGCATCCCATAACCATTTGTGACTCACTTATTGACTTCCTCTAGTAATAGATGTCATTGATTGAATTAATTGTGTACTTCTGGCAGGGAGCAAAGAGGATCTGACAAATACATTGTGTGCATGCATGCATAGACTGGCACAATGCATACTCCTGTTAACATTCACAATCAACTCTTTAAATTACTGATGGGCTGACTGCGTTTGTAGTGCACAATATATGGACACAGCACAGTGCCTTCATAAATCTGGACAAACAGTTATTGTGAGGTCAGAATACCACAGCAGTTCAGTAACTGCCAGTTTTCACATTTTCATCATTTTCTAGGCTGGATCAATACTAAGAAGCTCTGCAGATTTGGTTTATAGTTAGAGTGCAGGGTAGAACTGTAAGGGAATAGAGCTGGGTTTATAAGGTCACAATATCTAGTATAAGGATGAATCAGAGGTAGCAGTTGTTATGCTTTAATATTTTGCCAGAGTTGATACATTATCTTATTTATGGTCACTGATGCAGATGGTCAAAGATGGGTGACTGTGGTATACTCTCTTTAATGATGATGCTGATGAAATTACTGACTGTGCGTGCAGCAGGCAACCATAACAGCAACACCCTATCTCATACAGTGCAGCTAAAACAGTAATCAATCATACTTGAGAAGTTGCGATTCAACTAACAAAATCCACCATGAAAGTTTGAACTTGGAATCCAAGGAAGTTATTCAGTGACATTACTTTGTGTCTACTGACCTCACAGGGTAATTAAAATAGTCATTAATTTACATGAATTGGGCCCTTTTGAGGCCTATGCTTTTGTACGGCTCTTTCTGAATAGCTTTTGCAATACTGTAAATGTAACCAGACGCTGTACGTGTGGTCGTTTCATACAAAAATGCGTTAAAAATAATTCATGAAACACTGGCTGGCCTTCCTGTTGGCCTGAATATCCCCAGCTGTATAATGTTTTCTTCTAGAGTATGTTTTGGTCCAACCCAGATATTTTGTTGAGGATGCTGTCAAATTATTGTTTGGCTATGGGCATTTCTCTCTGCTTTGGGGTCAGTATTAAAGACTTAAAAAGTAATATGTCAGTATGTATCTTTTGGACATAGCCTATCCCAGTGTTTTTTTTTTTTTTTTGGTAGGTGTTACGCTATGACAGAGGAGGAGAACCACTTTGGGTTTCTGCGTTTCACAAAGCAACAAAAGAAAATGTGCCTAACTGTTCCTGTGGAGCTGCAAGAATATTTGAATTTCAGGTTGTAAGAATGTTTGTTTCATTAGCTGCATGATTGTCAAAAATTTACATTGAACAAAAATGGCAGATGTAATTCATTGGCAGTGTTTTACAGTAGCAATTAAAACCTTATGTCAAAGGAAATGGTAGCAAGAAAGTAGACAGAGACTGCTTACTAATATAAGCAGGAGGAAGAACATTGTAGAATGGAGTTAAGTTTCCTGATACCTTCAGATACAGCTAATTTCATGAGGCATCAATTATAACAGGATTGTAACATTGAAAACCAAGCGATTAAAAAAAACCATACAAATATTTATACCATGCAGTAATAGCTACACGAACAAAAAGACATTCTTTGCTCCGTTTGAAAAGATAAAGTGGAGATAATGAGCACATTGTATGTAATGGGGAATTTTAGCAGGAGGGTAGGTAATAAATAAATAACGAAAAAACAAGATCTCACCAAGATAACAAATTTGAAACAAGAAGGAATAGAAGAGCAGTTACAACAGAAAGTAGAAACAACAATCAAACTATTACCTGCAGCAGTGGACAATCATGCCTCTCCACAATCTGCGATCTCTTGCAGCATGTATCAGTTTGTGTGCCGACACACCTCTATGCCATGCAACAAAACTGTCAAAAATCTTCTCTAGTCTTCCTGTATCCCTCCTTCCACAGACCTTTCCAGTGGTCACAACATGTTCCATTTTCCCTCTTCTCATAATATGGCCGAAAAATATGTCTCCTTCTGATGTCTGTGATAAGTTGTCTTCGGGCTCCCGCCTCTCTTAGAACCTCTTGGTTGCTCTTTTTGGCTGTCCAAAGTATTTTAAGCATTCTTCTGTAAAACCACATCTCTGAGGCCTCAAGAAATTGTTTGGCCTGCCTACCGATTATCCAGGTGGTCAATACTGAAGTTGAATGGAATGAATATAAAAACCATTATGCTTAGTTTTCCAGAGAAATCATGTGGAAACAGACAGAGTTATCATAAATATTTACCTTGGTGATGTTTAGAAGTAAAAGCAGTTATATACAAACAGTGGATAAAATCAAAGAGAGGTGAAGATTATGTCACCTATAGACTGTAACAGAGATAAACCAGCCAGAGAAAGCAAAACAGGAATCTTGGGAATATTTCCGACAGTGATAACAGAAAGTGAGACAATAGCCAATAAAACTATTTTTCAAGTAGTCAAAAGCATGTGAGAAAAAGATGAGAGCTATACAATCCTTATAAAATGAATAATGATAAAACAGAAGGCTATTAATAGATCCACCAGAAATAGTACAAAGATGGAGGGAATATTTTAGTGAGTTTTTTACCCCCTTAGGGATTACTAGGAAAGAACTATGCAAGACCACACAGCAACAGTGCTAGAACTAGATTTACTAATGAATCAAATAGAAAGTCATTAAGTAGACTCCCGCATATAAAGCACCAGAAGCTGATAGATTACTGAGAAACATAATCCTAGCAGCAGAGAGGGAAGATACATCACATGGTTTCACAGAATATTTAATGCAGCATAAGTACAATAAACTGCTTCCATAGATTGGAGATATGCAGCAGTTACACCATTGTGGAATCTGTAGTCTTACAGACATCCATTCTAATGAGGAATTGATACCAATGTCTGAAGCTGCCAGTCTCACATTCTCCTGTGTCGTCAAGCTTGTTAGGAGTTGTTGGGTGCAGAATCCCGTTGCTGTCAATGCAGAGGTATGTGCGCTTATAAGTGACATGTCAGAGGACACAGATATGCTGATCTTCACAGATGGGTCCATTATACGAGGACATAAGAGTGCATGGGCATTTTTAGCTCGCTCTTCATGCAGAACAGTCCAAGAAGCCAGTGGTGCCTTCTACATGACTACCAGCGGCATGGGGATGGCGGTGACACAAGCTTTCACGGGGCTTGAATCACAGGACTATTCCCGCGCTTGTTTGCTGATTGATTCTTTGAGCATGATCCAGTAGGTCGAGGCAGGCTTGTTACGCAGACAGTGGATTGAGTCATTGCAAAACTCTCCTGTGTGTGCAGTTATCTTCATATTCGTCCTAGGGCATGCAGGCGTTGTTGGTAATGAAAGAGATGATAGACTGGCAGGTTCCATGTTAATTGCAGATGTCTGGCCCGTGGATCACGCAGACATTGTCAATGTCCTAAGAGAGATAGGATGTGCCAAGGATTTTGGAAGCAATGTGTCCACATAACTGCTAAGAATACAAGAATTGGAAGTAAAGATCGGCACAGCCAAGCATGAAAAGCACACCGGACGCACACATAATCTTGTCTAACATGTTGAAGGTGGAATCTGAGCACTTATTAATGTGTCCTGAGCGCTGTGAAGATAATCCAATTCAGTTCACAACCATTGTGGAAGAACAAAAGATTAAGGAAGCGAGAATGTAGTCCATACCGAGGCATGTCTCTGAAGCCATAATAGAAAAATTTACACCACAATAATAGAAATAAGGTTGAAATCTGTGATAGAACAACAGATGGGCTATAGAAGCTGTACAGATAGGATCTTTATAATTAAACATTTAATAGAATAAGACCATCAAATGGGATAAAAGTGGGTCTCTTCTTGTTTCACTCACAGTGGAGCCCCGGAACACATACAGGGAGACTCAGCAGTTTCAGGATTATCACTCTTTAGAATACTTTCTACAATGTGCATGCTATTGAACTGTAGGCTTTTTTGTTTTTGTTTTTTTAAAGAGAAGAAAGAGGTCTGGGCAGTTTCTGACCAGGGACAGATACCATATTTGCCTTTGATGTTTATGAGGGGTTCCAAAATAGACAGGATACGGTGGCTACTCCTGATCTTAAGAATGCTCACAATAGAGTTGGATATGATGTTTTGATATTTGCGCTCATATCCCTGGCTAGTGAACTGGATAGCAGCTGTCCTGCATTCACATAAAGTTACCCTCTGCCTGGGCACATTGACCTCAGAAGC
This sequence comes from Candidula unifasciata, assembly GCA_905116865.2. NCBI lineage: Eukaryota > Metazoa > Mollusca > Gastropoda > Stylommatophora > Geomitridae > Candidula > Candidula unifasciata. The sequence goes on from CAJHNH020000504.1 coordinate 335,121, forward strand.
ATGCAGTACTGACCGGGCAATGCTTCAGGGTTCTGCATTTTCACCATTGCTCTTCAGTGTGTATGCAAGCAGGATTGCAGAAATTGAAGCACTAGGTATTGAAAGGATATTGACATTTACAGATCAAAGTATCAACTGATAACAATTAAATGCATACAGAACAAAGTCATGAGGGTAGTTCTGAAATGTACAAGAGATACCCCGTTAGTATTTATTCGATATATAATTGCACTGCCGACTATTAAAGATAGGCTCAAAGTGCTGCTAGCTAAGTCATACCTCACAGTAGCCACAGATAAGAAACATCTCCTATAGGAAACCCTAGACAGAGCTAAAGGCCACAGGCTGTAAAGAAGATGGCCTTAAATGGCTGAAGACACAATTAGACGTTGTGTAGTCTTGATAAAATTGGGCAATGAGAGGAGTGGGTCAGAATGTTCCAGCTAAATTCAGACTTGTGCTGGATTCTGATCACACTGGGCCATGAGTTCAGGGACTGGCAACGGGTGCTGCAGAATCAGAAGTTTGACAAATGATTCATGACAATTGTCACCCAAGTGTCACAGACCTCTGGGTGACCTTGCTGGTCCGTGGCTCGTAACAGGGCCTATGACAGACAGACTAACCTTTGACACACACTGAACCCGAACGCACACAGAGCAAACACGACAATCTTTTTGTAAGTACAGGTAATACAATAGACAGTTGACTTCCCGCTGTGTGGCCACCTATTGCTTGGACCCTAAAAAACTACAGATAATTTTCGGGGTAAATTGGTTGTAAAGATTGATGAGATCGAGTAAGCTTCGGATCTCCTTATTGGTGGTGGGGTTTTTAAGATTCAAAATTTTGGTGTGATCCTCAAGATAAATATGGACTTTTGATGGTATTTCTGTAAATCCAAAATGTTGGGATCCTTGACCAATAGGTAATCTATGAGGCATCATTAATAAACATGCACATGTCAACAGTATACATTGCAAAATCAGAAATAATAAAGTATGTTGATTATTAATTGTAGATGCTGGTAAATGTGTGTACATCTGCCTGGCACATCAGAGAGTACATTACCAATTTCAGCTTTCTGTGTAGATGTTTCTGAAATTTATTGGGTAATATTAGGTGTTAAGATTTGTTTGGTTGCAGGTAAGTCTTGTTGTACAGAAAAGAGAATATCTGTCGTAACAAGAGTAGAGTCAGGAATGACATTATCTGTCACAGACCTCTGGGTGACCTTGCTGGTCCGTGGCTCGTAACGCACACTGAACCCGAACGCACACAGAGCACACACGACAATCTTTATTGTAAGTACAGGTAATACAATAGACAGTTGACTTCCCGCTGTGTGGCCACCTATTGCTTGGACCCTCTGGCCGAACGAGCTTTACAGTCGCCTCGCTCCCAGTACGTTCCACAAGCAATCTCCTGGTGCACAAACCACACGGTCACGACATACGCTCTTAACTATTGACACACTGACCAACCAAACTGTCACAGCCTCTGTCTCAGTGCAGGTTCAGAGTGCCAAGGTTAGACATTCTCTCACAAAACATGTATAAATACCCTACACAAGAACTATCCTATTCTAACAGAACACTGTACATAAACTATGCAGTCACTAACAGAAATATCCTAACTCTAATACACTCACTGTCTCGCTAAACGTCTTCTCTCTCTGACCGTCGCACACCGAATGTCCTGTGTTCTCTCCACCTCGTGTCTCTTGACCCCGTCCTGAAAGCGGTAATCGTGTTGCGGACTTGTCCACAACAAAGTTCGCTCTTTCTTGCCGTGGCCAAACGCTTCATCCTGAGAGCTGGTTTCACCGTGCAATAACAGAACAGACTTGACCAGTCACGGCCCTGACCTTTGTGTCAACCCTGGGGTGTCACCTCAACACCTTACGGTGTAGTCTATTCTGCCACTCACTGTACTCTTAGGGTTGTGACACCAAGTAATGTGATAATCTGTACAGATGGCTCTGTGTTGAGATGCAGACAAAGCTCATGGGAGTTCTTAACAGAAGTCAGTTGATGTCGTTGAGTGCAACAAAGCTAGAATTTGATACTACTGCATCAGGTTTTATAATGGAGGTGGAGGCAGTCATTGCAGCCTTTTACTGGCTTGAGAATCAGCTGTACACACGTGTCGTAATTCTAACGACACACAGAGCATTTTGAGAAAGGTGGAGACCAGTATGTTCCGTGAGTGTGGCAAGTTTCCCTTCACAGGTCCCGGGTTGTTAGCATCCTTTGAATGTTTCCACCAGGATATGCCAGTGTGTTTGGAAACGAGCAGGCGGATAGACCTGGTGATTCAGCAGACCTTGGGGGTGTATTGATGCATAAAAATCTAGATGTTTTAATGGCCAGTGGAGGGGGGGGGGGTGAACAATGCAGAAGCACAGATGGATCATCATGGTCTGAACAGAATGGTACTGCAAGAAATGAAGGTGTATTTTAATGGATCTAACTTGTATCAGAATTATCCTAATGTTGGTGAAGCATATTACTGTTAGTATGGACATTATGGTTTTTTTTTGTTTTTTTTTGCTGTCTCACTCTTATGTTACATGGTCTCAAATGCATTGTAAAAACACAGGTAAGGTGGCTTATATTTTCTGTGTTTCATCAGAAACCACCTTGAGATATTTATTTTTTAAATATATTTTCTTGCAATAACTGGACATTCATTGTTATATTAATTAACAGTCATTTATTCATTAACTGTTTCCTTAGTTAACTGTTTCCTTTGGGAGATCATATGGAAATCTCTTATTCTGAATTTTTGTTTGTAGGTGATGCCACAACTTCTCAACTACCTAAATGTTGATCATCTTGATGCAAGTCTTGACTGGGGAACATTGTGTATTTATACATGCCAGGAAAGCTGTAACCCCGGCAACTTGTACTTGGAGGAATTTTTGTGGAAGCAAGATTTTCAGAATCCTGGCCATTAACCCTTTCAGCATCAGACAATTTTTACTCTTCTGTTTTTTCGTTCTAAAGCTGTGTTTACCTTAATAGTTACTTATGTTTACAGAGCTTAAAATAATAGTCCTGTGTGACAGAGGGGTTAAATGAACCACTAGAATAGAAAGGGTTAATTTAACAACTAGAAAAGAAGAAAAAAACAATGGTGAAGACCATGTCAGTTGTGTAGGCAGTAAACATTTAATGCATTGCTTAGTACACGTTGAAAATCACTTTTCGAAATACAGTTTTATAATCAGTTGAAAGGGCTGTTTACAATTGTAAACATTTGTTTTATATTAAATGATCTACTGTGATAAACTTTTTATTTGCAGTCCAAATTATCTAGAAGATATTCTTTCCTAAATAAACAGAATATCTTTGTAACTTATTTCAGTTCATGATACAACTGGCTATAAATAACAACTGGCTATAAATAACTAAGTTTGTTATACATTGAATGGAATTATGTGCACTATTGATCCAGTTTTCTTCTTGAGCATTCCTAGCCATTGTGGTTCATTGGCGCAGGTATCACTCGTCTCATAATCTCTGGTTGTCTCTTTTCGCTTGTTGACTTCAACTATTTATGCAAGTAATTGGTTAAAATGTAATGAAAGCATCAGTCATATTTTAAAAATGCTTATTTTAGAATTCATGAGAATATGAAATTTCTGCAATCATATTTTTATAAATGAGTTGTTTTAGTGAATAATTGAACAATGGGAGAAATTAATAATATGCATTTTTAGGATTCTTATGATTTTTGCCAGTATTGAACATTGTTTTTTCTGTGTGGGTTCCATGGCTCTATTATAGGAAAAACGAGAATAGACCTACCTAAAAGCATGTCATAAGAGTTGACTAATGGGGAGCTTCCTTGGAAACCAGAGTGCCTCTGCCTGAGAGGCAAGGAACCAGCAGTCTGCATACAAATTAGTCAGATCTGTACGGTGATGATCACTGAGCAGCAGTTGAATGGAAAGGGAAGGACTTTGTCATTTGCTGATGACATTTTGATTTATCGACGAGGGCGTGATAGACAGGAGATCGCCAGCACTATGCACAAAGAACTCGATCGAATTGCCGCCTGGTGTGATGGTTCCAATGCCTATGTCAATCCTTCGAAGGCATCAGTGTCATGGTTCTCTTTGAATAATCACATTGTCAAGTCGGACTTACCAGAAGTGAAAATGCGTGATAATGTATTGATCAGAACCAACGTTATGACGTTTCTCGGGGTGAGGTTCGATCGCAGCTTGTCATTCAGGGAACACGTTGACCATGTGATAACAAAAGCACGCAAAGGTCTATCTGCAATGAGGATTATGGCTGCTTCCAACATTGAGCAAAGACTACTAATACTTCTATTCTACGGTCTGGTCCTTTCCCCCATTGAATACGCTCTGGCCATCCTCACTGTCAGTGCTACCCAGATTGAACGACTCGAAAAGGTGCAAAATGAAGCCATGCGCATTATTTTGGGATGTACTAGAGACACATCCTGTGGAGCAATGAGGTATCTACTTGACTTTCCAACAATGAACCAAAGGATCAGAATGTGGAGGGCTCGGGCATATCTCAAAATATGTGCTGATAAGAAACACCCACTGCATCAAGCGCTTTTTAGTGAAAAGGGCGACAGACTGAAGAGGGGGAAATCGTGGCTAGGTCGGGCAGAAGATGTTATTAGGCAAATATGCAGCCTAACCGACATCATACCTGGTGCAGAATGGATACCTGTGCCTCAGGCGTTTATTTGTACATTTTCCTGTATTGTCACACTCAACAGGCGATGTAGAGAAGAGAATCCTGTTGCTGTTAATGCAGAGGTCAACGCTCTCATCGGTGAAAATTTAGACGAAGCAGATGCAATAATCTATACAGACGGATCCGTTATACGCCAAAGAAGAAGCGCATGGGCATTTACAGCACGCTCAGCGGGCAGAACAGTCAAAGAAGCCAACCGCACCTTCTCCATGACAACCAGCAGCATGACGATGGAGGTGATGGCAGTGACACAAGCGCTTGCCTGGCTTGAAACACAAAAATACACCCGCGTGTGTATACTCAGTGATTCAATGAGTATGATCCGGAGGGTTCAGGCAGGTTCAGTGCGAAGACAATGGCTTGAATCATTACAGAAGTCCACTGTCCGTGGAGTCACCTTTATTTTTGTTCCGGGACACGCAGGCGTCGATGGAAATGAAAGAGCTGACAGGTTGGCTGGATCCGCTATCACTACCGACGGTCAGCCTATGGATCATGCTGATATTATCAATGCCCTCAGAGAAATGGGAAGGATAGACGACTTTGGTGGCAGTGAATCCACATCACTCGCCAGAATGGCAGACTTGGGAATTAAGATCGGCACAGCAAAAAACGAGACGCACACCAGCTACGCCAGAAGACTTGTTAATCAACATAGAACTGGTACTATTAGCCATCGGACGTTGGGGTTCATACTGAGGGGAGGATCTGAGCACCTATGGACATGTCCGGAGTGCAATGAGGATAACCTAACTAACTAACTAACTAACTAACTAACTAACTAACAGATCTGTAAAATGGATGAACACGCAACACTCAGTTTCTGGAACAGGACTGCAGCCCAAAAGTGGATGAACAACCAGAACTTTCTGCCAGAGTTTACATCTGGTGAACACGAAGAAGAAGAAGAACATTGTTTCATATGCACATTTCACAGCTGCATTTATATATCAAGGACCTAATTATTTTTCTCTGCTGCGATTTCTGGTTTTCGCTTGTAATTCTTTTTTTTATCAGTATATTCTTTGCTGAGGACTAATTATATGTTAAACAGCATCAACAGTCTATGGTTAAGCACCAGCAAGGAAATCAAATAAAACTTTTGAGAGCATGCATCTTTCCTGTAGCAACAAACGGATGTGAGTCGTGGATTACCTCTGTCTTAAATAAGAAAATAGGCGCTGTTGAGCTGAAATGCTGTAGGATGATTCTTGAATGGACAAAAGACAAGAAATACTTAAAGCTGTGAACATCAAAGAAAATTAGCTATGAACAGCATTTTGTTTCAGAATTTTAAATATTTTGGCTATATCAAGCACCACGGCAAATTGAGGGGGGGGGGGGGGGGGGGGGGTAGCAAGACCTATAAGGGGCCAACCAACACGAAAATGGACACACGTTCTAGTGACTCCTTGAATATGAAATTGCTTGAGGGGGAGAGCTGGTAAGAGACAAAGTTTCTTTCAGGCGGACCATTATGAGAGTGAAATTCTGAAAAAGACCTGCTAAATGATGATGATGAATTATGTGTCATAAGTTCTCATTTGGGCACAACAGGACTGCGTTGACACCTTTTCTGAAGTGTTTTAGTTATTATAAAGTAATTTCTTTACACTTTCCACTTGCTCTATCTTAAGATCTACGCATGTTTCATTGGTGTGGTTTCTGTTCTTTTTTTTTTTTATCAGCCCATAGGTGAAAAAATAGTTATAAAATTAGCATAAAACTTGATTATTTTTTTTAATGGTCTCATATTTTATGTTCAGAATGACGACAAATAATAATGTACTGTATACTAGTTTTTTTTTCAAAACTTAGGCTTAATTTTGTACTTTACCTGATGCAGCCAGTTCTGAAACCTCCTGTTTGTTTCAAAGAATAATTGCATTTGTCAGTACTTGCTAATTCCCATGCACTGTCATTTTTAGAAGCTTTATGTCATTTGATTAAGTTTTGATGTTGAAATGGCAGAGCCTACAGATGTTATCATGCATACAGTCTACATAAAGACTGTCAGCAGGTCTACTTTGTTTGAAACATAGCTTTGATTTGTTCAAAATAGAAACTTGAATATATGATAAGATTGATTTTATAATAGACACTGTCATTATTTTGGGACAAGTTTAGTTTACGTTTTTCTGCACATGGATAACATCAGACGGAAGATAAATCACAGAAAAACAGAATAGGATAGGCAAAACACTGCCTTTTTTTAAAAAGTTCACCTTATGCAGTAAATCCCTGTCATGGGGGTTTAATAAAGAATTTGCGCATGCCATCTTGAGATAGTTTCAACATAAGGCTGTGAATCCAAGACGATTAATAAACAAGTCCTGAGGCCTCAGTGCGACGTTGTTCCCTTAGTGTGCTCTGGCTGTTTCCTAGGGGATTGTACTATGGCTGACACACATGATGAATTGATGCACACAGTTGTTATTGAGGAGACACAGTCGCAGTTTATATCTTTATTACTCACAGAAGACAATCCGGTCCAGTCACCGTCAGCTACTCTCTGGCATGTCCAAATATTCAACAGGTGACAAAGTTCCTTACCGCTGTTTACAAGCATTCATGTTTGCTACCTTTGCAATCTTCACGTCTCAATCGTGCCACATGTGCAGGTATCAAACAAGCATCTCAGGCCGCTGGCTGTTCAGCTCCATGAGGCTAGTTGTCGACTTAACTAGATTCGGGCTAGGCTGTCATCTTGTTGAATTCGATCTCCTCCACGCTCTTCAGTTAGACGATGTCGCATAACATGCTCACACAAAACACAACCTCTCACGCTGGCTGCGAATCATGCACTCCTTTAGAACCTTGTCCAATCTTTTAACCTAATTTCTTCGTGCAGTCACCTGAGCACTCTTCCTGCAATTCGTGCTTCTGCAGGTATTCATGCTGTCATGCATTTCTCTCTCAACCTGTATTTAACCTTATCACGTCACTCGAAACTTGATGTGGAAATTCCCCCTAATTACTCTCAGAGATGTGGTTTTACAGAAGAATGCTTACAAGTCCTAGGACAGCTAAAATGAGTCCACTATATGTCTTAAATGAGGCGAGGGCCCAAAGACAACTGATCATCAGAAGGAGTCAGTCATCATATTTTTCGTCAAGTTGTCACCACTAGAAAGACTTGTGGAAAGAGAGATAGAGAAAGAAAAAGCGATAACATTTTTTGACAGCCTTTTGTCATTTATAGACAGGTGTCAGCACACTAACTGATACTTGCTGGAAAGGCATGATCATCCAAGCTGGTTAGCGGGGCAGTTGACGAGAAGAATGATGTTTGCAAAATATTCTCCTAACAACAGTTCTTTAATTAAGACAATTTCCAAAAGGTTTTACCCACTGATAAATGACACTTATTTAATAGTCACAAAACTTTTATTTTGTAATTTTACAGATTTGGGTTTTTCCTGTAGCATGTTACTGAAGATTACATCTGACATGTTTTACTACTAAAGTAATTGTACTTATTTGATATTTTTTTTTTTTTGCAGCACTGTGGAAAAGATGGGCTTAACACACACACACACACTATACAGTTTTTAGCTTATTTCTGCAGTTTTAGTGTTATTCTGCACATCTCATACAGTTCATTTGTTTTTAAATCTAATTTTTCCTTTGGGTGTTGGTAGATGGTAGTGGATTTTTGACACTTATGGTGAGAGGGGAGATTTGATGCAGCAACATAATCATATATGTCAAGTTTATATGGAATTTAATGGTAGAGGTAACTTTTTTGAGAAATAAAAAAAAAACAGCAACACAGTGGGTATGTTTTTCTGTTCTGCCATTAAACAAAATTTGTAATTAGAGTCGTTACTGGTATAATTACGTACATCATAGTCTTGTTTGACAGTGGTTATATTAACTAAGCAAATATACTAAAGATATCCAGGCACAATTTGTTTCCCTGCCTAAGTGCTTCACGTCTTCTCTGGAGCACAGAAGACAGCAGAACAATCCAGATGGATTTAAAAGTAGCCTGCTTTATAGGAACAAGGATGACAAAGTATTTTCTGAAACAGTTTACTCTGGGTCTAGGTGTTAATACCTAAGTCAGCTTGGGCTTATTGTTTCAGCAAATACTTGTTCAACCCTCAGCTATATATATATATATATATATATATATATATATATATATATATATATATATATATATATATATATATATATATATATATATGTATACACACCTGGTGACAAACACTTATTTACAGTAGGTCTACCAGATTTGCACCACATCGCAAGTGAAGGCTATTTAGCTGTTTCTCATGGTGTTGCTGAAAACACAAGCCAGGTAGACGAGAGGTTTTGTTTTAATTGTGAACTTCCTGTTTTCCACATATTTTTTTTAAAGTCTGCTCCTTGTTTTTGCTGCCTATCTATCCTGATTTTGATTTCTTGGTCCAGCAATAGTTTTTTTTTTTTTACTGTGGATCCCAGATAGGTAAGATAACAGTCTCCAGCTCTTCACCATTCGCGTAGACCAGAGGTCTGACAGCACCTTACACCATAACTGCTCCAGGCCCTGACGGCATCCCATATGATGACATGCTGATGATGTCCAATGCTGATTTGAAAAGCGTGGCAAAGGAATTCAATATCAGCATCCAGAATGGCCAGATACAAGAGGAATGGCTCCACAGTTTTTTGTTCCCACTACCGAAACCGAATAAAGACCTCAAAAATCTGCGGCTACAGAATCATCTCGATGCAGAATACAGTTGGCAAACTTTCGGAGAAAATTGTCGCACGATGATTGACTACCTACTTGGAACTGCTCGATAAGTTCCCACCAACACTTGGAGGGTACGGGTTGAACAAAGAGGCATGGTTCAGTGCTGCAGTTTTCGCCTACGATGTTTACGGGGGGTTTCAGATTAAAGAAGAGATATGTGCCGCAGTGGTGGACTTAGAAGATGCCTACAATAAAGTACCATATTAATATTTAATGCAATTACTGCTTAAACTGTAAATCCTACTCTGATCCGCTGGATTGCTGTGGTCCTGTTCCAGAGGAAGATAGTACTCAGATGTAGTAGCTGGTCCTCAGAACCGCAAACGATATGTCCAGGCTCGCCACAGGGATCACCGCTATCACCAGTCTTATTCAACGTGTATACGGTAATGATCACTGAGCAGCAGTTGAATGAAAAGGGAAGGACTTTGTCATTTGCTGACATTTTGATTTATTGACGCGGGTGTGATAAACAGGAGATCGCCAGCACAAAGAACTCAATCGAATTGCCACCTTGTGTGATGGTTCCAATGCCTATGTCAATCTTTCGAAGGCATCAGTGTCATGGATCTCTTTGAACAATCACATCGTTGAATCGGACTTACGAGAAGTGAAAAGAAAATGCGTGATAATGTATTGACCAGAACCAACGTTACGACGTTTCTCGGGGTGAGGTTCGATCAGTTTGTCAGTCAGGTAACATATTGACCATGTGATAACAAAAGCACACAAAGGTCTATCTGCAATGAGGATTATGGCTGGTTTTAATGCCGAGCAAAGACTACTGATACTCTATTCTACGGTCTGGTCCTTTCCCCCATTTGAATACGCTCTGGCCATCCTTACTGTAAGTGCTACCCAGACTGAACGACTTAAAAAGGTGCAAAATGAAGCCATGCACATTTTTTGGGATGTACAAGAGAGACATCTTGTGGAGCAGTGAGGTATCTACTTGACTTTCCAACTATGAACCAAAGGATCAGGATCTGGAGGGCTCGGGCATACCTTAATATATGTGCTGATAAGAAACACCCACTGCATCATGCACTTTTTAGTGAAAAGGGCGACAGACTGAAGAGGGGAAAGTCATGGCTAGGTCGGGCAAAAGATATTAGGCAAATATACAGCCTAACCGACATCACCCCTGGTGCAGAGTGGATACCTGTGCCTCATGCGTTTATTTATAAATTTTCCTGTATTGCTACACTCAACAAGCGATGTAGAGAAGAGAATCCTGTTGCTGTTAATGCAGAGGTCAACGCTCTCATCAGTGAAAATTCAGACGAAGCAGGTGCACTAATCTACACATCCGGATCCGTTATACGCCAAAAAAAGAAGCGCATGGGCATTCACAGCTCACTCACCGGGCAGAACAGTCAAAGAAGCCAACGGCGCCTTCTCCATGACAACCAGTAGCATGGCGATGGCAGTGATGCAAGCGGTTGCCTGGCTTGAAACACAAAAATACACCCGCGTATGTATACTCAGTGATTCAATGAGTATGATCCGGAGGGTTCAGACAGGTTCGGTGCGAAGACAATGGCTTGAATCATTACAGAAGTACACTGTGCGTGGAGTCAACTTTATTTTTGTTCCGGGATACACAGGCGTCATTGGAAATGAAAGAGCTGACAGGTTGGCCGGATCCGCTATCACAACAGGCGGTCAGCCTATGGATCATGCTGATATTATTAATGCTTTCAGAGAAATAAGAAGGATAGAGGACTTTGGGGGCAGTGAATCCACATCACTCGCCAGAATGGCAGACTTTGGAATTAAGATCGGCACAGCAGAAATCGAGACGCACACCAGCCACGCCAGAAAACTTGTTAATGAACATAGAACTGGTACTATTAGCCATCGGACGTTGGGGTTCATACTGGGGGGGGGGGGTCTGAGCACCTATGAACATGTCCGGAGTGCAATGATGATAACCTAACTAACTAACTAATTATAACGGTTGTCTTTTTTGTGTGCTAATTGTTAGTCTAAATTCACAGCCTGCATCAGCAGATGTAGGTATTAAACATTGCAGGTCCTCCTCTGCTGCATCATCTGCAAACAACAGCTCTCTGGTAAGTACCTTCCTTATCCTTGATCGTATGAATATTGTAAATGCTGCCGTCAGATTTTGTGTGGATGAATATACCACCCTTATCGAAAGCCACGTTTAAAAAAAAGTGAGAAGTATATTCCAAAGAGGGTCGGAGTTCTTGTTGATTACAAACTCCTCTGATGTTACAGTCATAGTTGATTGTACTTTTCACACCTATTTGGAACGACTCTAATGCTCAAAAGGGTAGGTGTACATCTAATCTTCAGCCTGTTAAAACCACAGAAGCATTACAATTACCAAGTCTCGAAAGGCATCAGAAGCCGCCTGATTTAGGAATTATTTTCACCGCATTATCCAGTTCCCTATTTAAAAACATTCATTTGCATCCTTAGTTTACACTAGTACCGGTGCATTTGCAGTAACAATGGAGATAAAACTGCTTGAGGTAGACAATTGTAGGGATAATTTTCTGCCATTTCCTCCAGTTGGACTCTTAATTGATCCCAACAGTGAATTTTTTACTGCAAATCCAACTCCATACTTCCTGATTTCTTCTTGGCCTCTGTCTTTCCAAAAGACGGTATAATTATTTTCTCTAGTGGGTCCGTTCTCTGGCAAACGTGTTTTCTGTAGGACAGGAATATCTATGTCAAGTTTATTAAGTTTACATCAATGATAGCCACTTTTCTCACATCACTAATGTTTGGAAAACTCAGGATACATGATCCTGACATTCTATTTTATTCCTCTTCTCCATAGCACAAAATCTTAGCGGTTATTTAGAGGCCATTTGTTGCCCATTCATCATGATTTCTTCTCTGCCTGCCTTGATTACTTCAAAGAAAAGATAACAATATCAGTATATTTGGACCAAAACGGGCTGCAGCAGCTGCTGGATCTACTCACCCGTCGGAGCTTCTTCCTAGACCAGCTGCCAGCCAAGGCTGAGGACACATAACATAAGGTTTTCAGGTTGCATTTCCTCTTCCTAGATAAGGCTAGAATCCTTCTCGGTGCGCTCATCCAACTGAAGCCCTTGGCACAGTGCGGGATGTCAGTTGGCAAATACCACCCATTTCGGTATTGATAAAAGACTAGTAGTATTTGATATGTATGTACGCCTTTGGCATGGCGCAGGTCATTGGCATATTAACAACTGTGTTTAACACAATAGTCCCTTCTGATCTTATTATGATGGTAAAACGAGCCCATAAAATTAATTAACTTTAAAATCTGACTTGTGCGATTTTAATAAACATGAAGCGACTTTTAAAAAACAAAAGGTAGCTTTTGGGAAATAATCACAACTTTTACAAAACACAGGATGACTTTTGGAAAATACAAGGCGACTTTTACAAAACACAAGGCGATCTAGTGACCAGATTATCGATCTTGTTTTGTTTTACTGGTCAGGTTTCTCCAGAGCAACCCCAATATCCTTGATACACCTTAAGTCACTCTGTGTCTTTCTCCACTTGACCAATTAAAGTTGCTTGATGTCTTTTTGTTTTTGTGCAAATGGGTCTAATCAACTAGTCGTCCCTTCCACCAGATGTCTGACTGTTCCCCAGGTTGTGTCATAATTGACTACATTCACAAGTCTTGTCAACTATTCTTCACAGAGCCTATTTTTATAAACAAGTCATCCCTTCAGCTGGCTGTCCGACCGTTTTCCATAATCATCCGTCCAATTGTATCAAAAGTGACTGCACTCTTTCACAAATTACAAGAGTCGATTTCAAAAGGCAGGCTGTTTGACTATCTGTTTCCCTGGGTCGTTCACCTGGTTGTATCGTAAGTGACTTTGTCTTACTTGTACACTTGCAAGTCTTGTCAACTGTTCTTCACGGTAACTATCTTGCCCACCCCTTCAACTGGCTGTTCGACGAACTGTTTCCCATAGTTGTCCGCCCAGTTATACCATAAGTGACTACTGCTTTTTCACAAACTAAAAGGGACAATTTAAAAAAAAAAAATAGTCTGCCCATCTAAGCACCCTGTTGTCACTTTAAATAGATATTCAACTGTCTGTTTCTCCTGGTCGTCTGCCTGGTTGTAAAAGTCTCGTCAACTGTTCTTCACAGGATCATATTTCTATCTTACAAACTATTTGTCCCTTCAGCAGGCTGTCTGACGAACTGCTTTTCCCTAGTCGTCCGCCTATCATAAGTGACTGCTTTTTCACAATGTAAAAGTGACGATTTCAAAAGGTAGTCTGCCCGTCTAACCATCTTGGCGTTCCTTTAACTAGCTGTCCAACCGTCTGTTTCCCCTGGTGGTCTGCTTGTTTGTACCATAAGTGACTGTACTCACAAGGCTCGTCAGCTGTTCCTCACGGAGGAAATCTTGCTATTTTACAAACTAGTCAGCAGACTGTCCGACAACTGTTTTCCCCTACTTATTCATCCGTGTGTGGCATAAGTGAATGCGCTTTTTCACAAAGTAAAAGGGACGATTGTCAGCCCGTCTAACCAACTAGTCGTCCCTTCAACTAGTTTGACCATCTGTTTTCCCTGGCCGTCTGTAGGGTTTTTCAGATATCGGTCACGTCATCATTTTGTACGATAGTTTTCATTGTTACTTTGTTTAAAGATAAAGCTATATGCAGTGACGCATAAAACTCACCTGGCTATAACACGACAAATTGACTCCCTCACTCAACTGCCGGTACCCAACACAGTAAAATGACACCCTCCACTGTGCCATAATTTTTTTTTATATTGTTACGCTATATACAGTCATAGCACCGTATGTCCAGGAAATCCTGATGATCCCTAAAATCCCTTATGTAACTACCTGACACAACAACTTGACCCTCTCACTGAGCCGCTGGCGCCTAAAACTATGACAGAATACTAAGTCTAAAACTGCTCTAGTGGATATTGACCTATTCCCCCCCCCCCTTTCCACTCCCACCCACCTCTCATGTTAAATAAAATACAAGGTATTCTCAAAGAAATGTGACTACTATTTCAATGGCTACATACAATCAAACGGTTACTGGTACCATCAGAATTTTAACTCTTCGCTAGCTGCTGAAGATGGAAACGGAGCGCTTATGGGGGTGTCCCGAGTGCTGAGATTGCTATTTTAGCTCAACATTTGACATTGGCTTATAATGTCGGCGTCTGTGGCTTCGTAATGCCGGGGTACCAGGTAGTAGTAAAGAAGTCGTTATCCTATCGGTATCCTACATATATTGGACCATAGGGGTCAGGTACTGGCAATGTGAAACGCTATAGTTGCTTTTTGTCATTTTGTCAGCGCCGGTAATGTGTAGGGGCAGAGCACGATGGATCGCTTATTATGTATGTTTGGTGCGTATATAGTGATAAAAATATATAGCTGAAAGAGAGGAAGTCAAAACAGAAAGGGGGCGGTTGGTGAAGTCACCATGTCTAAGTGAGCGGTGGGGCAGGCGGAGCAGAAGACCCAAGGCGACCTGGCGGCTAATAGGGTTGGTGCTGCTTTATGGCTTCTCTAAAGGAACAAAAATATTAGGAGTGGCTTGGTAGCCAGGGATATACAATGTGTCTGTTATGTATGTAAAAACGAAAAAAATTATGGGATATAAAGCTAGACTTATATAAGTTATGGGGGCGGCAGTCACGGGAAGGCACACAGGCTTACACAGGAGGCTCACACAGGCACACACCCGCTCGGGGGTCGTGGGTCACTGACCTGCCTCACCATCTGTCGATGTCAGACTTTTCGTCTTTTGTCTATTTTGTCTCCCAGTCGATTTTCCTTGTCTTTTATTTGTTCCCAATCGATGCCTAATAAAAACTATTATAAATTTGCTTCACCCGGCGCCATCTGCCGTTTGGTGCGTATTCAGTCATAAAATATATAGCCAAGAGAGAGAGTCCAAAACAGAAAGTGGTCATATAAGCGGTTGGTGACGTCACAAGCGATATCTCAGTAAGTGGTGGGGCGGGCGGAGCAGAGGCCCCGAGGCGACCTATCATCTCAGTTGAGTATCCCCCCCCCCCCCCCATCCCTAGTTGCTAATAGGATTGGTGCTGCTTTCAGGGTTCAATAATAGAAAAACAAATTAGGGGTGGCTTGGTAGCGGGCACATAACATATTTTGTGTATGTAAAAACAAAAACAAATTTGGGGGATATGAAGCTTGACTTATATAAGTTATCAGGGGCTGCAGTGATGGGACGCGGATGGAAGCTGGGGCCGTTTTAGGGGTTATATAAAGAAACATAGGGGGTTGATTGATCGCGGGGGGATATATGTTATGAGAAAGTGTGGCTCGGGCTCCATCATCATTAGCAAGGGTGACTCATCTGCCTGTTCCCCGACGGGTGGTTGAAGCTAGGCTGTGATATGTCGGGTTTCTTGGTGTGCGTTTCTTATGGTCTATTTTCTGATTGGTCAGTAGAGGTCAGTTGTGTGCTAGTGGTCAGGTATGAGCAATGTGGAACTATTGATGCTATAGTTGCTTTTCGCTCAATAGTATTTTGTCAGTTCCGGTAATGTATAAGACGGAGAGCAGATTATTATAAAGAAGATGTTTGGTGTGTATACACAGAGGAAATATATGGCCCCGAAGAAAGGGGTCTTGAAGAGCACTTCAGCAGCCTGTCTGACTTTATATCGGGACCTATACAAACAGTTAGAGTAAGTGTTTGATGTTTCTTAGGTACTATTTTTTGATTGGTCCATGGGGCTCAGTTAGAAAAATTCGTCAGCAGGTTCGCAGTTGATATGTGTTTAGCGGGGCTCGCAGTAGAGACATGGGACTGGTGAAGTTGTAGGCGTTAAATAAAACAAAAACAAAAAACAGTAATGCCTGGTTTCGCTGAGAAACTGTTATTTAAAAAAAAAAATGGTGGTAAATTTGGTTGACGGCATGACACAATGTTAGAGGCCGATGTTCAGTTAGAGGGTAATATCGTCATGTCGACAAGTTACAGGAGGGGTTTATGGGCTAAAGGACACCAAATGTCACATATTGTACCTCGCAATTTGATCACTGGTCCTTGTAAGTGGTTCACTGAAGATCCTAGGTAAGTCGTTCAGTGAACTTACTGGTCACTGGTTTTCGTAAGTCGTTCACATAAGTTTCCTGCTAAGGCAACCAGTAGAATCTGGATACCTTATAAAGAGTTATGTGTTTCGCAAGGCGATCAGTATCTTGGGTATATTAAATGGTCCGCTGTCTTTCTCGTTTATACACCATAAGTCACACAAGACAGTTCACAAGTTGCTCAAGGATCTTAGAAAGTTTTCACTGAAACACTTTGGTAAGGTCAGCCATAGTAAGTCGTGTAACGTCTTTCTCCTTTGGGATATCTAAAATCACTCACTGTGGGCAAAAAAAAAACGTTTACTTGATTTTCTTTGGTAAGCCAACCACTATCAGAGCTACGCCAGAACTCACTCGATGTCTTTCTCCAATGGACAGCTTAAGTCACCCAAGGGACGGATCCTGTCTTTAACTTGTGTTTACAAGTCGGTCACTGAAGTTCCTTGGTAAGATGGACCACTATCCCTGCGACGCCTTTCTCCTTTGAAACATTTTATTTCGATCGATGTATGACACAAGTCTTTCAATGGCTGTCCCTGATGAGTCGGACATAAGGAGACTTTTAAAAAAATACAAAGCGACTTTCAGGTAACGCAAGACGACTGTAAGAAAACACAAGGGAACTTTTAGAAACTGCAGGGCGACTTTTATAATAATACAAGGCAACTACACAAGGCGACTTTAAGAAAATACCAGGCGACTTTCACAAACGAAAGGAAGACATTTTTAAGACACAATGCGACTTTTATAAAACACAATGTGTGTTTTTTTTAACACAACATAAGGCGACCTTCATAAAACACAAGGCGACTTTTATAAACACAAGGCGACCTAGTGACCATATTGTCGCTTTTCTTACTAATTTGTTTTGTTTCACTGCTCTTGTCAAGTTTCTTCAGACAGCTCCACAAACCTTGACATGCTTCAAGTCGCTTGATGTCTCTCGACACTCGGCCATTTAAAGTTGCTCGATGTCTTTTCTTTATACTGTATTTGTGCAAACGCGGCTAATTAACTAATCATCCCTTCAACTGGATGGCCAACCCTCTGTTCCCCTGGGCGTCTACCAAGTTGTGTTATAAGTGACGTTGTCTTGTTGTACACAAACAAGTCTTGCCAACGGTTCCTCGATGAGGCTGCCACCTCCGATAAACAACGACTCGTCCCGTCAAATGACCACCGGACGAAACTGTTTCTCAGTGTCGCCAGCCCGGTTGTACCATAAATGACTGCGCGATTTTATTTACCCACTAAATGTTATCTTGGACTGTGACATGCTGATCTGTCAAAAAAGTAACCAAAATTATCTAACAAAAATATTAATCACCAAAAACACCAACCACTTAAACATTAAAAATGCAATAAACATGTAACAGTACAAATAACCTTAAATTTTAGGCAGCCTTGAGCCTAATAACATTTTTGTTGGGATTGTAATGTGCAAAAAATCGATCAGATTCCTATTACTTCTGATTTTCTGGAGAAAAGATTTCCACACAAAAAATACAACAGGAAGACATATATAACACAGCCACTAGATCAGCTAATTACTCACAAGAACAAACTCTTAGATGAGGAATTGACCTAGAATGATCACAAACAAATTTTCCCTAGTAATAAAAGACACTCTGAAGTGATATATTATTATGATGACAGCTCGTACTATTTAGGCGGTACTCTGCAGCTCCAACAACCATCCAGCACCACTTTAGGGGTGCGGTAACTTAACTAATTGGCTCCACGGAATTTCGAAAGATATTCATATGCACGACTTGGCCAGACTTCCTCTGCACTTAATAGCCACCAGACTGGATGGGATGAACATTCCAGTTAAACAAGCACCGTATCAGCAGGAATCTGATCTAAAAACAGTGTACACCGAAACTTAACTCAAGTGAACCGTGAAATACCAGACATCAACAAAAGAAGGTTCTATATAGCAAAGCATCATGTAATAAATTCCAACAAATATATAAGAAATCTTGATGGACTGATACAAAAAATGAATAGTGTGACTAAAAGAATGTATTAGTCAGGAATGACTACAGGCCTGACTTAATTCACTTATAGGTTTCCATGACTGCACTGATGATGTAATGAGGTAATAGTAAGCTCATGGCATGAATTGACCGGTTGGCTGTGCTTCTGGTCTTAAGTACATATCATTAAAGTGCAGAGAATGGTCGAACAGCTTCTCTTCTCAGTCCAAGTCGCTGTCGTATTGGTTTTTCCCGCCACTGTAATCAGTATCTGGAGAAACTCCCGTCTTTGTAATCATGTTCATTAAATTGGACTCTAGTTTCCCGGAGATAGGTTTTCAAAGACGCGATAAGATTCATGGCGACAGGGATATTCACATCCTTTAATTGCAGGACCTTGCTTGTTTTATTCAGTCCTGTTAGCGTATTGTGAGAAATAGTGTTTCCGGGTTTCGCTTGCTGAATCCTTCTTCTTATCTCTTGGTATTTACTTGCTGTCTATTGTCAGCTGCTATGGCTATCCAGTGCATGTTTTATTTCCGGAAACCCCCTGTAGAGCCTTTACATCATCAACTGAGCTGGACATCGTTTGTCAGAAAGACTCTTGACCACAAATTCTTTGTTTAAAGATGATGTTAATACACTCCAGCGATGAGAAGAATCCAACAATAACAATGCATACAGATACTGAACAGAGTCAGACTGTTGAGAGCCAGCCATCTACTGCTTTTAGTCGCATTTTGTTCTCATTAAGAGACTCCTCACAAACCTCTGTTAGATTCTTTGTTTCATGAGAAAAGGTGGGCATGGACATCAAGAAAGTTTCCATAGGCTTACAGCATTTAATAATTTTAGGTTTTTTTTCCCCCCTGCATTTCTCAAAGCTTTGCTAATTACGGCGCAGACTGAAAATTGAAGAGAAAAAATGTGCGGCTTTATGAATTATAAAGAAAACATGTACGCCGCCAAACTAGTGGTTTAAGGCAGCAAGATTCGACAATTTTGGCTTTTTTTTTTTTTTTCTGCTTAGGTCACCTTTTGGCTCGAATAAGGCTTCGTCAGATGAGGTTAAAGTTCGTGTATGTTGGGGCCTTAGTGTTGGGGCCAAATGGAGGGGGGGGGGGGTGTCAGGACTTCCTTTGCTGCTTTCAGCTAGATAAGCTATAAACGAACAAATAAAGACATAAACTGTTGATGGTCGTAGGGCCCCGGTACTCTGGGCGAGGAGGGAAGGTTTGATCACTTAAGGTTAGTTGCGTATCCTTAACTAACGTTGCATGATCAACCCCAGCAGCCCCTGGCTGTTGTGTGGTTTCTCTTGGCAAATTTACATCTAGTAGTTTGCCATTGCTTTCTGTACGGTCAACTCCCTGATACCACTGTCGAAACCAACGCAAAGCGCATGGCCCGCAGCTGGGATCGAACCCGGCACCCCGGCATTACGAAGCGTTCGCATCGACTTAGCCACAGAGCCGACTACTGATGACTACAATAAACAATTAAATGCTCTTCCACAAAATGGCGGTCTACACACGCCAAACAGCTGTAGGCCACTGAAATAAATGTAACATTCTAATCCCTGTTAGCCCAATGGCCAATCGCCAGCACAACGCCGCCAATTACAAGCGCTGATAAATAAGCATGGCGGGGGGGGGGGGGGGGGGGGGGGGGGAGGAGGAGGAGAAATCTAATCCCTTCTAATTACAGATACCATTTCTGATTTCACTAGACTCGGAGTGAGCAGTTATAACCTGACCTGGATGGCAGAAAAACACGTAGCAGTAGAATGGACGTTGGGTGTGTCTAGTTCCTGTGTGAATGTGTTCGGATCCCACTCTAGAATATTCAGTGAGGAAAAATCAAAGCTTCTTTCCTTTTCCCTTCCTTGCTTCCTTTCTTCATTTCTGCCCTCCTTTCTTCCCTCCTTTCTTTCTTTCTTTCTTTCTTTCTTTCTTTCTTTCTTTCTTTCTTTCTTTCTTTCTTTCTTTCTTTCTTTCTTTCTTTCTTTCTTTCTTTCTTTCTTTTTTTTCTTTCTTTCTTTCGTGTTTTGTATCCCTTTTGTTCATTTATATCTTCATTAAAAAAAGCTTTGAACGAAGCGAGTACAGCTGTTTTACAGAGCTGTATGTGGACTACTGGTTCTTCACCTCTCAAGTCCTTTGATTTCGAAAGATACCTTTATTAGTCGCCTTCTACGACATACTTGGTGGTATGTTAGCAGCTTATAATCAAGCATCATCAAGTGCCTTGCCGATGGGCGTGGGCGCTCATGTCCTCCCAGATATGAAGTGGTGATGGTGTTAACTGATGAGATATTGTTATTGTGGTGTAAAGCTAGGCGGGGATATGTCGCAAGGACAGCTGTCATCAGGGCCCCACTGGGCATTTGGTGCTATACACTAGCGTTTACACAAATCAACAAAACAGAAGAACATCAAGAGAAGATACGGAAAGTAAAGGCGGCATTCCCTCTTTTTTCCTGATTCCACTTCCTAAGCCTGGCAAGAATCGACATCACTGCACATTTGGCATTCCCATGCGTGCTCAGACCTCCAATGCAGCAGCCACTCCAGATACTCAGCGACTTAAGGATCATAACCCTACAAAACACCTTTGGTAAAGTGTTGGAGAAAATAGTGGCAGGTAAGCTACAAGAATTTTTGGAACAGAGAAATCTCCTTCCCCGACGATTGGGAAATTACCAGCTGGGGATGGACACATGGTCAAAAGCAGACACTTTTGCTTTTGATACCTTCGAAGGTTTCCAGAACAGACAGGAAAAGGTTGCAGCGGCGCTCGATTTAGAAGACGCTTACAACAGAGTCAGATACAGAATCCTAATGAAAGCGCTCATGGAGAAGGGAGTCTGTCCTTGGTTGGGTGAACTGGATAGCAGCCGTTTTGTATACTTACAGGGTAGCTCTCCGCCTGGGTTCATGGACCTCTTAATTACTACATGGATCTGCAATTTCCCTTGTACTGTTCAATGTTTTTACGAGCAAGATTACCCACATGGAAACACCTGGAGTTAGCAGAATATTAACATTTGCAGACGATGTTATCGTATATTAAGGTATGTTATCACAATCGATGTCACTGCACATTTGGCATTCCCATGCGTGCTCAGTCCTCCAATGCAGCAGCCACTCCAGAATACTTCTACTAATTGTTCCCATGAGAAGCTAGTTATTTTGTCTCCTATCTCGGACTCGAAGACGGCATAGACTGCTTCACCATGCTTTACTCCCATGTCACGCAGTCGTGTTAGTGTCAGGGATTCCTTATTATCCACTAGCCCAGTTCAAACAGCGTTAAGGATATCTGTTCTGTCCATGCTTTGTCCCGCAATCCTTAGTGCAGTGATTGCCAGTTGGTCCGCTTGCTCATTTCTTTTTACGCCCTCATAACCCATTGTATAGATCCAGGTTACGGAGGTCAAATGCGATTTTCGAATGCTTTCTACCCATTCAGAGCGCATACCGCCTGTTGCTATCTTCTGAAGCATATTCATAAAGTCTGATACAATAACTGCCTGTGTGGCGGTTTGCTAGGATACCCATGCTAAAGCTCTAGAAGCAGCGGCTATTTTCATGGTCATGCTTGACGTGATTGTCTGGTAAGCGCCGCTGTCCTGAACTGTTTCCCCCCTTCTTTGCGCTGTGTATGCACATGCTGACCTTGATCCGCGCTTTACGGATCAATCCGTGTAGATGATGATATCTTCTGGGTATGAATGCTGATCTATCAGTTCTCTTACTTCTGTGTCTACGGCCGCAGGAATTTGATTCCTGCAGTACCTTCCAAGTGTGATGACAACCTCAGAGATGCTATTCATGTCTACTGGTGTATTCGTCTATTCTTTTCCGTGACTGATCGCGTCTAGGTCACATACCTGCTAGATTAAATCATCAGCCTTTGCCATCCAGGAACGGCCTCTTTTAAGACGCGTTCCTTTTGTGTCGTGTATAGCTTTGTGCAGTGGGTGGTTAACGTCTGCCGATACCCTTATGTACGCCTTGACCTGTGCCTCTTTGTATCTGCTAGTCATCGTCGGCAAACCCAGGTCATAACTCATGACGTTGCAGGATGTGTCTTTTGTGCAGCCGGGAATGAGTACTATGCTTCATTTTGTACTCGGTCCAGTCTTTCTAGTTGGGTTTTGCTGACAGTGAGGAGGCCAAGACCATAGTCAATTACGCTTAATACAGCCCTTGAGAGAGAAGGAAAAGTAGGCGTTGTTCAATATCAGCTGCTTTTAGCACCTTGAGTGCTGTCAGACCTTTCCTGGCTCTAAGTAGGATGTTGTCTACGTAGCATCTGTATGAAAAGCATCTGTTAAATGTCATGCCTATGTATTTCATGGTGTCTGTTCTCTCGATGTCCACACCACAAATGCTTACGACTGACATTGGTGTATTGACGTTGTGAATATTCAGAAAGAACCATGTTAGGGAGGCTCTGGACGGGTTCACCTGAGCTCTTGATTCCTGGCACCACTCACTAAGTCTGTCTAATTTGTGTTGTAGCGTGGCTGTAATTTTCTGCCAGTTTTTACCTCGACTGTAAACAAGGATATCATCTGCCTACGAAATAAGTCTGCCTGGGCCTACGCTTTGTGCACTCGTGACTCCTGCTGTGTACACATTGAAGAGCACAGAAGAAAATGTTGATCCCTGAGGCAGACCCATTAGGACGCGTTGAGGTTTGGATGCCCATTCACCACATCGAAGCAACACAGTTCTTTTGAATAGCGCTGCTGTGATACAGTTGACCAATTTTGTTTCTATCTACATATCCAACAGCAGTCTGATGAGCATGTTGTATGGGACCTGTTGTACGCATCTATTAAGTCAACAGCGGCTGCATCCGTTTCCATCCCCTCCTGGAAATCCTCGTATGTGTCGCAGGCAAATACTGCAGCATTGCACCATGTATCTCTTCCCGGTCAGTAACCACCTAGTGTAGCGGAGAATAGACCACCTGACTCCAATGTTTGCGTCAACGTTCTGGCCAAGATTTTTTCCATGAATTTCCCAATAGTGTTCTAGAGTGTGATGATTTTGTAGCCATTTATTCTCGTGTGGTCTTTCCCTGACTTATGAACCAGTCTGATTATGCTTTTGTCGTCAGGAATAATGCCAATTTTCATATTGTTGTTCAATATCGTGGATAATTCAGCCATATATGTCTCCTCGAGGCTTTTGAAGTGGCTGTATCTAATGCGATCAGGCCCTGAAGCTGTGTCTGGACAGGTCTTCAGTGTTGCTATGATGCAATCAGTTGAGATGTATACTGTATCATCGTCTTTCTCTATTTAAGCAATGTGGATATCATGTTATCTCTGTTTCATCTGCTTCCTGTCTTCCCTATCTGTCTTTTCCGTCTGCAGTATAAATCTATACAGGACAGCCTCGCCTTTTTATTCATCCGACTGTAACACCAGCTCGTTGTCCATCTTTAGCTCGGGCATAAAAGAGATTTATTTGCCCCCGTTCATCTTTTGGCGGAACCGCCAGAATTTTCTGAAATTTTTCGTAACCTATTTCTTGGCAAAAATGTTCCCACATTGTGTGCTTAGATTCCTTTTCGAGTTGTTTAAAATTTTCAGTTAGTCTGTCTTTTTTGAGTGTTTAATGTCTTGTTTCTGAGCCTCAGAAAAATTCGAAGACTTTCTGCATTTCTTCCAGTATTAGGTGGCACCTTGTTTCTCTGTCTAGACTCCAAGTGTCCACCACAGGGGTTGTGGAAAGATAGCTTTCTTCTTTCCCGGTGTTCTGCGGGACTTGTCGCGCAGGCGCCCAATTACATTAGGCTGATGTGCAGCGTAATGGAGTGTAGTGGCTGGTCTCTGATGCCTTGTGCAGGAATTAAACATGGAAGGTGGCCACTTTCATGATGTCCCAGTACGCTTTACTGGCAGAGTGCAGTAATACTGGGAGAGACCAGCGTGAGATCGAGGGCACTGTTAGTATCACCTTCTCTGTCGGGGATTCTGGTGGGTCTGCCATCATTCAAGCAGATTAAATCCGTGTCTGTTAGTGCTTCCTCCAATGCCTCGCCCTGTTTATTGACCGTCGGATTGCCCCATAGAAGACCTTTGACGTTGTAGTCACCACACATGATGATGTCGGTGGTTATCTGCTCACACATGTAACTTAAAATTATCCACTTTACTTTGTCAACTTTATCATTACAGTCATAGATGTCGATTAGCGTGAAAGGTTTACTTCCGTCTACCTTTACGGCCTGCACCTGAATTTCGCTGCTGTTCCATGCACTCGTGTCTACAACTGAGGTTGTTATTCCGCACCTGACCAGGACTGCTTGGCCTAGG
This sequence comes from Candidula unifasciata, assembly GCA_905116865.2. Lineage (NCBI taxonomy): Eukaryota > Metazoa > Mollusca > Gastropoda > Stylommatophora > Geomitridae > Candidula > Candidula unifasciata. The sequence continues at coordinate 360,019 of CAJHNH020000504.1, forward strand.
TGTTTGCTGTTGAAGTAAGTTTGGAAGCCTGAGACATTCAGAGCTTCTTTCGTATTCAGCCGGGTCTCCTGAAATGCGATTACATCAGCACCATATATCAGTTTCTCCAAGACTAGGCCTCTCTGTCGAACGCTCCTGCAGTTCCAGCATAGAATGCGGAGATTTCTCTTGCTAAGGCGTTCTGATTTAGATTAATTTGTGCTTGCATCAGCACGCTATTGCGTCGTCTTCTACCATATTGTCCTTTTCTCCTTCCGTACCGTGTAGATGCTGCTGCATAGGATCTCAGCACAGGCGCACAAAATCCGCAGTTCCGGCGAGGATCGAGTTCATCAAATTTGTCTACCATACTTAATTAAAACAGCAGTGAGGGTTTATTAACGGTCACCCTAGTGGTGCTCTTGTGCTGGGGAAGGGGCCAGGGACGTAACGCTTATCAGCCCGGTGTCGCCCCCGTACGACCTGATTGCCTTCGTTAACGATTGTGCACCCAACAACCATGCAGTTCTTTGGCACGAAGGAGACACCTTAAATGTGGATTACCGACTTCCTACATGCTCATACGCGTGTGTTAATAGTGTACAAAAGTTATCATTTTTCTTTCTTATAGCATTAGCCTTATGTCCAGCATACCTTTATAAATAAAAACTATTTTTATGCATATATGCATACATACACTTAAACTTGCTAGTAATAGTTGTGATAACAATTAACAATAAACAGTTCACAAGCACTCACACATCAAATTAGAGAGGGAAAGAGGGGTACATGTATGCATTAAAAAAATTGAGAGAGATAAAGAAGAGAAGAAGGAGAGAGATGCCGTCTCGTACAGAAAATGTAAGAGACAAGTCCGAGCGTCGTTGATTTGTTGAAGGTACTTATGTCTTTCTCGTATACAGGAAGGGGAGAGATCGCAATCAAATTGCTGAAGATTTACAGGTGACAGTAGGTAAGGTGATCGACTAGTGTACATAGATGAGTGCTGTAATCAATCCAGAAAAGGCAACCGTCCTGTGGTGTTCTTTGGACAACAAGAATGTTAGAGCCTTATGTTCCCAGACTCAAAAGAGACAACAGACTGCTGTACCTGGGAATCACCTTTGACAGAAGTTTGTCTTTTAAGGATCACACAGAGGGAGTTCTGAATAGAACTCAAAAGGGCTAAATGCACTAAAGATTATGGCATTGATGGACATAGAGCAGAGAATGCTGTTCACACTTTACCAGCACTTAATCATCTCAGTGATTGATTATGGATTGGGGATACTCACTGTCTCGAGGAGTCAGCTAGAAAAACTGGAGCGCATACAGAATGAAGTTATGCGGCCGATTGTGTGCATGCGATACATCCTTGCATTGCCGACTATTGCAAATAGGCTAAAGGTGCTGCAGGCTAAATCATACCTCAAAGTAGCTGCATACAGGGAACACTCTCTGTATGAAGCTTTGGCTGCAGGTAAGGGTCAGATGCTGAAAAGAGGAAAATCGTGGATGGCTTAAGCAGAAGACACAATAAGTTAAGTATGCATGCTGTAGAACATTAGGCGAGGTGAGGAGAGCGTCAGAGTACCAACGGAAAAGTATAACCTGTGTAGGGTATGGTCACATTAGCCCGGGTGTGTAGAGCGTGGCCAGCGAGTACAACGGAGGTGGAAGTCCAACAGTTGATTCACGACAATTCACTTCCAGGTGATTTGATTATCTATACAGATGGTTCGGTGTTGAGAGGAGAACGAAGTGCCTGGGGGTTCGTAGCGAAAGCCAATAAAAAATCTTTAGTGCAAGACAGCCTGGCATACGACACAGCAACATGAGAATGCAGACGGGTGATCAAATATTTTCTAGTGACATTTTTGCAACAATTGTACAGTTCAATCTGCGACGTGAGGTCGAGCAAAAGCACAGTTCCAGGGGACAGCAACCCACGTCTTTTGTTTTGGATGGCACAAATTGTTTTGTACCTTAGGTTTTTTGTCACAAAATCAGTGAACGTCAAACTTCCTAAAATGTGACAGAGAACGCAGAAATTGTGAAATTGTGATTTTCCTGAATTGTTTGGTTCACTTCTTTACCAAAACATGTGTCTTCAATAAAAGTCGTCCCGAAACGACAGCAAAGTCTGCGTCTTAGTAGATTTGATAGAACCGCAGAATTGCCAGAAAAGGTATAACACCGAAAAGTTCAAGGTGGAATCGTTTTTTCCTATTCTGAACACCCTAATCGTTGAACTGACAATACGCTCAAAGGCTTGTTCAACATCATGTAGCAGGTCCTTTGCAGAACGTCGCTCTCATCGCGGTCTGCCCGAAAGAAAAACTCGGTCTATCGCCAGCTCTCCTGCCTCATACACTTTCATAGTCTAGGAGTCACTTATATCCTGTGCCCATCTTCGTACTGGTCGGCCCCTGCCCCTCCTTCTTGGTACCATAATATTTGTCCAATCCGTCGTGGCGCTTGATATGACCAAAATATTTCAGCTTGTTCACAAATTGGAAATCTGGTTTAGTAAAAAGTCGTCCCGATAAGGAAAGCAATTTTTCGTTATTTTCAAGCCCCACCCTAATATAAATTGACGGTTGAATGAGGCTTCTGTGACCTCTCATCTATATTGATAGATACCTCTATTGGCAAGATGGGGAAATCAAAGAAGCAAGTCGAAGCCGCTTCACCCAAAAGACTAAGTCTACAGTAGTAGAAGCATCTGTTACAGGCAACAGGAGTCAGGCAACTCTCGTTCCACTGTGCCCAGTTGACGAGATTAAGGCAGCATCAGAGCCTTTCAGAATTTCGGACGCCGAAAGCCCACGTGGAGTCCAAGAGAATAAGGGCAACAAAAACAAAAAGTTAAATATACTTTTAAGAGGGATACACTGGAGGCAAGTATCATGTATACAGCAGGACTTTCTCTGACTGAGACCACAGGAGCGACATTTTGATGGCGAAGAAACCCGTCCGATGATGATGTCCATGCTATGGAACGGAATCAATAGTTCTCTTATAGAACTGAGAAGCCTTTTCAGAGAATTTACGAAACCTTTTCTAATGTCTTGTCAGTTGAATTTATATTCGTGTTACAGCTAAAGTTACCAACTCTTGGCTATCTGGACACATTTCCAACAGTTGTAGAAGTTAGGAATGCTATTGATGAAATGGTTTCAGGGAAAGCCCCAGGCAGAGATGGAATTCCTATTGAAATCATCAGGAGTGGGAAAGACATTGTAACCCCACAAATCCATCAGCTAATAACACTCTGCTGGCAAGAGGGAGATGTTCCGCAAGATTTCAAATAGGCACGCATCATAGCTACGTACAAGAACAAGGGTAATCGAAGTGACTGCAGTAACTACAGGGGAAAATCACTGCTGTGTACTAATTATAAAGTGTTTGCGAGAATTGTTCTGCGAAAACTCCAGATCCTGGGGGATCGCGTTTACCCAGAGTCCAAGTGTGGCTTTCGTGGAAACCGATCTACCACTAATATGATATTTTCATTACGACAGTTGCAGGAAAAATGCCGCGAACAAAATCAGCCACTGTATGTTGCTTTTATTGATCTTACCAAGGCATTTGATTTGGTTAATCGAGAAGGTCTGTTCAACGCACTGAAGAAGATTGTGTGTCCACCTACTCTACTGAGCATTATTGAGTCGTTCCACACAGGTATGAAAGGTTCAATCAACTTTGATGGTGAAGCATCGGAGGAGTTTTTAATCAAAAATGGAGTGAAGCAGGGGTGTGTACTTGCTCCTAGTCTCTTTGGAATATACTTTTCACTTCTTTTGACACACACCTTTCGAGATCAGCAGGGTGGTATTTTCATTCATTCTCGATCTGACGGCAGCCTTTACAATGCTCGCAGACTGAAGGCCAAAACCAGGATAAGAAAGGTACTTATCAGAGAGCTGCTGTTTGCAGATGATGCCGCAATAATCACCCACTCAGAGGAGGAGCTGCAATGTTTACTATTTGCCTTTGCTGATGCATGCTGTGAATTTGGACTAAGAGTCCGCAAAAAAAAAAATAAGACAAAGGTTATGGTGCAAGGTGTTAATGACATACCTACAGTCTACTTTGACGGTGAAGAGCTTGAGACGGTAGGCCATTTTATCTTTCAGGTTCTACAGTGAATAGTAAACTATCGCTGGACCAAGAAATCAACACCAGGATAGGTAAGATAGCAACAACAATAAGCAGATTGACAAAGAGAGTTTGGGAGAACAGAAAGCTCACAATTAAAACAAAAACCCTTGTTTATCAGGCTAGTGTTCTCAGCACTCTGCAGTGAAACTTAGGTCAACTTTTTTGCACCAGGATAGACGGATTACTAGCTTTCAAATGCGATGCCCAAGAAGAATACTTGGCATTAAGTGGCAGGAAAAAATTACAAACACTGAGGTACTGGAAATGGCAGGTACTACAACAGTCTTTACCATGCTCAGTCTACGAAGGCTCAGATGGCTGGGTCACACCTGGAGAATGGAGGATGGCAGAGTCCATAAGAACATTCTATGTGGTGAATTAAAGACAGGAAGAAGATGTCGAGGCCGACCTCTACTTCGTTAGAAAGATGTGTGTAAGCGGGACATGAATGATACAGGCATTGAGGCGGACTTGTGGGAACAAAAAGCCATGGACCGTGTAGTGTGGAAAGGGCATATCAGAAAGGGAATGAGACTGAAGGAAGAAATGATTGCAGACAGGATGAATGCTGAGCTTCTGGAAAAAAAAAAAACGGATTAAACACAAATGTTGACAAAAATGGTCCTGAAATCCCATGCTATCATTGTGGAAGACTTTTCTTGACACGGGCGGGTCTTGCTAGCCACACTCGCCATCGCCATGGGCTGTGAGTCTTCTGCCTCCTCATAGCGCAAAATAACACTATCGTCTGGAAAGACGGATAGGTGCCAATGATGACAGCTAAAGTTGTTAGGGCTCTTTGGAAGAGAGTGAACAGTGTGGAGGCACATGCAGATCATAGTTATCAGAATCAGTAGATATGGCCGACGCTCAGCACTCAGGAGAAGGGGGAGGGAACATACAATCAGACTGTTTTAGGTTCCATCAGAAATGGAAAGCTGCGCTAGCTGCTGAAAATGGGAATGGATCGCTTATAGGAATGTCCAGACAGCTCTGATGTCGGTTAATAATTCATAATTTGTTCGTCAACTAGCCTTCCTCAGTTAGGTACCTAAACTGAAAATTGACTGAACAATCTTCGTGTCGTGTGCACGCTCAGTACACAACTGTACAAATGACAGCTGATCAGTGTTGCCACTTTTCTATGACAAAAAATATCCAAAACGGTGTCAGAAAATATCTAAAAAGATCTAAATCTGCGTGGAAAAGATCTAGAAAAAACATCCAAATTGAAAAAGTCAAAAATTACGTAGCTTTTGTTATGACTTACCCTACATAATCATGTCCTCACCTTCACTGATGTCTGCCTCACAAGATCCACTGGATAAACTTTGCTTCGATAATGAAGTTAAAGCTTCAGATCCAAATTGACCTTGGTATACTTTAGCTGTTCAAATTTCTTTATAAGTGGAACAGGAGGCTTATTTCTCTAGTCTCATCAGGCCGAATTTTAATGGCACGATAGCATTTAAGAGGTCAAATTTCATCCTGTATTTTAGGTTAGATTTGATATAATTCCTAGCACTGAAAACTCTATCTAAGTCAGCATTTGAGTGGGGTAGTATCATGGCAGACATGGCACTTTAAAGAGCTTACAGAATGGACTGTTTAATGAGGTATCTTTAAATTGTCTCACTTCACTCCAAAACGCTTCAGTTTCTGTTTTGTTTGTCCATTCAGCTAACTTTATGTTGGTTAACTGATATTCTGCTTCCGCCACACTATTATCAGTAGCCCCTAAAAATTTCATAACTTTACAATATTTAGGTATGTCCTTTGTTGGCTGAAGTATGTTGCTCACAGAAAAAAGTTAAATATTTTTCAAAACATCTAGATTTTCAGGAAGTCTCTGCTTCAATTGCTTCAATAATGAGATAAGGAAATCTTGACAGCATTTTCTCAAGTTGTTCTTTTCATTCTCTGTTAACAGTCCTTTTGTTTTTAAATCATCAATTTTTGATTCGATTTAATATCCAAGGTGTGGCTTAGGAGCCAAATAGCTCTCTATAGTGCAAGTGAGCAAATCAGTTTTAGAAGTTGGCAACGCCAGTCTTTTACCGAGTGAAATAGCAAGGTGAGGTATATCATCAAGTAATTTAACTTTATCAACAAGTTTAGATTCGAACAGTTTATTAACTTTTTGCACTTCTATTAGAAAAGGTTATAAAAAGAGAATGAATAAAAAAAAAAATTTCATCATTGTACATTCCATATAGTATTTCAGCTGTGTAGCACTTTTCACTTTGTCTTGTTATTTCAAAGTGTGTCTTCAACTTCAGCCATTGCTTCATAATTCTTTCAACAGCTGGTTAAATTGATAACCATCTAGTTTTGCAATCTGACAGAATTTTCGGTGGTGTGGGACCATCATTCAAGGCTGTATATAATGTATTGTATTGCTGTTGTCTGACAAATGATTTGGAAAACCAGTTAAGTGTTTCAGCAATAAGGTATTCCAAATTCCTTGGTAAATATTTAGATGAAGCATGTGATAATGGCGTTACAGCCAAATTCTTCAAGCCTAACTGTTTGCTGATTAAAAGGTCCTTCAGTTCCTAAACTATACTTTCTACATCACACTTTTCAAATTGAACTAGTCCAAGATTTTTTACAAATCGATCAAATGGTCACAGTTTGAAATTGCGCAGTGACAAATTAAAAACATTGCGACTGATACTTCAACTTTTGATGATTCATTTATCAGTATAGTTCTGAAAAAAGATGTCAGCGGTGTAATATCTTTAAATGAAACTGCAGTTTTATGATGTTTTAGTCTCTGCATGACTCTTTGAGTTTTGTATTTTTGCTTTAATTTCACACTTGCAGTACTTACAACAAGCTTTGGTCATATCCCCAGTTTTTAAATTGTGTCATCATGCAACCACTCTATCCAAATTGTTTGCTCATACTTTACTTTTGGCATGTTGAAAGGTTTTTTCAAAGTGAAAGCCACAAAAGAAGGTGAGCAATTATTTTTTTTTAAATCGCATGAAAAAGAAACACAAAGTCAGCACAGTGAGGATACGGTTGAAACAAAGTTAGTATGATTTACGCGCGTTTTTATTAATCAGTACCGGGGCTGCCAGATAGTTGTGAGTTCAAAGTTCAAGTAATGGCAGTTGTCACAATGTACATGTCAGACCAAAACAAAAATATTGTAGTAAATATTTTACACAGTAATTATTAAATTGACAATGAAAGAAAAAAATCTATAAAATATCTAACTCCATATGAAAATAATCTAGCAAAATATTTACGATCTAAACGTCAAAAACAGTATCTAAATGCAATGAAAAAGATCTAAATTTGGATATAAAAGATCCAAAGTGGCAACACTGCAGCTGATAAGGTACAGGAATGCGCAGTAGCACAGTTTCTAGCCACATGTATGAGATCATGCGTGTCACGCATTGTTGCCCCTTTGGATGTTTTATATCCAGATTTAGATGTTTTCCTTGCATTTAGATGGTGGTTTTGACGTTTAGATGGTAGATGTTTTTTAGATGTTTTTCATTTGGAGTTAGATATTTTATAGATTTTGTTCAGTGTCATTTTAATAATTACTGCGTAAAATATTTACTACAATATTTTTGTTTTGGTCTGGTACGTACATTGTTATAATTGTGATTACCTAAATTTTGAACTCTCACTGGGGTCAACGCTTAAATATCTGGCATTTCAGGTACTGATTAAAAGCGCGCGTAGATCATACTAACTTTGTTTCAACCGTATCCTCACTGTGTTGACTTTGTGTTTCTTTTTCATGTGATTAAAAAAAAAAAGAATTGCTCACCACTATATGTGGCTTTCACTTTGAAAAACCTTTCAATATGCCAAAAGTAAATAAAGTATGAGTAAAAATTCCGTAAAGAGTGGCTGCATGCTGACAACATTAAAGATTGTGTGATGGCAGTTCCTGGGGATATGACCAAGGCTCATTGTAAGTACTGCAATTGTGAAATTAAAGCGAAAATACAAGACTTAGAGAGTCATGCAGAGACTAAAAAGCATAAAACTGCAGTTTCCTTCAAAGATATTACACCGCTGGCATCTGTTTTCAGAACTACACTGATAAATGAATCAGCAAAAGTTAAAGGATCTGTCGCAATGTTTTTAAGTTGCTATTGTGCAATTTCAAACTGTGACCATTTGATTAATTTGTTTAAAAACACTATTTCTGACAGTAAAGTTATGGATGATGTGAAAATACATCGCAGCAAGTGTACACATATTATAAAAAATACTTTATTTTCTCACTTTAAAAAAGATTTAATCAGAGATATTTTTACAAAAAAATATAGTTTATTTTTAAACGAATCAAATGATATTATGTACTGAAAGTGCTTGGTGTGTGTATTATATACTACAGCAACAATACAGACAAAGTAGTTTCTACATATCTTGGACTAGTTCAATTGGAAAAGTGTGATGCAGAAAATATAGTTCCGGAACTGAAGAAACTTTTAATCAGTAAACACTTAGACTTGAAGAATTTGGCTGCAGTTTGTACCCATTATGCCTCGGTGATGGTTGGCATAAACAATGGAGTTTATGACAAGTTAGAGGAAGCTATCCCATCGTTAATCCTTATAAAATGTATGTGTCATTCATTGCAGCTAGTATTATCACATGCTACCAAGGAATTTGGAATACCTTATTGCTGAAGCACATAACTGGTTTTTCAAATTATTTGTCAGACAACAGCAATTCAATACATTATATACAACCTTGAATGATGGTTCCACACCACTGAAAATTCTGTCAGATTGCAAAACTAGATGGTTATCAATTCAACCAGCTGTTGAAGGAATTGTGAACCAGTGGTTGGAGTTGAAGACACACTTTGAAATAACAAGACAAAGTGATAAGTGCTACACAACTGAAATACTATATGGAATGTACAGTAATGGAGAAAAATTGGCATTCCTTCTCTTTTTACAACATATTCTAATGGAAGTGCAAAACGTTAATAAACTGTTCAAATCTAAACATGTTAATAAAGTTAAATTACTTGACGATCTCACTTTGCTTTTTTTCACTCGGTAAAAGACGCACTATAGAGAGCTATTTATTTGGCTCCTAAGCCATACCTTGGATATCAAATCGAATCAAAAATTGATGATTTAAAAACAAAAGGACTGTTAACAGAGAATGAAGAGAACAACTGAAGAAAACATTTAAAGATTTCCTTATCTCATTACTCAAGCAATTAAAGCAGAGACTTCCTGAAAATCTAGATATATTGAAAAATATTTCACTCTTTTCTGTGAGCAACATACTTCAGCCAGTGAAGAACATATCTAAATATTGTAAAGTTATTAAATTTTTGGGGGCAACTGATAAAGGTGTCACGGAAGCAAAATATCAGTTAACCAAAATAAACTTAGTTGAATGGACAAACAAAACAAAAACAGAAGCGTTTTGGAGTGAAGTGAGACAATTGAAAGATGCCTCATCAAACAGTCCATTCTGTAAGCTCTTTGAATGTGACCTGTCTGCCATGATACTATCCCACTCAAATGCTGACGTAGGAAGAGTTTTTAGCTATGATTTTTTTCAAATTTAACCTAAGAAATAGGATTAAACTTGACATCTTAACAATAAAATTCGACCTGATGAGAGTATGAAAATGCTGTTCAACTTATCAGCTCCCTGATTGTGTATTAAAAGAAAATTAGAATAGCTAAAGCATACCAGAGTCATTTTGGATCTGAAGCTTCAACTTCATCATCCAAGCTAAGTTTATCTTGTAGATCTTGTGAGGCAGACATAAGTGAAGACTAGGACATGATTCTATAGGGTAATTCTTATCAATAGCTATGTAATGTTTGACTCTTTCCATTTGAATGTTTTTGCTAGATGTTGCATACTCAAATTTAGAAGTTTTTAGATATTTTTTTGACCTTGTTCTGGATGTTTTTTGTCAAAGAAAAATGGCAATACTGTGTGTGTCACGTCCAGTGTTGCCATTTTGGATGTTTTACATCCATATTTAGATGTTTCCCCTTGCATTTAGATGTTTTTAAAAGGAGTAGAAAATTATAGGGAAGAAAAAAAGTTGGTAAGAAACAACTAACAGTTTATGTTAGCTTTACAAAATCGATCACAATAAACGAACAAAGGACGTTTCAGCGATTAGCCTTCATCAGCACATAAAGAACAATACAGTACACATACACAAATATGCTCTAACTATGAAGTGACTACATGGGACTAATGTACACAATAAATGATACTCATCTGTGTTCCTGGCGAAAAATTTCCTTTAAAAGGATGTCAAGGACAGGAACTGGCGTATTTATCAGCAACGCACGGACGGGGAGCAAAAAACGGGTTAACTAAAACTAGGAAATTGACGGAGTAGACGCCCACAAACAGCGTACACTGAGTGTCTAAAGAGGGAGGGAGAGGTTGGCCAATAAGGCGTGACCCGGGTTGGGTAGTGGGGATGACGTTGGTCCATCTCATGAAAAAAAGTGGTGCCCCTGCTGACGAACAAATACCAACAGACAGGCAGGCAGGCCGGCAGACAAGCATGCTGACAGACAGACAGACAGACAGACAGACAGACAGACAGACAGACAGACAGACAGACAGACAGACAGACAGACAGACAGACAGACGGACAGACGGACGGACGGACGGACGGACGGACGGACGGACGGACGGACAGACAGACAGACAGACAGACAGACAGACAGACAGACAGACAGATAGATAGATAGATAGATAGATAGATAGATAGATAGATAGATAGATAGATAGATAGATAGATAGATAGATAGATAGATAGATAGATAGATAGATAGATAGATAGATAGATAGATAGATAGATAGACAGACAGACAGACAGACAGACAGACAGACAGACAGATAGACAGACAGACAGACAGACAGACAGACAGACAGACAGACAGACAGACAGACAGACAGACAGACAGACAGACAGACAGACAGACAGACAGACAGACAGACAGACAGACAGACAGACAGACAGACAGACAGACAGACAGACAGACAGACAGACAGACAGACAGACAGACAGATAGATAGATAGATAGATAGATAGATAGATAGATAGATAGATAGATAGATAGATAGATAGATAGATAGATAGATAGATAGATAGATAGATAGATAGATAGATAGATAGATAGATAGATAGATAGATAGATAGATAGATAGATAGATAGATAGATAGATAGATAGATAGATAGATAGATAGATAGATAGATAGATAGATAGATAGATAGATAGATAGATAGATAGATAGATAGATAGATAGATAGATAGATAGATAGATAGATCGTGGATTGTGGGGTGAATGGATAATTGGGTAGTGCAATAGATGGGCGGGTAGACAAATAGACGAAATGATGGATGGTTATACTCGTGGATGGATGGAAAGTATAGTAGATGGATGGATCGGCCGATATATGAAATCAGTTAAAAACAAGGGTCTCAAGACACGATGCTTCTTACTTACTGTCAGCTATGAAATAGAGACAGTAAGGGTGATTGGTAACAACCAGAATGTAAAGGAGCGATGAAGGGATAGATGGGAAAAAGGCATGTGTGGATGGAGGAGTGAATGGATGAGTGTGTCCTGGGATAGATGGATGGGTAGATAATGGATGGAATGATGGATGGCTCTATAAGTGGATGAATGGAATGGTAAATGGGTGGATCGACCAAATATGAAATGAGGTAAAAACACGAGTCTAGTAACACAGTGCTTCTTTCTTACTGTCAGCTATCAAATAGAGACAGTAAGGGTGATTTGTATACAAAGTATAGTCGAACCCAAGTGCAAAGCTGGTGACAGCCAGAATGTAAAGGAGCGATGGAGGGATAGATGGGAAAACGGCATGTGTGGATGGTGGAGTGAATGGATGAGTGTGTCCTGGGATAGATGGGTGGGTATATGAATGGATGGAATGATGGATGACTGTATTTGTGGATGAATGAAATGGTAGATGGATGGATCGACTAGATATGAAATGAGGTACAAACTTAAGTCTAGTAACACAGTGCTTCTCTCTTACTGTCAGCTATCAAATAGAGACAGTAAGGGTGATTTTTTATACAAAGTATTAGTCGAACCCAAGTGCAAAGCTGGTAACAGCCAGAATGGAAGGAAGCGGTGAAAAATAGCATTGAGTTGATGATGGGATAAATGGTGTCGGTAGATGAATGGGCGGGACGATGGTTGCGTTCGTGGATAGATGCAATGGTAGATGGATGGATGGATCGGCCCATATGTATGCTGATATATTTAAACAGGTAAAAACCAGGGTCTCATGATGTGATGCATCTCTCCTACTGTCACCAAGCAAGTAAAGACAGCAAGGATGATTGTTATACAAAGTATCAATCGAGCCCACGCCCAAAAACATAGTGTTTCCTGAGATACCTGCTGTATAGGTAACAGAGACTAGTAATGTATTGTACATCGGGTAGGCGTTCAAAGAAACGTTGAGAGCGATGAATGGATGGTCAAATCGAATAATAGTCTGAGTGGATCGGGATGAATGGATGATAGGATATATGGATGGATGAGAGGATGAATGGGTAGATGGAAGGATGTATGGATGGATGGGTCTGAATGTATGTTAATCTGAAATCGCGTGAACAAGGGTCTTGTGGTGCAGTGCTTCTCTCTGACTGTCAGCTGTCACACAGAGACAGTAAGGATGATTGTTATACACAATATATGTCTAGTCAGAATTGCATACCCCCAGTGTGTACAAACACTTACCATCTCGGTAGTCGAAACGAGATATGTACACTGTATAGGAGAAGTGCGTTCAAACACTATCACGAAATTGTTCCACATTAGGACAGTGCATCCATATGTAACTAGGAAAAATGAATGGATGAATGAAAGTTTGTATGAATAGAGAAGAAAAAAAAAGAAAAGAAGAAAGAGAGAGAGAGAGAGAGAGAGAGAGAGAGAGAGAGAGAGAGAGAGAGAGAGAAAGAGAGAGAGAGAAAGAGAGAGAGAGGGTAAAAGGTAGAGGAGAAAAAACAGAAAGGGGGAGAGGAAGGGGAGAAGAGTAAGTAGAGGGAAGACTAGGGAAAACTTGGTATATACATACACATATATATATATATATATATATATATATATATATATATATATATATATATATATATATAGAGAGAGAGAGAGAGAGAGAGAGAGAGAGAGAGAGAGAGAGAGAAAGAGGCACACTAGTATCATCCAAGTATGTTATGCAGTGTCAAGCAGCCAGCAACATAATCTGTCGAGACATTGGGGATAACCCTCGTAGTTAAAGAATATCATGAAAGTCAGAAACTAACGTACAACGTGGGATGGGCGTGGGTGTAGTGGGTGGGGAGGGAGGGAGATAAGGGTGCTTTACCAGGGCACTGGTAATTTATATGTAGCTATGTTGGGTGTTAAGGCCTAGTGGTGAGAGGTTTCCCATCAAATATATAAGTCGGTTTTCCAAAGTTTTTCGATGTCGATCGTCAGATGAGCCTGAATGTCAGCGGTCCCAGGATGGTCAGCGCTGTTGAAATGAGTGGAAATTGGCCTTGCTGTTTGGTTGGTGATGTCATGAAGTGTGACACAGTCGTCTCTTTTAATGTCTATGATAAACTACCCAGGTTCTATTTTATTTGTCACAAGGGTGGCTGGTGATGTTTATAGACGAGGAGAAAGATGGTCGTGTCGTTAGTGGTGATGATAATGATGTCTTGCTCGCTGCATGCTTCTCACGTGACTCTGCTTGCATAATAAAGTGTCTGGAAACAACTATTCTTGTCTATTGGTTCTTTATTATGATACTCCAACAATGTCACATATAACATCAAATGACATTCTGAATAATGCTAAATTATCTCTGTTTCTAAGTACTCGTAGAATCGCGTTGTGTTCTTCTTTTATAGTTACTTTGTTAACTGGTTCTATTGTCTCTAACTGCCACCGGGCTCCTAGTGCAGGTTGGGCTAAAAGGTTTGTTATCTAATGCCGTCTATCTACTTATCAATGCTCTCTTCCCTGCTTAATTGGCCGGTGCTTGTCTCTTGTTCTCCTCACTCCGTCCCTAGCCTGTCCCTCGTCTGTCCTCTGCTGTCCTCTGCTGTCCTCTTTCTTCTGCCTCAGTCGACCTTCGTCTGTCTCTTGCCCCTTCTCTATCTGTGTCTATCCTCTGTCTATCTCCGTCTTCTCCTCTGGCCTGTCTCCGTCTATCCTCTGGCCTGTCTCCGTCTATCCTCTGGCCTGTCCGTCTCTATCCTCTGGCCTGTCTATGTCAAAGGTTCTGGGCAATCGTTTATAAAGGGGTTACTAGCCTGCTCCTGGGGGGCTCCTATCCCTCGTTGTTTTGCAGATTCTGCAGCGACCTTAGCTGGCCGGGTCAGTGGAATTTTACCTAATTGTTTTGGTGCTGGACGGGGAGAGTCACATGATGTCTAGTCAGACGACTCGAAGTACGTGGGAAACAAGAGTAGGGACCTAGGGGGGATATAAGTGCTTGTTAAGCACAGTGGAAAAGTTTTAAAAACAAGGTTGAAGGCCATAAGGGGGTCTTGTCGTGCAAACAGCACAACACTAAAATGTGGTATGAGCAATGACTCTGCTACAGAAGATGCTGGCGAAACCTGTCGGCTAAGCGAAGACCGGTTTCCCCGATGTACTTGATGTTGCACCGCTTGCAGCTTATTGCATAGATGACGTTCCTACTAGTGCAGGAGAATTCCACTTTGATGCTAAAGGTGCCTTTAGGAAAAGTCACATCTGACGTATTTAGTACGTATGGGCAGGTGTTGCACTGGGATCTAAGGCAAGCTTTAGTGCCCGGATGAGTTGGGGTGGGTTTCTGTACTCTGCTGTGTACCAGTAAATCTCTGAGGTTGCGGTCCCCCTTATATGCCAGTAGAGGTGTCTCTGAAAACACAGCGTTAGTTACTGGGTCAGCTCGGAGGATAGACATATGACGGAATAGGATGTTCTTGATAGCAATGTTATGAGGGTGGTAAGTTAAGGAAAGTATGGGTATAAGGTTCTGCTGTTTAGGCCTGGGGATGAAAGCATCCACCCGACTGATGCTCTGGGAGCGGCGGAAGGCAGATTCTAAGACAGACTCAGGATATCCACGCAATCAGAAGAAATCCATCCTTTTGTGGGCCCTACTGTGAAAGTCATCATCATCCTGGCATAATCGTCTAAGACGCAAGAGTTGAGAGAAAGGAATATGGCGTTTTTGACGTTTAGATGGCAGATGTTTTTCTAGATGTTTTCATTTTGAGTGAATTTATCAAATCTAACTTAAGAAACAGGATGAAATTTGACCTCTTAAATGCTTTAACAATAAAAGTCGGCCTAATAAGAGTAGGAAAAGGTTGTTCCACTTATCAGCTCCCTGATTGGGTATTCATAGAAATTGGAACAGCTAAAGCATACCAGAGTCTTTTTGGATCTGACGCTTCAAAGTCATCATTCAAGCTAAGTTTATCCTGTGGATCTTGTAAGGTAGACTTCAGTAAAGATGAGGACATTTATGACTTTTCCCATTTGGATGTTTGTTCTAGATGTTTTCCACGCAAATGTAGATGTTTTTAGATATGTTCTGACTAAAACAAAGCAACAAAGCTGTTTTAATATATCAGCATACATATAGGCAGATCCATCCATCCAGCTACCATTGCATCTATCTACGAACGTAACCATCTACCCACACCATTTATCTCACCATCCACTCAATGCTATTTTTCACCGCTTCCTTCCATTCTTGCTGTTACCAGCCTTGCACTTGGGCTCGACCAATCTATATATATAAAAATCAATGTTTGTGTGTTTGTTTGGTCTCTATAGACTCGGAAACTACTGAACCGATTTAGCTGAAATTTTCAGGATATGTTTGTTGTGATACCGGATTTTGAACCTTCGTGGTTTGAAATTCAACCTGTCACTGTTAGAGATAGGTGACCACAATTTATGCCAAAATATACGCAACTAATATTTATAACTTTAGTGATTTCTAATTATAGCCACGTTAGTAATTGCGCATGCGCCGTATTTACCATTCTCCGGCGAGTTACGTGCAGCCAACGCCTTCTCTAATACTAATACATAGAGTAGGTCGTGGTACAGCAAACAAGACTATCTCTATATTTGCCACAATAACCATATTAAACACGATTTCTATTTTCTGCTTTTTTTTTTTACAAACAACCTTCGATGGAGGGGGGGGGAGGGGTTGGAGGGGGGGGGGGGCAATTAAGGACTATCTCAACGTCGGCGCAGACAGTGACTGCGACATTAACTTCATTAACCGTGTTAGACACGTGCGATTTCTATTTCATTAATATATCTGGAGTATCTGTCTGCGGTTTTGAATTGTGTTTTAATCGCGACACAGTAGTAGGGACTCACATGTCTAATAGTTGAGTTCTCTTTTGGTTGTTCCGATTAAGTTGCTGCTTGGTCGAATGGTTAGAACACTGGGTCCATGTGCGGTAGACCTGGGTTCGAATCCGCAGTCGTTAAATTTTTTTTTACCCCGGACTAAAATAATATCCTTATCTGCTCTGTCGTGGTGACAGCACTAGCCATGTTGCCTTAATATTTAAAAAAAAAACGAAAAAAAAAAACAAGTAAATGGGTAAACCATTTGATAATTAAATTTGACCATTTCGCATACTTATGATTGCATTGTTAAACTTTCCGATTGCATGGTTACGCTGAAATTTTATAGATTTTCATTTAGATTTAGTTATTTCATCTGTGTTGGAATTTTAAGCTGTGCTGTTTACAATGGCGTTCATTTCCTAATTATGGTTTTTTTTTTTTTTCTCCCAACTACTTCAATGAGGGAAAGAGTTGTCGGTGAATTTGGGGGGGGGGGGGGGGGACCAAACTATTTACTGAGAGAGCTTTAAGTCACGTGAAGACCGCCGGTAAGGTTATGGCGTTCTTCTGTCGGCAAGTGAAATTATACATCCTAACCTGACCAGTCTGTGGCGACAGCACTAGACATGCGGAACCAAATCTTCTGGCTCACGACTCTCTGTCTACTCCGATGGTAACACAGATAGCAGTGACATTATTTTAGTAGTTGTACTGGTACTTGAAGGATGATGTGGTAAATATTACACTAGCCCTATTCACTACCTTTTACAATTCCTGCTCCCTATTTTAGTCCAGATGGACAGGGATGTCAATGTCAGTTACAGCAACAACAAAATATCGCCAGTTAGTGATTTTCAAATCCTTCAAAGAGGGAGAGAGCAGTAGTCGGTGGAAGAGGGGAGGGGGTAATGACTTAAATTTAAGAGAAATTAAAGAGCTTTACACTTTATTTTCAAGTTCTCATTACCTAATTTGTTTATATTTTACTAACGCTACCTCCGCTTTTCTATTTTTTACGACTTACTTTGTTATTCACAAGTACAGTTGTAGCTTTACTTCCGTCCCCTATAAAAATACAAACAGCTTTAGCATGTGATAACCAAATAACCATTTTTGTTACTGTGCTAATAACACTATTTAAACGACCACTAATATAAAGACACAATTAAAAGGTGCGTGTTCTAAAGTTGGAAAACCAGACTATCTCTATATCGGTGCAGAGAATGATTGCGACATTAACTGTATTAGACACGTGCGATTTCCATTGTCTTTCTTTTCCAAAATCCTTTGATGAGGGAGATAGTAGTAGGTGGATTTAGTTGTGGTGGTGAGCGGGGATCAAAGACTATCTCTATATCTGAGCAGACAATGATTGTATTAGACACGTGCGTTTTCTATTTTCTTTCATTTCCATTTAGCCAAACTATGCCACAGCAACGCGTGGCCGGGTACAGCTAGTACTTTGTATAAAAATCACCCTTACTGTCTCTATTTGATAGCGGACAGTAAGAGAGAAGCACTGTGTTACTAGACTCATGTTTTTACCTCATCTCATATTTGGTCGATCCATCCATCCATCTACGATTCCATTCATCCACTAATACAGTCATCCATCATTCCATCCTTTCATCTACCCACCCATCTATCCAGGACACACTCGCCTATCCACACCATCATCCACACATACTGTTTTCCCATCTATCCCTTCATCGCTCCCTTACACTCTGGTTGTTACCAGTCTTACTCCCGGGCTCGACTGATTACTTTTGTATAACAAGCATCCTTACTGTCTCTATTTGATAGCTGACAGTAAGAGAGAAGCATCTATCTATCTATCCATTTATCGATCCATCCATCCATCCATCCATCCATCCATCCATCCATCCATCCATCCATCCATCCATCCATCCATCCATCCATCCATCCATCTATCTATCTGTCTGTCTGTCTGTCTGTCTGTCTGTCTGTCTGTCTGTCTGTCTGTCTGTCTGTCTGTCTGTCTGTCTGTCTGTCTGTCTGTCTGTCTGTCTGTCTGTCTGTCTGTCGATATTTGTTCGCAAGCACAGGCACCACTTTTATTCCATGAGGTGACGATGACTGAAGTGGAAGCCATGAAAAAGAAAATCAACACAGCCTTGAGAAAGTGGATTGGTGCACCGCCTTGTCTGACCGACGTGGCTCTGTATTGTAAACAGGCAAAGCTGGTACTTCCGTTCAAGTCGATAACCGAAGAGTTTAAAGTCGGCAAGGTAAGACTCGCCATGCTTCTGCGCGAGTCTTCAGACCCAAATGTCACCGCTGTCCAGCCAGCTCTAAAGACTGGAACCAAATGGAGAGTCCTCGATGCGATAGAATCTGCTCAGAACGCACTAAAATTGAGAGAGATTATGGGTTACACACAAACCGACCGTCGAGGCCTAGGGCACGGGAAGGTCAATTGGTGGTCGAAGGCCTCTGCCAAAGAACGCCGAGACATGGTAATACAAACGGTGAGGGACAACGAAAACGAGGTTCGGGTCCAGAAAGCAGCCCAACAGTCGCAGCAGGGCCATTGGGTCAGCCTGGAGAGCGCATTGCCAAGAGTACTCACATGGGGTGAGATCTGGCGGATGACCCAGCTGCGACTGAGCTTTATCGTTCGTTCGGCGTACGATGTATTACCGTCCGGTGTTAATATGGTTAAGTGGTCTGCGACCAACGATCCGACTTGCCCGTTGTGCAAATCAAAGCAAACTCTTGAGCACGTCCTGTCCGCGTGCAGGAAAGCCCTAGGTCAAGGCCGATATACCTGGCGCCACAACAAGGTGCTAAAGGAGTTAGCAGCCGTTGTCGACCAGGCTAGAATGAGGGCTAACGCCAGAGCCAGTTCTAGTATCGCCGCCATTCGTTTCCTCAAGGCTGGGCAGGTTCCAATTGGTAAGGTCAACAAAAACGCATTCCCTCCATCTGTGCTAGACTCTGCGAGGGACTGGTTACTGGCGGTTGATCTGCCAGGCCATGAACAGTATCCCGAGTAAAATAAGCTTGTCGCTCGGTCGTCCAGGCATGCGGAATGTTTTAATTACGCTGCCGCGGTGGCTTCTTATCTCACAGTACCTCCTTCGAAACCACCAAGTCGTCTTGTCTCTGGCCGAAAGTATAACACCATCCGGTAATTCCGTGCAGCGGGGAACCAGCCCTGAGCGTCATGAACTCAGGAGGGCCCACCTCCGAATACGTCTAGGAATCGTGGGCCGAAACGTGTGTCGACGAGGATAATTTCTACTGATGACTGGTAGATTCCCGCTGTACTTGCTCCCTGTGAGTTTATTCCTATCATGCTTTTTATTCAGAATCACTGATCACAGTGTTAACAATAACATCTAAGGAGGCAATAGTAAAGAACGTTTAATTCACTACTGTACAATAATGACAGTAGTCGCATTCAACCTCTTCTCTAATCACTGATGAGTGATCGCATTTGTTTCAACTTGGACATATTGTATAGTATATCGATATTATAATAATTATAAGATGCCTTAAAAAAAGGTATTCGAGGTTGGCTTTTAGGCTTTAACATTACTCGTACTGGTAATGCTGGTTATAATTGAAGTCTTCGTCCAATTTTACATTTGTAAATAAAATTTCTTTCCTATGAGTGGCTTTTTAGGCAATCGGTATTTGGCTGTCTCCATTGTCTGCCATCTTGTCCAATGACAGTCCAATGTCAACAAAGCCAAAACAGAAGTGCGCAGTTTGGTTGCGCAGAGAAACTTCTTGTTTCTGGGTCGCAAGTTTTCAACATCTGTTTTTTACATCTCATCTCCACAAAAACCTACATATCTCAGCTCAGAAATGATATACAAGCCTAAATGAGGTACCATTGAAAAGAGATTGTTTACAGCTATCTAACTGTGCAGGTTTTATTGGTGTAGAGGGAATTTTGAAAATTTGACTAAAGTAATATTTACAATCATGTTTTGCCAAGAAACGTGCGACGTCTTATGCGTGTTCGGTCTCCTTAAGGTTAGCGTTAGGCACCTGATCAATCATCATTAACACCAAACTGCACCACGGTTTGATAATCCTTTCTAATCTGAATCATCATGTATCAGGTCCTTTGCAGAACGTCGCTCTCATCACGGTCTGTCTGAAAGAAACTCGGTCTCTCGCCAGCTCTCCCACCTCATGTACTTTCATATTCAAGGAGTCACTAATATCCTGTGCCCATCTTTGTGTCGGTTGGCCCCTGCCCCTCCTTCCTGGTACTATGCCTTCTGCTATAATTTTTTTTCCAATCCGTCGTGGCGCTGATATGATCAAAATATTTCATCTTCTGAGACAGGATGCTGTTTATTAGCCAGTCTTCCTTGATGTTCAGATCTTAAGATGACAGGAATATTGAACTGCCTAATAATGTTTTTATATTCAGCACACGTCTTTCTTTTATAGTAAAATATGCCATTCCAGGTTATATCATCGTGATTCTTTTATTGTAGTGTTTGGTACTTTAAATAATAGCTCTTGATATCTCTTCACAGGTAACTAAAGAACTCTAGCTGTCAGAACAGCATTGAGCTGCAACGTCAAAATTGTGAATATCAGTCTGGAGTACATGTTTGTTTTTTTTGCAGCATTTGTTGATCAATACTGTACTTGCTTTTCATAATGAAAAACATTATAAGCTTTGTAACATTCCTTGGAGAAACTGGGAAATTGGTGGCAGGGAAGTTCTTGTCTCATGCTTGCCCTAATACACATTTACTGTTACACTTAAGTATTCATTGTCCAAAATGAGTCGTCATTTGAAATGCATACAGCCAGTAAAGAAAACCCTATATAAAGTGCTATTCTACATGATACTTACATCTTGTATTTATATAACAATCTCTTTTCTCCCTAAACCAAAAATAATATGTGGAGTTGACAACTACAGAATCAGAGATGTGGTAGTATCTGACAGACAAAGTTCAGCTGATAATAATTCTTTAGAAAAAAGAAAAGCAATGACTGTTGGTCAAGATGTTATTGATACTGCTAGAAGCAAAACACGTCATATGTTCTCTGTTTATTCTCAGCGAAAGCACCCAGTCTTGTCAGAATTTGGTAGTGCAGAGTTTTCTCCAAAAAATCTGATTGGAAATTCCCTGGTGAGAAAATTTCATTTACAAAATTGTAATTTTTCACATTTTGGGCGTGCTTGGGTAAACAGCATTGTAGATGCTGCTTCGTGCATGGAAGGTTCACATTTGCGATTCAAGACATTAAAACAATATCAAAAACTACCAGACTGTGTCAGGCTGAAAGTTCCTCATGATGCCCTGCCAACAAAGATATGTGTGCATTATCCTTCTGATGACAACTTCATTTCAAATCGCTTAAGAGATACAGGTATATGGGAACAAGAGCTGGTGTCTCAGATGGGAGAATTTTTTCAGGCAAGTCTGATTAGTTTTGTTTCTTCTTATTCTTCATGTGCTTATAATTAATTCACCATAATTACCTACTTTGCTTATATGTTTATTAATACATTTCTAGAATTCTATAAAATGGCTAGGTATGAATTCTGTTTATATTCCATAGGCGCAGGTTTAGATAATGTGGCTTTAAAAAGGTATCTACTTGACCACTTGACACAGTAAATTTTTCCTTGAGCAAGGTACTGTTGTCATTTGGAGACTGCAGATTCAAATTCAAGTATTTTAAAAACCTTTAAATTGTTATAAATTTTAGTGTGTCCTCTCATCTGTGGTTTGTTTATATGAGTGTCAAATCAGTACCTGTATTTGCCCTGCATTTCTTATAATTCTGTTGATAATATAGTTTTCACACTCCTGCAGGTCACCTATTTTTGTGTGCAGTTTCACATTATTCTCTCAAATCTGTTGGTATTTCTTTGGTCTCTCAGATTTTCCTGAATAATTTGTGTAGCAACTTATACTGGCCTTAATAACTTCTGCTAGGATTCCATATGGACCTCTTAACATCCTTCAGTAGATTGATAGCTTTCACAGTTTCCTTTTTAGATAGTATCTCACAGTTGGTATCCAGTTCCAACTGTTTGTGAGAACCTTACCTTTGCAATTTTGTTATCTCGAAACCGTTATTGTATTAAACTCTTTTGACCGGAAAAAATCCTAAAAAATGACCTTTTGAAAATTTCTTCAAAACGACATTGTAGAAGTAGAGGACCCTTTTCCAAGCTTTCAGGCGTATTGGGCATATAGGGTTAGACCTATATTTTATAGACCCAACGGCACTTAGTGGGTGATGTCAGCATCACGCCGGCCACTTTTACTTTGCAAGACTGTTCTTGGTACCCACTCAAGGCTGGGTCGACCTAGGAGCCAAGGTCATTTTTGAAAAAAGTCCAGCCCCTGTCAGGACCTGAACACACGACCTTCTGATCTGCAGGCAATTTTTATAAAAAATTGATCCACTTTGTTGACCAAATCTACCCACTAAGTGGGAAAACACGATGAAACTAGGACATTTTTCACCAATTTAAAAAAAAAGTTTTTTTTTTTGGGGGGGGGGGGGAGGGGGGGGGGGGGGAACGGGACAATATATTACTGGTGGAAGCATTTTGCCACATAAAAGAATACACAAGACAATGATGAAATCACCAGACCATAAGACAACCAATCAAATTGATCATATATGTGTATAAACATATTTAAACAATCTTGAGACTTCAGAGATGTTATGGTTATAGTTGTCATTCCCTTGTGGGATGCAATTTTTTTTATTTTGAAGCCCAACCCTGGCTCTAGCCAGGGGTCGCAATATAGTCCGACCATAAATATGGTCTAATATCTCCACGGGTGATCCTCATCCACATGGTGGCCTTTTGTGTCATCGGGTGTTTATCGCTTGTCTGATGACCTAGTGGGGTAAAATGTACTACTACTACTCAGAGATGTGGTTTTACAAAAATCTTTAGAATTACTTGTACAGCCAAAAAAGAGCAACCAGATGTTTTGAAAAGGTGAGGGCTCCAAGACAACTTATCACAAAATCAGAAAGAGACAGGTGTCATATTTTTAGAAGGGAACTGGAATATGCAACTATCGGAATGACCTGTGGAAAAGAGACAGGAAAACAGTGTGAGAGGTCTCTTGACAGCCTTTTGTTATGGCATGGAGGTGTGTCAGCACACCAGCTGATACACGCTGTTGAAGATCACTGATTCTGGAGAGGCACGTCACCCACACCTGTTGGCACAGCACGATAATGATCATGAGTTTCTACTTCTGCCCTTAAGCGTTGTGGGGAGGAACAGTTTGCGATCCATTGCTTGATGGGCAGCAATGGCTACTGTCATTTCGTGTTGATATGGAATCTCTTTAACATCATCAATCCATATTCTAGGACAGCCTCTTGCTTTCACTTCAGATCCTTTCAAGTTTAGTAGTTATTCTGGCTGCATTCTTACTAAATGACCAAACGATTTGATCTTCTGTTTTTCAGTGAATTTGCTACATGGTGTTGTTTCTACAGTTTGTCTGATAATATCATCTCTATCTCTGTCTCCGATGGTTAAGCTGGCGACTTTTCTCAGGCATCTCATTTCACTGGTATACATTTTACGTACGTTAGTCTTTGATAATGTCCAAGTCTGGCACTGGTAGCACAGTGTTAGTATGAATATGCTGTTTATAATCTATTTCTTGGCACTCATACTTATGTTTGGATATCTTAATAACGATGTCAGTTTATATATATAAGTGTACTGCTCTTTGGCATCTTGTTTCTATTTCTCAGTCTATTTTTTCAACCTCACAGAATACTTCCTAGATATTTATATTCCTTAACTTGCTTCAGACAGATACCATTCAACACGATATGTAGCAGACTAGGAATTCTGCTAACCTGCATTACTTCAGTTTTGGTAGTATCTGTTTTCATGTTATATCTATATAAACAACAAAAATGTATGATGTTTTGTGAATTAAATCAATCTGTCACACAGGGAGTGTTTTTCCATATAAAAGAATGCATAAAGCAATGTGGGTATCATGAGTCTACAATATGAATGAAAAAAAAAATGACATCTGTATTACCTGACTTAATGTATCTTTGAAGGAAGACTCAAGCAGTAGATAGCCACTTACAAACTTGAAAATCAACACAATGTAGGACATCACAGAAATAAAGAAACTAAGGATTATTTATGATTACAGTCCCTCTTGCAATGGACAGCAGACAAGGTTCACATATATTTTGTCTTGTAACTACTTTTAACAGGGTCCTATTTTGTCCTTAATTTGCTTTAACCATGTCTCAACAATTCTAAGATGTTTCTCCTGAAGATATGTTCATCTTTCCACACTATCAGTGTGTATTCATAGTCTGGTTGGCATGATTTAAGTAAGAGTGACAGTCTGTCATTGTCATCATATAGCAGTTCTTTTGCAGCATGGCTCATCATAACCTACTAGAAACATTTGTGATAATTCCCCATTTCCTGTGATTCATGCATTTTCATGCCCAGGGTGTCTGTAATGCCACATGTACGTCTTTACATTCATCAACCACTAGCTCTTCTACAAGGAATTATATCTCTAAACTCTTGTTTTTCAAAAAGTCTTTAAACAAAAACAAAACAAAAACATGTTTAACACAGGTCATTGATGATAAGCTCATAACAACTTCTGGCTTCTTTTTAAATATATTCAGCTTAATGAAGGTGTCTAAAGAAAAAGATATGACAACACTATTTTGGTCTCCTAGACACAGTGCTGTTTTCTTTTGATGGTCAGATCTCATTGAAGGCCAGCATTTTTCTTCTTCTTAATTCATTGTCTTCTTAACAATTTTCTCTGGTCTGATCACATTTCTGTCAGAGAAATTCTCTCTCTCTCCCCCTTCCTCCTCCCAGTATTACAGAAAATGTAACCCAAGTGGCCCGTGAGAATTTCGTATCGGTCACGTCCTTGAAATTGTAAGAAATCCAGCTCAACAATTTGAAATCATGAAAAGATCTGTTTCCAGCTACTTGGCTAGACATTTTAAACTGATTCATTAGTGACAAATGTGTTTTTCCTAGGTACCACCCATTTGGTATATTGTGTGTATATATGTGAATTTTGTACATCAGTTACCCAAGAACTGGTAGAATTATTTTTGTTCACATGAATTAAATACCTTATGAGCTCTAAAGATAGCAGATACACTGGCAGAGAGTGTGGTGTCTGGATGTGTAAAATAAAATAATATTTAGTGATTTTATAGTTGAAACATATTTTAGAAACACTGGTAAGTAAGCTCAGAAAAAATATTTATTATAAAACAGATTTTTTAGATTCTAATTATGGGCACACATACATATACTTGATCATGGTAGAGAACTTTATGAACGAAGTAACATATTACGGCTAGAGAATGTAACAATATTTTTCAATTAAAAAATTAAGAACAAAATTACAATATATAGATGTATATATATTATATATATATATGTATACATGTATACGTGTGTGTATATATATATTTGTATACGTGTGTGTGTGTGTGTGTATATATATATTAATATATAAATGATATAATTAAAAACAAATTCCCACATTTTTATATTTCAGAACAACCCAGACTCACAGCTTGTTGATTTGGGATGCAATATTGGAGTTTTCACTTTATTTGCAGCATCCATATCAAAACCAGTTTTGGCAGTTGACATTCTACCATCAAACCTTGCTCTCATACAACTGTCCATAGCCTTAAATGATGACATCTTAGAACAAGTAAACAGCAGTGATGAGAATACTAGGGTGCTTCACCAGTCTGGACATAACAAAGAAACTCCACCAAAATATTCTGACCTGATAACTACAGTGCATAATGCAGTGTACTGCAGACATGCCAAGATGTATGTTTACTTGAAGGATGATCTTAATTTAGGTGGTACAGAAGTTAAAGAAATTAATATTAAAAATGATAACCTATTAAATACCTTACAAAGGATTACAAAAGCAGGAAAGCAAAATCATAGCAGAAGTGGACTTCAGGCAGACAGTCAGATTGAAGATGTTACAAAAAGTAATGCCACAATACTTGTAGATGCCATATGTTTGGATGATCTTGTTCCATATGTCAGAACCAATCTCAGTGTCTTTCTCAAAATGGATATTGAGGGCTCTGAGCCAGATGTTTTTAAATGTGCACGAAACTTTTTCATGCATGTAGATGTTAGAGTTATTCTAATGGAGATTGCCTTTCACAAGTATTCAGATCATGGCAAGACAATGATGACATTCTTATTACAACATAATATGGTACCTTCTGAGGACGCTGCTGGCAGAAAATTATTAAATACTGATTTTAGCAGCCTGTATAACTGGCCAGATAATGTTTTCTGGGTTAAAGTTCGATAACAGTACGCTACTGCAGTCAAACTAAATATTAAAAAACCCAGCTTAACTCTTTGAGTCCCAGGGGGTTAGCATCACAGGCCCAAGGGGTAATCAAAAGAGACGTAAAATCAGCGCATCATGCGTTCATTGGGCCTCTAGGTAGGAATCTATGAACGTATGATGCGTTCCTTGGGACTCAAAGAGTTAAAGGAAAATAAATGAACATGCAGGAATGTATACAAACATTAATATACATACATACATTCATGCCTAATCTAGCGGGCCTTTTGCAGAAAGTCACTACTACTAGCTCTCATTAGACAGACTCAGTATCTGCATGTATTTTTACATCTGAGGTATCTCATATGTTTTGCATCCAACTTTATGTAGATCTCATAAATGCCATTATTTTCTTCATTTCAATCCATGGTATTGTAAGAATTTTTGTCTGTACCATTTAAGTTTAAAAGACAATATTTTAACTCTCTCTCACACTCCCTCTCTCTGCCTCAACCACCAACACCCTCTTTTCCTGTTCAGAGAAGTAAAGTAAGGGACCCTTTTCCACGCCCTTTAGGCGTATTGGGTATATAGGGCTAGACCCTATATTTTATAGACCAAATGGCACTTAGTGGGTGATGTGGCCAGCATCATTCCAGCCGCCTTTACTTTCCAGGACCGTACCTGGTACCCACGTAAGGCTGGATCGACCTGGGAACCAAAGATTCAAGGGAGGGAGATGGTAAATAAATCATTTAGAAGAGAGGGCTCCACTGTTTTCAGTATCTTTATTATTGTTGTTTTGATCCTGTACTTGTAATCTTGTTATATCTGCTAGATGATAATTATATAGTTTACCACACACATTATATCTTAATAGTTCGTAATTAAGGCCATTCTTCCAGACTTTATAGTCAAAATATACTAGGAGATGTCTTATTTTGTAACCATAACCATATTCACTGTTAAAAATAAAATGTTTAATTTAAAAAAATATATAAATAATATTAGACCATTTGGATGCTCTCGATATAAAAATCTCAACTTATTTTCAATTTATGTTGAAAACATTCAATACACTATGTTGTTATACTAGTGTCTACCACCATGTCATCTCTGATAGATCAAATAAAATATTACAGAGCAGCACAGATGCCAGATCTTTACAGGCAAACACATGTTTGGACTGAACAGTGACCTATGAATATTTTAACTGTCAGCAACTTCAGAAACTGACTTCTGGGTACATTTTCAAATAGGACAAGTACCTGATAGTTACACAAAAAGACAGCACTAGCTACCACCAGGAATGGAACTCAGTGGACCCCTATAAAACATCTTTATTACTTGGACTTCCCTGAAAATGTTTCTCTTCACTTCCAATCATGGAATTAGATGCAAATTAAATTAAATATACTTGGTGCAAGATCCTAACAAATAGGTGTTAAAATCCATAAAGGAAAGACAATGATAATAATAAACTAGGCAAACTGTATTCTATTTTCTTGTTATTTATTACATCCAAGACCTGGTGGTGTACACCTATTTGGGCAGTAATATAGTTAATGATGGGAGAATTGAAAGAAATTTTGAAATATGAATACAAAAGGCAAGAGTCTTCACAGCACAAGGATATCTCTGGAGGTCAAAGGAAATTAAACTAATCCTAAACTTAAAATTTTTTATTTCAATGTCAAATCAGTGCAGCTGTATTGAGCAGAAAATGGAAAACAACTAAAACAATTACAAATAAACTAGAAATGTTCATTAACTGGAAATTTAAAAATTATTATAGAATCACTAATGTTGAACTTTGTAAGAGAACTTAACAAATTCCAGTAAATCAAGAATGAAATAAAATATGCTGGTGTTGAACAGGACAGTCTCAGTGTGGCAAAAAATGCATGCTCACATGCACATACTCACTACTATACAAACAAATCCGTTTATGTATTTTCTGTTTAAAAATCTAAAGTACTAAACAGTTTCTTCTGTGCACACAACCACACAATTTAACTAAATAATCTATTTATATGTTTATTTTCTATTTTGAAAATTCCCAGTAATTGTACACACAAAAAAAACATTCTACTGGAATATGCAACACTGATCGAGCATACACAAGCAGTACCAAATTTTGCTTTTGCATATCTACACACACTACTGTATGATCATATGTTCACATTCTGTCTATGGTAAGCATATCTACTAGTAATACTTTCAATAATGAATTAATTACACCAAAACAGAAAAGGCACACATCAGAAAGCCCAAATTTTCCATTACTGGAAGCGCATTTGTCAACAAGAAACAAGATTCAAATCACTAACTGATCAGCACTCACGCCCAGAATACATCATCTACAACAGGGTTATTCAACCAAGTTTACTCAGGGGCAAACATTTTGAAAATGGGGATGGTCACTAGCCAGAGGTCTGAGTCCCAGCATAGAAGATCATTAATACAATGCAACTGGCAATGATCTATGGTACACTTGCTAGGCCTTCACAGGTCGAAAGTTTAAT
The DNA here is from genome assembly GCA_905116865.2 of Candidula unifasciata. Taxonomy (NCBI): domain Eukaryota; kingdom Metazoa; phylum Mollusca; class Gastropoda; order Stylommatophora; family Geomitridae; genus Candidula; species Candidula unifasciata. Next base: position 389,397 of record CAJHNH020000504.1, read on the forward strand.
AGCTCTGATGTATACAGATGAGTATTTGAAGTGTTGATCAAGGTCAGCATTGGCACACACACACACACACACACACCACAAAGGATGGGAAAAACAATAAAAGGGAATATCAATCAAGTATGACCATATAGATAATGTTTCTAAAGCACTCACGTGAGGAAACGAACAAGTGGCCACAAATGTAATCATATTAGACTCCATGAAAATGCTCAGAAAATCACAACAATTAATGTACACTCTGAATAGGTAGAAAGCATTCAGAGCAGAGATCGCAATTAACCCCTAGGCTAATGGACAATGATGAATCTGACGCTGGGGGTAAAGCTCAGTGAAACACGTCTTTGCAATATCTGAGGCACTATAACCAACTTCTCATGGGACTATCAGTAGAGGTACTTTTGAGTGTCTGCTGCATCACATGGGACTGAGAACTTTGGTGGTGACATCACAATGTGATAACTTCTTTATGAGGCACAAAATAAAAAGCCAGTACATCAAAAAATGTGCCAGAAAAGCATCAGCCAAATAATATTTGTGATGCACTGCAATGCACCATTGTTTATAAGATATTTTTCATAGTAATTTAATTAGTGCTCATGTGCTAACATGGTTTTGCTGAAGAAGTTGAGGGAGATGGTGGAATCTACATTACACATCCTAATGGCAACACAGAGAAAAACTCGTTAGCAGCAGAGAGGCATCAACCCTTCTTTCAGCTGTGCAAACTCCTAATAATAATCCAGTGGAACTAAATAATAAAGCTGCCATATTCAGACTTGACATTAGCCGTCCAAGTTACCTTATGCTCCTGTCAGGAAAGCATCCTTCATGAAATAAAATTTAAAAAACAAAACAAAAAGCATGATACCAGCCCACTATAATAATCACAGAAATGGAAAAGTAGGTGAATTTGTGAAAACTGCAGGAAACATCATGCAGCCCCACACATCTCAGAGAGAAAACTACAACTACAGCATAACAAAACAAAAAAAAAAGACTTGGCAGTAACATGCAAATTAGAATCTTCATACACTGAAAATGACACTTTAAACTTACATCTCACCTCTATAGTATGGGTTCTTGTAGACTATGCCATTTTTGATGCATCAAAGCAAACTCCAGAGTATGACTTAAAAAATGCCTAGACTTCAAGTCAGAATGAAGTCTGGTCTACAGAACTGACCCTGCAAGATAAAACTATGGGTCACTGGTGAAGATATCAAGTGCACCGTCCTGTTTATGACCATGCTAGAATAGATGCACAACCAACATTGATCACTGAAAAATAATAATTTTTGGTGAATGTATCTTTGGCGGTTTTAAAAAGTGGGCAAAATTGCAGTCTCAAGATGTCTTATTTACAACAGATTCTTAACTATGTTGTATTTAGTGAGAACTATCACCACAGTACTCCCAACAGATCCACTGGGCTGGAATAGCTCCACAAGTGAAAATTACAGATCACACTCTTCAATGTTGATTAATCAAACTCCTTGTGCCCTTAGTGAAATCTGCATGTCTGGCAGCTCCAGGCTGTAACCCCACATCTACCCCCCCCCCCCCCCCCTTCTCTCTCTCTCTCTATATATATATATAATAGATATACACACACACACATATATGTATATATATATATATATATATATAGACTCATACGTATACATGTGTGTGTATATATATATACACACACACACACTCCTGTTTATATACACTCACAAATATGTGTGTATATATACACACACACGTATGCGATATGCTGATGATATCATTTTGATAGCTGAAGATGAAATACAACTGCAAGAAGTGATGGATATAATTGTAACAGAAAGTGAAAACAAGGGTCTTTGAACAGCAGAAATACAGAAGTAATGGTAATTACAAAGAAAGCTGACCCTCCATAATGCAACATCAAAGTAAATGGGACAAACCTCAAGCAAGTTGACATGTTTGAGTTCTTGGGTACCCTGATAACATCAGATGGAAGATGTTTTAAGGAAGTTTAATGTCGAATAGCTCAAGCAAAGGCAGCATTTTACAAAATAAATAATATTTTTTGCATTCTTTCTTTGTCAATTAAGACGAGAGAGAGAATTCTTCAAAGTTATATAAATCCTATATTTATATACAGATGTGAATCATGAACAGTTAACAAATTAGTGAAAACTCATTTGAAAGCTGTGGAGTTGTGGTTTTATAGACATATGATGAGCCTAGACAGATAAAAAGATTAATTAGGACCCACACACCCACTCACATATACAAGATCCGACAATTAAGTAATGAGACTAATTCCATTAAAATTAAAATAATAAACAGTTGAAGATATAACCTGTATTTTATTCAAAGTAAGCCCCTTGTACAGCAAGTGGCATGATTTAACAAACACTGGAATTGCCTCTGTAGTTCTTATGTCATTATGGCCTTCAAAGTCGATGTTACAGCCCTTTGGATGTCATCAATATCGTTAAAGAAGCGTCCTTTCAATGGTAACTTTCATTTTAGGAATAGAAAATAATCACAGGGAGGCGAATCTGGGGAGTAGGATACTTGTTTAGGGCCACAAATTTATGTACAACTACCGCCCGGTGAGCTGGTGAATTGTCACAAAGAAGGGGAAAAAATTACCGGGTGTTGAATATTTGGGTCGGACTCTGAGAATCCTTTTCAATAGATGTTTCAAAATACTTAAATAAACTGTAGTTGTGACAGTCTGTCCCTCTGGAATAAATTCTTTGTGAATAACTCCTTTGCTGTCGTAGAAGCACACCAACAATGTCTTCACTTTAGACTTTTGAAGACGGATTTTTTTGCCTTTTGGTGGTGATGATGTCTTCCACTGAGCATTTTAGCGTTTAGTTGTGGGATCATAGCAGAAAATCCATATTTCATCTTCTGCAACAATCAGATTTAAGAAATCTTTATTTCTGTGACACATTTTGATGATGTCTTTTGCATACTCAACACCCTGATGTTTTTGGTCATCAGACAAAAAAATGTAGAAACCAGCAAGCAACATTTTTCTTGCCCAAATCTTCCACTCAAATTTTATGAATGGTCTCTCTTTTAACATCAAATTCATCCGCCATCATCCTCACAGTCGAACAATGAATATCTTGTTTCCGTTCTCTGACTTTTGCAGTGAGTTCCTCATTACAAACAGAAACTGGGTGTCTAGGTCTAGTTGCATTAGTAATCTTTTCTACACCACTTTTGAATCATGAATACCACCTGAAAATCTGTGTACGAGATAAACAATTATTCCCATAAACTTGTCACATCAATTCAACTGACTCAATGGCGCTTTTTCTGAGTTTTAAACAGAATTTAATGTTAGCTTTTTGCTCCATGCTGATTTCATAACAATGCACATCTAACTAGGTCAATAAAATGGCGGCTTGTTTGTAGTCTGTTTATCAGGCGGTGATGCAAAGTTGCTAGGTTATAGATGAAGGTTGCCTCTTTGGATTCCATGCTTTGCTTCATATATGACATTTTTGTCTTGGCAATAAAAAATCAGTCTCATTACTTAATTGTCGGACCTTGTAAATGTATATGTGTGTGTGTATATACACACACACACAAATATATATATAGAAGAGAACTCAGACAGCACAGAAAAAAATACACAGATGCTCAATATTCTGCAGCTGAACATCTGTGGAATAAGAAATAAGAAACTTGAACTCGCCAAACTGCTAAACAACCACAGGGTACACGTGGCTGCCCTACAAGAAACCCTGCATAAAGACTCTGATCTGCATCTCACTGGATATACTAGTTATGCCTGTAAGTGCAATGACTGCCGGGGCATAGTGACCTATATCAGAAATGACATACAAGGAGATGTAACAATGCTGTCGACATCTCACCCTACAGATGTGCAAAAAATAACTATCTGGCACAATGGAAGCAAATATACGATATACAACGTGTACAGCCCACCTCAGACAACATGCAACATACCAGAACTATACAAGACACAGTACCATAAAACCCTTCTTGTTGGTGACTTCAACGGACACTCGCCACGTTGGGGTTACCCTGACTACAATAGCACAGGGAAATACATCGAAGATACTTGTGAAACAACTAACCTATTAGTGCTGCAGGACACAGAGTCTACACCTACACTGTTACACAGGGCCCACCTATCTCTCAGCCGACCAGACCTGACCATCTGCTCATCCGACATAGCAGACGCAAGCTATCCCCAAGTCCTGGATGACATAGGAAGTGACCACAAACCTATACTCACAACTGTAAGCTCCACTGCTAAATTACGCTTCAAGCAGAGAACCCGTTGGAATTTCCGAAAAGCAAACTGGAAACTATTTCAGGAAACATCTGACTGCCTCCTGGGAAGAATTGACAACAGCTGTGTGGAAACTTTTTGTGAAGACATAACACAAGCAATCCTGAATGCAGCGTCGAAAGCCATCCCAAGGGGCAGCCGGAAGGCATATAAACCTTTTTGGAATCAAGAAATTCAAAATACTATATCTGAAAGGAATAAAGCAAGAATATTGCTCGAAACTGCACGTTCAACAGAAGCAAAGATCCAATACAATAAAGCATGTGCCAGAGTAAAGCTTGTAGTTAATAAGGCTAAAAGAGATAAATGGACAGAAACTTGCTCCAACTTAGACCTTAGGCAGAATGGAAATAAAGCATGGACTTTAGTTAAAAACCTCTCTGGAGAAAGTAGAAGGGTGAACCCAAAACCAGTGACAGATGGGAGTAAGACAATCACTGAAGACAAGAAGAAAGCAGAACATTTCAATCATTATTTTGCCTCAGTTAACAGAGCAGGTAAGCTGTCAGAACTCAATAGAACACAGCTCTCTCAGTTGAAGAAACAAGAGAGAGCTCCAACAGCCAGCGACTCCCTTTTTGAAAATGAATTTAGCATGGATGAATTAGAGCAAGCCCTGAAGAAATTAAAACCTAGAAAATCTCCAGGCCCAGATAAGATCCACAACGAAATGCTGCTACATCTTGGCCGGTCTGGGAGAGAAGTAGTTCTCAGGCTTATTAATAAAACTTGGAGGTCAAGCAAACTTCCAAAGGCATGGAGGAATGCATATATCGTCCCCATTCTTAAAACCAAAAAGCCTCCAGATGACCCCAAAAGCTACCGCCCGATATCCTTAACATCATGCTTGGGCAAAGTTGCAGAAAGAATGATAAACAGGCGCTTATATTGGTTCCTTGAGAGTTCTGGTGTTCTATGCCATGAACAGGCAGGCTTCAGAACCAACAGCTGCACAGAAGACCAGCTGTTCAGACTGACACAAAGAATACATGATGGCTTCCAGAATAAGAAACACACAGTGGCAGTCTTTGTCGACCTCCAGCAGGCCTATGACAGAGTATGGAGAAAAGGTCTCCTGATGAAGATGATGAGCATAGGAATACATGGCAGATTATATAACTGGGTGAAATACTTCCTGATAGATAGAACAATCCAGACTAAGATGCACAACGCAATCTCTTCTAAAGAAGTCTTAGAGGAGGGCTTGCCACAAGGCTCATCATTGAGCTGTACACTATTCCTAATCTTTATCAATGACCTGCCAGAACAAATCAAGGCCGAAAAAGCCTTGTACGCTGATGACCTAGCAATATGGCAGAGTCATGAAAATGTGGAAAGTGGAGCCCAAAGACTGAATGGAGACCTTAGAAGACTGCATGAGTTCTGCCAAAGATGGAAACTCAAGGTTAACTGTGCAAAGACGGTCTACACAATCTTTACCAAAAGCCACCAAGTAGCAAGGAAGAATATTAACCTGAGGTTAGACAAACACCAAGTGATGAAAGAAGAGCATCCCACATACCTTGGAGTCACACTTGACCGGCAGCTCAGCCTCAAGAACCATATTGAAAACATCAGGAATAAGGCATTGAGGCGGTTACAGTTATTAAAGAGACTTGCAGGTACATCATGGGGATCAGACAAGGAAACTCTGAGGGGCTTATATCTAGGATATGTTCGCTCTGTGATAGAGTACAACAACTCACTGCTTACAACTTGCTCCAAAACTAACCTTGAGACTCTTGACAGAGTACAAAATAATGCCCTCCGATTAATCTGCGGAGCTATGCAGTCTACACCAACTGCTGCATGTGAAATCCATACAAATGTGGAACCCCTCGGGTTGCGGAGAGAAAAAGCCACTTTAGAAATTTATGAAAGATGCGTTAGGAAAAATTGTAACCATCCTAATAGACATCTTGTAGAAAACTGGGAATCCAAACAAAGAATAAAGCACAAATCGGTTTTACACTGTGTTAATGAAATTCAGGCCAGATACCACCTCCCAGAAAGACGTCAAGGAATTCAGAATGTTGCAAGAAACCTACCACCACATGCTCGCTTTAAAGCTCCAGAAGTCTGAACTAAATTGGTAGGCGAGGAAACCAAACAGTCCGACCCAATCGCTCTTATGAACTCATCACTAAAGACCGTTGATTCTTACCCCCAAGAATGGATACATGTCTATACTGATGGATCAGCATTTAAAGCTACCATTAAAGCAGGTTACGGAATCTACATAGGTTATCCCGATGGATCTGTTGAAGAGATTTTTGATGCATGCGGAGAATTCTGTTCAAACTATGAAGCTGAAATAATTGCACTGGAAACAGCAGTATACCACCTAAAGACTGTAATGGATGTTTACCCCTCAAAGGTCCAAAATATTGTCATCTTCACAGATTCAATGTCTGCCCTTCAAGCTCTGGAGGGCAGTGAACGCTGCAGAACTGACATAGCCAAGATAATCCTGGATGCTGATCAGCTTATTACCTCATACAACATCAGAATAGTGATGCAGTGGATTCCAGGTCACTCCGGCACACCAGGTAATGACAGAGCTGACAGATTGGCAAAGAAAGGAGCAACACAAGAACAACCACCTACAGCGACAACCCTCCAGACAGCAAAAACACTGATAAGAGCTATAAACAAAGAGACCTGGTTGAACAGATGGGCCATGGGAGACACTGGAAGAGAGGTTTATAGACATATGTCTGGCCCTGATCCTAATGACAGCATTAACCATCTAACAAGAAGGGACCAGGCCACCATCTTCAGACTTAGAACGCAACATACTTCACTCAATGGACACCTAAACAGAATACAGCCACAACACTCCCCAGAGTGCCAGCTATGTAACTACCCCTACGAAACTGTTGAACACCATCTCTTTGAGTGCCCAAAGCTCAGTGAGACAAGAAGAACGCTACTCCCTCCGAGACCAGACAAGTGGAACACCTTGTACGGAGGAAAAAGAACAGCTTGTGAAAACATGCAAATTTCACTACATGGCATTGGGCCAAAGGGCGAAAGCTCATATGCTGCTGGATCGATAACAACAACAATATATATATATATATATATATATATATATATATATATATATATATATATATATATATATATATATATGTGTGTGTGTGTGTGTGTGTGTGTGTGCATTTATATATATATATATATATATATATATATATATATATATATATATATATATATATATATATATATATATATATATATATATATATATATATATATATGCATAAATAATATATATTTATATACTTTTAACAATAAAAATGAAAGATGAATCTATATCTGTATATTGAAAATATGAAATAAATGTTGCTTCAGTTATGGTTTATTGGTGAGGCTGCTCAATGAAAGGTTTCTTGTCACACCGCATCACTTAATGGATTTAATGGCTGCAGAGTCTGGAGAAGAAAAAAAATGTGACAAAATCAGTGTGTAACAGACGAGAAGATGAAATAAAAGATACATCCAGTTAAATATTTAACATCATCAATTAAAATAGAAATCATGCAGCAAATGAAAACTAAATTCTGATGACATAGATTGCAACAACTATGTGGAGCACTAGATTTACAAAATAATATTCCCATCTCCCGTACAGTTTTTTTTGTGTGTGTAGAAAACAGATTACTTGTTTATTTAAAAAAAATCTTTTTATGTGTTACATTTCACCTGCTTTACAGGTATCTATTCTAGAGCAGCTAAGAGCACTCCTAACTTCACTCCCCACAGTCATCTGATATTTTAACCCCTCTGCCCCATGTACCAAAAACAAAAACAAAAAAAAGGGATGTCCTTGTTAGAATTCCAGAACAAATCTGTAAAAAAAACAACAATTTTTACACAGATCACTAATAAATGTGTTACAACTGTATTTGTCTACATTTTAAAATTTTGTTTTGAAAAATATAGAAATTGCAAGGGAGTAATAAATAAACATGACTAGGGTGAAGCATTAAAAGGAATACATCTCCCTGGGCCTAAAAGACACACATGTATCAGGTAACTAATGCTGTGATCCTTTGACCTTTATCATTGAGGATTGCCAAAAATAAATCTAATATCAACTTGGCCTGAAAAAAAGCAATTAAGCTCAAAGAAAAACCTCAATAAATGCTATTGATAGTTTAAGTTTTTGTATCCTAGCCTCCTAAATGTTTCTGCAGGTGCTAACTCAGCCAACAATATTTACTATGTGTCTCCTAAACAGGTGACTATATACAAGAGGGAAAAGTGACACTGGGAATTGAACCCAGCTGCAAGTGTCAGTTTTTCAGCTTTTCAGGGTGAAAGGGTTAAAACTAGGGCTGTACCAAATATTCGCTTCGGGGCCGAATAGTAGAGCTATTGACTATTCGGTATTCGGCCGAATAGTTGCGGTCGGGCCGAATACGAATAGTAGTTACCTTACACCCCCTTCTGCATACACTGCCTTAATGCTGACAACATGCAACGACTGGTTTTGTTCATAGCTAATGCAGCTTTCCTGAATTAACTAAACTGTCAGTGACAGTTTAGTTACTTGTTATAATACTTAGGATTCTTTCTTACTTACTTTACTTTTTCCTTCCACGTATGCCGCTAAGCGTTGTGGGGAGATGCAAGTTCCTGTCATAAGCAAGGCGGGCAGCATCTGATGTTCTGAGGCCACGCTTTTGGCAGGTTTCGGAGACCCCGTCAATCCACCGTTTCCTTGGTCTTCCTCTTGCCTTATATCCTGAGCTTCTTTGGTTGAAAATTTGTGATGTTATTTGATCATTTTTCATCCTGGTTAGATGTCCAAACCATTTCATTCTTTGATGTTCTATGTAGTCTAAACATGGCGTAGTTTTGACAGTGTTTCTAATGTCTATATTCTTTATCCTGTCTAGTCTGGTCTTATTCGCTGCTTTTCTTAGACATTTCATTTCACAGGCTTCTATTTTTCTTTCATGGGTCTTGTTGATTGTCCATGTTTGGCACTGGTAGCAGAGTGTTGGAATGAAGATGGTGTTTATCAATTGTCTTTTGGTCTTCATGGTTATATCTGGATGTTTAAGCAGAGGTGATAGTTGGTATGTGACAGCATTTGCTTTCTGTATTCTTGTTTCTATCTCTCTGTCCATTCTTCCATCCTCTGTAAATATACTGCCCAAGTATTTGAACTCTTTGGTTTGCTTGATTTTGGCACTTCCAACATTTATATTCAGTGGCCTGTGTGTTCTGCTGATCTTCATAACTTCTGTTTTTTCTGTACTGATTCTCATATTATGTTGTAAACAGCTGTTGTTGAGATTCTTTCATTCCTAGTTATTAGTTACCACAGACTGACTGAAGGATGCAAAACATAAAATGTTTTTAAATGTTTACTATTCTGTACGAATACCAACTAGACATGGAAAGAATAAACTCTGGCCACATCCAAGTCGATAATATGAAAATCAAACAAACGGAAACATATAAGTACTTGGGTGCAAACTTCAACTGCTCCAACATGCTAAGAGAAGAAATACAATCTAGAATACAATCTAGAAAAAAAAGAAAGTATACTATGCCCTTCAACATCTGCTAAAGTCAAAGTGTCTGTCTCGCAACACCAAATGAAAATATATAAAACGTTGATAAAGCCAGTCGTTTTATATGGCTCTGAAACTTGAAGCAGAAATAAAAGAGATGAGGCCTTATTACAGGTTTTCGAAAACAACTAACATTTGTCTAACAACAAATCTTTGGAGCCATCAAAGATGCTAACAGCGGGGAATGGAGAGTGAGAAGCAACAACGTAACACATAATCTGTTTAAATCACCATTGATCACTGGCATCATGAGAGCTAACAAACTAAAATGGTAGGGGCATATTGAAAAAATGTCAGATGACAGAGAAGTAAAAACTGTATACACCTGAGAGAGGAATGGGCGTAGACCATGAGGCAGACAAAAAAGAATTTCGAGAGATAATGTCCAGTCAGACCTGCAAACAACTGGTGTCACAAATTATGAAGATAAGGCCAGCCGAGTGATACCTGCAGCAGTAAACCTCAAGGGCTCAGAATGCTGAAGAAGAAGATGACTATTCTGTGCTACTTTATGTGAAGTAAAAGTTGAGCATACATTTGACATTATGAAATGTTTTTTTTTAAATTATATTTTTTTAGATATATTTTATACGCTATACACTATTCGTATTTGTATTCAGCCGAATAGTTGGTCCCGCTATTCGTATTCGGCCGAATATTGAAAATCACTATTCGGTACAGCCCTAGTTAAAACACTGCTATAATGCTTTTATTATTACTTGTTGCTCATCTGCCTCTGCTTCTCCACTTAATTTAACAAAATACAGTCTTAGCTTGCCAAATTCTGTACTTTACCTCTGTGATGCAGCTTCAATCTGATGTTATCCATATGCCTTGAAACCTAACTTCTGTACATTTCCTAAATTAATACCACTGCCCTAAATTTAGATATGGGCAGATCTATTTATTAGAAAATCTTACTTCTGTCTTTCTATTTTTCATGTTGAAGCCCAGTTCCTCACATTGTAGGCCAACAGCACTTATTATTTTCTTTAGTTCCTTCCAATGTATTGCTATCAAGACAGTGTCCTCAATTCAATATAAATTATTTACATTACAACAGCTGCCATATTGTGTAAATCTTCTATAGATCTTATACATGACTTGGAATCTGGCTGACACTCAACAAATAAGGAAAAGGTAAGACGGATTGCTATAGGTACCATTGGAATTGAATTCTTTGTTGACTGCTGAAGATGGAAATGGAGTGCTTATGGAAATGATCCCAGTGCTATGATGTTGGTTCTTATGTTTGAAGTATGGTTTACCAGAAACTTAAAAAGAAAGTAATTTGCAACTGCTTTCTTTTTGGCAGTGATCATAATAATTGATGACCATATTCATTGTCATTTTATGTCGGGAACATGAGATCATGACAAACAACTATTTTTTGTTTGCAAGAATATTTAGCTAAAATAAAATTAAGAATGCAGTCCAACTCAAAAAATAAAATTCAAGTTTTGTGCAACAAAATAAGACAGTGAGGAAGACAATTAAATACTTGTCCATTGTGACATTTCTGTTCCTGTTTGTTGCTAAAGACTGGCAAACATTTGCTTTAATGTATATATTTTTTGTTAAATTCCTATTAATATTTTTACTATTTTATAATTACTGGAGAAAAAAATCAGGGCTTTTGGACTTGAATGTTGTTGTTTTCATTGCTGAGCCAGAAGCACTTGAGCATGGCTCATTTGGCTCAGTGTCTTGAGCATCGAAGCCCTTGAGCATGGCTCATTTGGCTCAGTGTCTTGAGCATCAAAGCCCTTGAGCATGGCTCATTTGGCTCAGTGTCTTGAGCATCGAAGCCCTTGAGCATGGCTCATTTGGCTCAGTGTCTTGAGCATCGAAGCCCTTGAGCATGGCTCATTTGGCTCAGTGTCTTGAGCATCGAAGCCCTTGAGCATGGCTCATTTGGCTCAGTGTCTTGAGCATGGCTCATTTGGCTCAGTGTCTTGAGCATCGAAGCCCTTGAGCATGGCTCATTTGGCTCAGTGTCTTGAGCATCGAAGCCCTTGAGCATGGCTCATTTGGCTCAGTGTCTTGAGCATGGCTCATTTGGCTCAGTGTCTTGAGCATCGAAGCCCTTGAGCATGGCTCATTTGGCTCAGTGTCTTGAGCATCGAAGCCCTTGAGCATGGCTCATTTGGCTCAGTGTCTTGAGCATCGAAGCCCTTGAGCATGGCTCATTTGGCTCAGTGTCTTGAGCATCGAAGCCCTTGAGCCTTAGTGCCACTATACCATTAATCTGGAAAGTATGTGGCTTTTCTACCATCCCCTGGCTCGAACCCGAGACTGGATATGCGTGGGGACTGCCACCTGACATTCAACGCGCAATTAACTACACTGGAGTACCAGGCAACTTAAATGTTAAAGGAATATTCTTACAGTATCATGAAACGAGAAGGAAATAGTTAGTGGCATTCTTCAGGATCTGAATATCGAGGGGGACCTGCCCATGGACAGTATCCTTTCTCAGAAATTGAAATACTTTGGTGGCAGTGTTAACCACATCACCCCAAAAAAATCAGTTTTTCAACTTTTATAGGTGTCTGATGACATAATGACTTTAGGCAGTGACCAGTATGCATATATAACAGCTTTGGTATGGGTTGCAGCTGCACAAAGTGTTGACGTGGTGGGCGTAATTATGTTTACAAACACAATATTTTAATGTGGTGTTTTTTAAAGATATTATTTGAGGTGAATGAAAATCAGTTTTTTTGTTTTAATTGTCATAATAAACTGATGATGATGTCACTTTGCTCTCAGTGGCTGTGTCATAAAACCTCTGTTTTTCTGATCAAAGGGAAGGAATGTGGTCATTTATTTGCTGCATTTGTATTAAGTGAAAAATCACCTCTGCGCATAATTTTGCATCTAAATATGAAAAATCCTTCTTTTTTAATGACTTCAGGCAGCAATTACATCACAGCATGTCTGCTCGGTGGTCATAGGTTTCAATCTATTGGATTCTTATAAAGTCTCACCAAGACTCCCGATTTCCTCTGCTTTTTCTTCTCTTCATCTATGACAGTTTCAGAGAATTATAGCAATGCATGTCTTTTTAAAGGGAGCTGCCGTGGTCTAGCCGCTAGATGCTCGCCTGCGGATCAGAAGGTCGTGTGTTCAGGTCCTGACAGGGGCTGGACTTTTTTCAAAAATGACCTTGGCTCCTAGGTCGACCCAGCCTTGAGTGGGTACCAAGTACAGTCTTGCAAAGTAAAAGTGGCCGGCGTGATGCTGACATCACCCACTAAGTGCTGTTGGGTCTATAAAATATAGGTCTAGCCCTATATGCCTGAAAGCTTGGAAAAGGGTCGTTTACTTCTACAATGTCGTTTTGAAGAAATTTTCAAAAGGTCATTTTTTAGAATTTTTTGCGGTGAAAAGGGTTAAATACAATAACGGTTTCGAGATAACAAAATTGCAAAGTACAACTTCTGGAAGAAGAGACAGAATTCAACAAGACTGATGGTTGACAAAGGTTATTAAGAACACCCTGGGCTTGAAAGTTCATGAAGCAGGATAATAGGTAGGGGACTGAGTGGATTTCCAACATGCTGTGAGGAAAGCAGTGTTCTGCAGAAAACCTGCTATATGATAATGATGATTAATATTTTTTTCTAATAATCACTTAAACATGTTGCAGTAGAACGTAAATTTAAAAAAAAAGTAAGTTCACTAATTTTCATGGTCATAGTCTTGACAAGATATACATACAATTTATGACATAAGTTACCTGGGAAAGTCTTGTTACATTTTTCTCCATTATTAACTGATCATCTGTTGTAGTTTTTCGGTACACAGGATTATCAAAGTTGAATGACTTCCCATTTCTAGACTTATACTTTTTCAACAGTACGAAGGCAACCTATGGGAAGTTACATAGTATCTTTTATAAGGTGTGATATTAAAACTGAAACAGTCAAACTGAACATTAAATCTAATTTAATGCGGAAAACAAATTTAAATTAACAAATATTATAGGTCAAACAACTAGACTTCAAATTTAGAATTAGATTACTGTCTTTTGAATATTTAAGTGAATTACATATGCATACACACACACTTTTACAAAGTTATCAAAATATGTACTTAGCAAGAAAATAAACAAATTGTAAGCATTTTAAATACGTTTCATTAGATTTTGAATAAATCTGTGAGACTTCTGATTAATGGCCATTATATGGTGAGGCACAGACTCATGCTAAGCTGAAGAGAGTTGAGAGTAGGAACAGTGAAGAGACATGATCAAAACAGCTTCGATAACAGATTTACCCAATGAATCATTATTCATGCAGATGTATTATTATACTGACACACTGGTCAAAATAGTGCTTTTGCCAAGAACCCTCATACTCTCTCTGCCTCTCAACACAGAGCCATCTGTATATATAGATCAATGTATCATATACCAATAAAAATTGGAAATATTTTTGATGGGAACGGATTAATCATTCTCCCTTTATTTTTTGGGGAAAATATGTTTGGCATATATACAAGGAACCAGAACGAATTAAGGACGCATTCCAAAGTACCACTGTACTTCTATTTCCCATCTCTCACAGCACCACTCTCTGCATTTAGAATGTGTCTGTATGTATGTGTTTCAAATTAACTTAAACATATACGTATTAAACATATAACACATTCACTCACTATAAATGTAAGAAGTCCAAAAACAATCAAAATGATAATAACGATTCCAGCAATAAATCCAACACTCTCCTTCTTCTCTAAAATCTCAATGTAAGTTGTATTCACAGCTGTGTCTGGAAAAGTCTGGGGAACTTTAATATGTGATTTGACAGGTGTCGCTTCTGTGAGCATAGTCACAGGTTCAGAAGACTGAGGATGGTTTTTGCTGATGTTATCTGTATACTTCTGCTGATTGGCCTTGGTATTCATAGCTTCATCAGCTGAAGAAAGAAAGACACTATTTGATACATACATCATACTAGTACAGTCTATTAACTTTTTCAACTAAAAAATAGTACCCTTTATTTAAAACAGATGAATGCTGTAGAGCTGTGTACAGAATTACTAGAAAAACCACAATTCAACTAGAAAGCTTATTAACAGAAATATTCAAGCGCATCAAGCTGGTTTCATCAAAAGTCTTTATCAATGAAGAAAACAACAATACTTCATATAAATGAAAAATATTACGGTTACGTAAACCTTATTTGATATAAACAGGTAAATATCAATACTTGCTCATTTTAATTTTGCTATCATGAGGATTACTTCACTGTGGGATTATTTTATTTTATTTCTGCAGTAAAATATACCTTTTAATATGTTTGCTGATAAAGGCTTTGGTTGAAACATTTGCTCGTCTGTGTCATTTTGTCAGGCTTCCTTGTTGCATTTTTTGTTTATTCAGTCAAGCTGTTGTCTAACATATTCCTCAAAGTAATAGAAACATAATAATATTTCTCTAAATTCACCGGTAAAGAAACATAAAAATCCACTAATACCAGATTAGTAAAAAACAATGAAAATGTTAAAAAAAAAATAAAAAATTAATAATAATAATAATAATAATAATCAACATGTCTGAAAACACACTAATCCACAAATTAAACTAGCCACAGGTATCAGCAAGCAGTTCCACTCTAGCTATGCTATGTGAGAAAACAAACTAAACTGTTCTGCAGCAAGTAACTTTTAACAAATGAGAGATTTATGTGTTGTGGCATGGAACATCAATGCATGAATGACAACACTAAAGAAAGCAGGTTGACAAGGATTGGCATGGAACATCAATGCATGAATGACAACACTAAAGAAAGCAGGTTAACAAGGATTGGCATGGAACATCAATGCATGAATGACAACACTAAAGAAAACAGGTTGACAAGGATCATGGTTTTTTAAACCAGTCAGAAAGCCACTTGATGAAAGAGTTGATGATCCTCTACTGCTATTAAATTAGTACAAATGTGGGAGGAAAGAAGGTCACTTCTATCACATTTTGGCATACAGTGAATATGGCATCAGGTTTATAATTTCCTGACCAAATGGCAAACAGGGCAAGCTGTGGTTAATATCATGTTTGCCATGAAAATATTCCAAGATTGGGGTGATTCTGGGCCATGTACTTTACTGAAAACAGCTGAATGCACTAGCTACTATCCAGCAGACTTATATATGAAAGACGAATTAAGAATCAACATCATAGCACTCCAGACACTCCCATAAGTGCTCCCTTCCCATCTTCAGCAGCAAGCAAAGAGTTCCAACTCTGATGGCACCAGTAACTGTCTGATTGTTTATCCGCCTCACCCTTCCGTTGACTGTTGAGTGCCGGCCACATCCTCTGATAACTCCTTGCAACGCCATTCTCCTCAGACCATAATGATTTGGCTGTGCCTCCACACTATTTACTCACTCCCAAGGGGCCCTCACAATATCTAGTTGTCATATATCAATTTACCACCAAGTGGTGCAGAACCAGCCTGTTTATTTCCCAACACACTAGCATGACCTGGATAAAATATTCAAAGTATGCTGAAGTGATGCTTGCTACTTTGCATGGAGCATGCCATTTGTTGAACTTCTGATTTTGCAGCACCAGCAGGCCAGTCCTGGCACAAATGACCCAAAATAATAAGAACCCTACATAAGTCTGAAACTTGCCCGGACACTTTGACCCACTCCTCTACTCGCCCAATTTTATCAAGTCTGCACAAGTCTAATTGTATCTTCAGTTTGCACCATCCAAGACCTTCCTCTTTTCAGGGCTTCATGCAGGAGGTGCTTCTTGTCTGCAGCTACTCTGAGATTTGACTTTGCCTGCAGAACTTTGAGCTTAACTGCAACAGTAGGCAGTGCAAGTGTATATCACATACATACTACCGGGATATCTCTTGTACATCCCAGAATTACCCATATAGCTTCATTCTGTACGCATTCAAGATTTATCAGCTTACTTTTTGATAAGGTGAGCATTTCAAGACCATAATCTATCACTGACAGGATCACATGCTTGAACATTGTGAACAGCATTCATTGTTCCATGTCCACTGCTGCCATAATCTTGAGAGCACAGTCCTTTTTGGCATTTCTCTGCAAGTACCTCCACATGATCCCTAAAGGATAGGCTTCTATCGATCGAAAATATTGTCCAGACAGCACCATAAAACAACCGTTTTTTCTGAGTTTATGTTCCAGTACTGATGGTACCAGTCACAATCTGATTATATGTCCGTCTTGCCTTTCCTCTGAGTGTAGTGAGCCGGCTACACCCTCTGGTTACACCCAGGTGCCTCATTCTCTCCAGGCCATAATAATTTTGTTTCCCTACTAATTCCATTGTTTGTTCCCAAAGGGCCTTGACCACATCCGCTTTGTCATGTATTAATTCACCACTCAGTGATGCAGATCCAGCCAATCTGTCTACCTGTTTGTTCATTACCCATAACGTCGGCATGGCCTAGAGAAAAAATCCAAAGTATGCTCATTAACCATGACCTTCCCAGTGAAGCTTGCCACTCTGTTTGAAACATCCCTGCCTTCACCTTTCTCAGCATGCTTTCAGAGCCTGTTACATTTAAAACATGTGTATGCATCTTGTTCTCTAGCCACCAGAGAGCTGCAGTTACTGCCTCCACCTCCATTCTCTTGCCTATCCCCTGCCTATATGCAACATCATCGTCTGTAAAGGTCAATATCCTTCCAACATCTGGTGCTTCAAGTTCTGCAATCTTGCTTGTATACACACTGAAGACACTGGTGAAACTGCAGAACCCTGGTGTAGTCCCGGGGTGATGTTACATGGTTCTGAGGTCCACATGGTTATTCAGTTCACAAGCCATGGACAAACCGCTTTCTCCATGAGCGCAGATATCAAAATATCATATCTGACTCAATTGTAGACATCCTCAAGATCAAGTGCTGCCACAACTACCTCCTGTCTATTCTGGAACCCCTCATAACATCAAAAGCAAAAGTAACTGCATTTGGCCAGGTATCTTGCTGTGGTCTGTAACTACCAAAACCTTTTGGCAGGAGCTCTTTGCTGAAACCACTGAGTCTTTAATGGTCTTTGCCTGGTTTTGGAAGTGAGATTAAGAAGCTGTGTACCCAGTTCCGGGGTACTGAAGCTGTTCTGATGCTCTGGTTGAAGTAAAAAGCCATCTCCCTCAAGTCTTCATCACTCATGCTCTTCCTGTGGGCATACCTGACTCCGCTTGGTCCCGGTGCATGTCTTTTGCTTTTTGCAGTATACATTTTATATCCTCCACCCTAATGATATCCTGAAAATAATTATCATTTATAGTACTAGGCACGTTATCTCTAACAGAATTTCTAAGCTCCCTATCATTATGATCAGTTTGGGCTGTAAATCTCTTCAAAAGTACTTCCCCTTTATCTTTGTCTGTTGTCACTGGCATACCATTATCAGTGTATGAAATGCCTGTTGTAACAGGCCGATCTTTTTTTTTGGTGTGCATCTGTCTGTAAAGTTTCCAAAACCTACCTAGTGATTTATCCTCTCCAATTTCGCATACCTACCGATTTATCCATTCCAGTTTCGCCTACCTATTGATTTATCCCCTCCAATTTCGCTTATAAAATGTTCCCATTTAACCTTTTTTGCATCTGTGCACACCACTTGAACTCTTCTACTTTTTCTTTTTGAACTCTTTCTAGCTTCTCGACATTCTGTAATTGTTTAAATGCTGCTTGCTTTGCTTTCCATGCCTGTTCTACTTCTTGAGTCCACCACGGAGGCTGCAAAAAGCAGAGGTTTTGGTTCTGCTGCATACTTTCTGTAAAAGGTGTCCAAGAAGGGTACTGATCCTCTTATACTGATAAGTATTGTGCATACTCACAGCCATGCTAGTTTTAGAAATCAAGACTGAATATGGCACATGGTCACTTCCATTATCGCCATTTTGTGTCCAGCACTGCTGAAAGGGTAACTGCTGAAAGGGTAACAAACACCAAATCAATAGCTGTGTCTGCATCACCAGGTCTCGTTGCCATTCTAAATGGCCTACTGTCATCTACACAGACTAAGTCTGGACTCACTATAGCATTTGCTAAAGCATTTCCTAGTCTATTTTCACCAGTATTGTCCCATGCTCTGTTCTGTGTACTGAAATCCCCACAAAAGAGAAGCCTATTACCAGGGATTTCCTCCAACTCTTTGAGCCAGTCCTAATGTTCCTTTGTGATAAGAGAGTCAACAGCAGCATAAACATTTACTACATTACAAGATGTGACCCCATTATCTATCTGTATACCCTGAACCTCTAGTTTACTATGATTCCATTGCCTCATTTCAAGAACCTCATGCTTCAACCCATTCTTCACGAGCAGACATTGCACATGTCTTCCCAGTTGGGTAGAATTTATATAACTAATGTATCTAGGACACTCATATCTGGCCACTACTCTGTGTGTAGTATCTTGTGCTGCATTTTCTATCAGATCAACATTACAACATTTGCTGATGTAGACTGAGCAGAGATGCCCAGCTGAATTCCCCCCCTCCCCCCACCTCCCATGTCACTATGTCTATAACCCGACAGATCATACTGAATGTCAAGGGTCATGCTGGGTGTGAACTGCTTCCGCTTGTTGGAAAAGGTAACATTAGACATCTTGTCAGAGTATTGCAGTGTCAGGTCTTTGAGGCCGGCTGATCCCCGTTCTGTAACTTTGGCTCTGAGCCAGATAACAGGAAGTGATTCGATCCACTTCATCGTAACCTGTGTTTTTTGATGATAGCCAGACATGCATCGTCACTGCCAACCACATACAAAAGTGTCACTTAATGTATGGTAAACTAGACAGGACCGAACTTACCACCCTGACATGTGTGTACACTTGTACACTTACCTACACTATCCTACAGCATCACAAGCGACACTGACACATCCACATTTGTACATATAGCAAATTCCAACAAAGGCAACAATGTTTTGTTATTTTGTTATACATACTGAAGGTCGAGAAAAGATTCATCACATCTTAGGGTGATCGGTGCACACCAACTGGAGAACTTATATGTAAGACAATGCGATGCAGTTCATGTTGTTTTACAAACATTCTCTCGCCTCTCTAGAACATCACATATTTTAATGCAGTCATTAAATATATTACTTACACTGCTTGCAATTGAAATGATCCAATACCATATGATCTGGACATGCACAAACAGACCATTTTGGCACATAACTTTTCTTGACTTGAGGCACAGGAAGGCATAAATGCGAGCAGCCACCATTATCATCCCCACAATGATTCACCACTGAAATAAATGTGTATTTTAAAATTCACAAATAGGGGAACACATAGTCAGAGTTTGAAAACTAATTCTGAAAGATACAATAGAAACCTTCTTTAAACGATATCTAAAACTTTGGATAACAATACAGCATCTTATACTAGAAACCTTCAATAAATTACATCTAAAAAATTTGGATAACAGTACAGCAAACATATTACACTAGAAACCTTCTAGGGCAAGATGGCCAGTCATTATTGTGTTTTCTAACAGCCATTAATTATGCATAACGAGAATGAAAGTCATTCATTGTTTATAGTTAGTGTGATGCAGAAGTAACAAAGGAAGTCCATCTTTTTAAGATCTGTGCATCAGAGCTGAAACCATCTTGAAAATATGTTCAACAGCACGAGGTGGATTTGATGTATTTGTTGTCTACCTGACCACATTCAGCTATTGAAACAAGTCACAGATGAGAAGACTGCTGGTTTCAAATCTCTGGGTAAAATTTCTAAAACGGAGAAGTTGACAGAGTTCTGCATGATGATATGCAAAGACATATCACTAAAATTGTTCTGGTACTTGCATAGAAGCATGAAAAAGGCGCCAAATTGCCAGAACATGTTTAAGACATTTGTAATGCAAATGACATGGAGAAAAATGATGGTGTGCATGTGGATGAAATTAGGGCTGTGTTCAGGCGAGCAAAAAAGAGTGCACCGGGTCCGCATGGCATCTGCTATGGAGATATTTCTCAGCTGTCTGATAAAGAGTTGGAGGAACTGGCGAGTATCTACAACAGCAGTATTGAAAGTGCGACAATCGATGAAGAATGGCTGCATAGTTATCTGTTACCTTTGCCAAGGCCTGGTAAAGACCAGACAACAATACATGGCTACTGTGTAATCACAATGCAGAATACAACTGGCAAGCTGTTGGAAAAGATAGTTGCCAAGAAAATATGCCATCTTGAACAGTCAGGCCTTCTTCCACCCACCCTGGGAGGTTATCACCCAAACAGAGAGTTCTGGGGAAATGCAGTGATCTTTGCATATGATGTTTATGAGGGATTGCACTCGGGGATGGAAACTTGTGCTGCTGCAATTGGTCTTGACTATGCACACAACAAGGCACCATTTGACTTTTTGATTGGACAGAAGTTGATCTTAGTCTCAGCCTGTTTCTCATTAATTTGATCTCATCGGCTCACTTTGAGGTGTTTAAATGCGGTAGTTGGGCATCTGAACCAATAACCATACACCCCGATCTGCCTCAAGGTTAACTTTATCCCCTAAACTTTTCAACATTTTCACCATGAGGATCACAGGTGAGCAGATCAAGGACACTATCATAGGCTGATGATGTTCTGGTGTACCATCAAGGTAGAGACTGGAAGCAGATTGCCAAGGGCCTTCAGAAAGAACTTGATCACCTAAGCAGGTGGTTCAATGATGCCGGAGCGGTTGTCAATGTGTCAAAGTCAACTGTGCATGGTTTTCGCTGAATAACCATATTATAAACACAATAACACCTACTGTCTGTATTCAGAGATTATGGAAAGAACTTGTTCAGTTAAGTATTTAGGAGTGTGTTTTAAGCGTAGTCTTGCTTTTTATGAGCATGTGAACCACATGATAATGAAGAGAAAGGGAGGTTTGACGGCACTAAAGATTAAGGTTGCGACAAACTGTGAACATCACCTATTTTTCTTATACCTAGGGTCTGATCCTTTCTGTAATTGAGTACCCTCTAGCAATTCTGACTCTTAGCTATACACAGACAGACAGACTAAATCAGATACAGAATGAGGCCCAGCGCATTACACTTGGTTGCACAAAAAATACAGCATGCAGAGCAATGAGTTACCTGTCTAATCTTCCAAATATGGAAGTGAGAACAGTGATCTGCCGAACACGTGTGTATCTGTGTATCAGTGCTGACACACACCACCTATTACACAGTGAGATTCACAGGAAGAAGGGTAGCAGGTTGAAAAGAGGAAAATCTTGGGTGGGCCAGGCTGAGGACATTATTCAACAAGTTTGTTCAACTGAGGACATAGAACCTGGTGAGGGATGGATACGAGTGCCATCAGAGTTGGGTATATCCTTTTCAGTCTGCATAAAACTGGGTAAAGATTGCAAACAACGCCCATTAGTGGCTGAGGCAGAAGTGCAAGCCTTAATTCTTGAAAATTCTGCTAATGGAGGTGCAGTTATCTACACTGACGGATCTGTCATTCAACACGTAAAAAGTTCATGGGCTTTCACGGTTCTGGCTCAAGGGAAAACTGTAATAGAAGATAGCGGGTCTTTTGCCTCAACTACAAGTAGTTTGACTATTAAGGTGATGTTGGTAACAAAAGCAATGATGTGGCTAGAGACACAGCAGTTTTCGCATGCGTGCTTTACAAGTGATTCCATGAGCATGCTTAAGAAGATAAGAGACAGGATGGTTTCGAAGAAAATGGTTGGAGTCACTGATAAAATCTCGTCTGAAAAGAATTAGTTTCATTTTTGCGCCAGGACACTCTGGGGTAAGAGGGAATGAACAAGCAAACTGGCTTGCTGGCAGGGCCACAGTAGATACAGGAAAATCAATGGACCAAGCATTCCCAATGCTCTCAAGGAGGCAGGATGAGAAGATGATTCAGGAAACGACCTTGAATCAGCAACGCTCAAAAGATTACAAGAACTTCAGGTCAAAAGAGATGTCACCAAACATGAACACTATACACATAGCCAAAAAGAGATTATTTTTTCAGTCGCCACACCCTGGGGAATACACTGAAGTAGTTATCCAAGAGCTTATGTACTTGTCCGATGTGCAATGAGGACAATCTTTCGATTAACTATAAAAACTAGAAACCTTCTATAAACCATAGCTAAACAATGTGGACAACAATAAAGCAAACATATTAGATTAGAAACCTTCTATAAATTACATCTAAAATTTGTATAACAATACAGCAAACATACTTTGTTAACAAAATCATGCCTGACTGAGTTATAGTAGTTGAACATTTGAAGCAATTAATCCTTGTCATTGGAGGTAAGAAAATAATTCTTGCATGCTATACATAGCTAGTTTTAACATATGGCTAGGAATTCTGGAAATTAATAAACAAGCTAAACAATTTCTTGAGGCCTGGGAAGTATGGATTTACAAATAATCCTCAGAACTCCTTCTCTTCTTTTTTTTCTCTGGAATTCCTTCTCTTCTTCTTTTCTCTACTCCTGGAACACCTTGCGGCATCAGGGCAGGAAGAGATCTCTGGAATGGGCCATTCTGTTCACTTCGTATGAAGTACTTTTCAGTGTCTCTGATATTTCTGCAGTCCATCTTCTGCGTGGTCGACCTCTGGCTCTGTTACCATTGTATCTGTGTAGCACTGCTCACAGTGGTTCCCTGTCTGATGCCAATCTGGTTACATGGCCAAACTATTTGATTTGTTGTCTGCCTATAAAGTTCAGTATTGGTTCTGTGCCAACTCTCCTCCTGATATCATCGGTCCTAAGTTGAATTTTCCTCATTACACCTAGCATAAAACGTTAATATTTTATGACTATTTCCTTCAGTCTTCTAAAGACAATGTCCATGTCTGACATTGAAGGCACAGCGTTAGTAAAAATACTGTGTTGAAAATGTTCTTTTGGTGTTCATATTATCATGCTTGCATTTCAAAATTGGTGACATTTGGCCTAAAACTTGACTGGCTTTATTGTATCTTTGATTTCTTTATTAATTCTTCCTTCTTTTGAAAAAATGCTCCCCAGATATGTAAAATCCTTCACCTGCTTAAACTGGTGTTCATCAACTTTGATACTGGTGGTTCTTCCTTTTCTGGAGAATGTCATCACTTCTGTTTTGTCTACGCTGATCTTCATATCGTTGTTGTCACATTCTGAATGGAGTCTATTTATATGTTCTTGCAGTTGCACTGCTGTTGGTGCTATGACTGCCTGGTCATCAATGAAAAGCAATTAATTTAGTAATTCTTCTATGTTGTCCCATTAGCTGATTTTGTTGATGTATGTGATGAACAGTAGTGGTGATAGAACGCACCTCTGTTTCATTCTAGATGTAATGCAGAACTTTTCTGACATTCTTGTGTTTGTTCTAACTGCGCATTGACTGTTCAAGTATCACTTGGCAAAAAAAAAAAAAAATAGATAAAGCAACCCAGATATTTTGAAAGAGGTGAGGGTTCAAATACGACTTATCACAAACAACAGAAAGACAGGAATACAGCATGAGAAGATTCTTGATAGTCTTCTGTCATGGCGGGGTATCAGCACATGAACTGATACATGATGCTGAAGATGGCAGATTGTGGAGAGTCAGCAAGGTAGATGATGATAAATGGAACGCTAGCTTCAAAATCGCCTATCAAATAGGGTCCTAGCTTGAAAATAGGAAGACTAAAGTAATACTAATATGAAACAAACAGATCTCACTCAAATATATAGTTAATGTCAATGGCCTTTTTGTTCTGGACAATCCAATACTCTGCTACATGAATGTTATCAACAGGACTATTTATTATAAAGGTGGGCAATAATAGAAAAAATAAAGTTAGTTGAATTGAAGCGAAGTAACGGAAAAACACAATACAACACTACAAAAATAACAGTTTTAAAAAAAAAGGATGCTGCAGTGGCAAGCCTTCATGAGAACTACAGAAACAAAACTCAGCAACACAACAGAAAGAGGAAAAGGACAATGAAACAACTGTAATTCAGTATTAAAATATTATTAAAAAACCTGAAACATAAATAAAAATAACAGAATATTTTAAAATATGTGGAGCTCAAAGGGACTCTGTCAAGTTAAATTAATATACTGTCATTGTTTTTTGTTTGTTTCATGTTTTACATGAAAAAACATAACATTATTTATAAACCAATAAATACAAAGCCTTACCTAATGGTTGTCTGTAGATGTGATATACATGGATATCCATTGGTGACTTTAAATCCAGTGCAATGGTTGATATATTTTTATGATCAAATTTACTGATTCTGTGGACTGCATTTGTCATCCAGTCAGTCCAGTATAGGTAGTCTTCAAATACTGTGATAGCAAAAGGATGACCAAGTTTCCTATGGTCTCTCAATACAGTTTGGTAGTTGTTGCCATCCAGGTCAGAACTTCCAATGATATGCAGCTTAGCATCCACCCAGTACAGGCGTTGCTGAACGTAATCTATAACACAAACATCAAATGTAACTTTATTTAAGCAGCATAAGTAATTTTGTTCTTTTCAACAATCATCTTTCAAGGACTTCTCTCTGATATTTTATTCTTAGTACACCTTTCACATTATATCTTATCTAACATATTTCACAAAGGTTTTTCTGTACTAATGCTGTTGCCCAGCTTCAGTCTGTGGACTTAAACATCTATATCTGCTTTTTCTTCTTTACGTCCTCTTTTACTGCTTCAGGTGTCAAGGGAGATATAAGGTCCTGTTATGTGCTCTTCTGGCTGCTATAACCATAGACACATCGTAGTGCTGTAGAGTTTCTCTGATGTTATCTTCCCATCTTGTTCTTGGTCTACCTCTTGATCTATGTCCTTATCCTTTTTTGGTATATGTCTTGTATGGTATAGCATCAGAAGGCATTCTCTCCAAGTGGGCAAACCATTTGATCTGTTGTCTTTGTATGTAATTTAGAAATAGTTTTGTGTTGACTTGATCTCATATGACTTCATTCCTCATTTTATCTCTTCTTGTCACTCTTACAGTCTTTCTAAGACACCTTATTTCCATTGTTACAAATTTTTTTAAATACTTTGTTGTGAGTGACCACGTCTACCACTGATAGCATAGGGTGAGAATAAATTTGCTTAGTATGCTTTAAGAGGGGAGCTAGCTGTCCCAATACTTGGCCAGCTTTACTGCATCGGATGTTAATTTCTTTGTACGATTTACCATCTTATGTGAATGCTGTTCCAAGATATTTAAACTCAGATGCCTGTTTAATATATGTATGCTCTAATGCTATATTTAAATTCTGCTTCTTTTAGGCGACAAACAGAAGTGGTGATAAGTCACATCCCTGTCCTACTCCAGATGTTACTTTGAATGGTTTAGATGTTCCCTAATTTATTCTAACTACGCTTCTACAATCTCTATAAAGACTTTTGCAAACTTCAATGAGATGTTCACTTACTTCATATGGAGTCATTACTTTCCATAGCTATTGTCTATCTATCCTGGCAAAAGCTTTCTCCTGGTCTACAAATGCTACAGATAAGTTCTGATCATATTCGATGTTCTTTTCTATTAACTGTTTAAGAGTGATGATTGTATCTGTGCAGCTTCTATTTCTTCTGAAACCCATCTGTTCTCCTGTTAACTGTGATTCTATCACTGGTCGCAGCCTCGTTTCTATTATCTTGGCTTACATTTTCCCAACATGACTTAAAAGAGAGATGTCTCGATACTGATTGCATTTTTGCTTGCTTCCTTTGTGCTTCCACAATGGTACAACTATTGCATGTTGCCAGTCAATGGGAACAGTTTGTTGTACCCGTGCCACATCGAATATTCTGTGAAGCCATCTAATGTTCCTTTCACCTGCTTACAAAATGAATATCTTGAATTAATAATTAGCAATGATGGGGACAGTTGAAAGAAATTAGAAAGAAACTGGCTATAACAATATATAAGATGATCAACTATCTACATCAACCATCCAGAAGTTGGGCTAAGTTGTCACTCTTCAAGTCCAAGTCGAGTCCCAAATCGATGCCACTAAGTCTCAAGTCACCAAGGATGCTTAAAAATCGAATTCTGGGTCAGGTTATTTCATGTATAAATCACTTGCAAGTCGTACATGGGACAATACTTATGGATTAAACATTAGTCTGTTATAATAACAAAACAACAGCCAAATATTGTTAGATTTTGATTTTGTATATAAATTGCTGATTTGAATGCAAACAACTGTATATTGAAGGTATTGTTATATTAATAAACTTGCAGAAAACTTAAAGGTTGTCACAATAATTTACTATTATATTATTATTTTTATCTGATTACCAAACCTCATGTGTGGCCGGCTATGAAGTACAAGTCATCAAATCTACAAGCCATGAGTTGCTGGACAAAATCCCAAATCGTTACTTATGCGACCTAAGCTGCACTTGAGGTCATGTTACTTGAGTTTCGACCTCTGCAACTACCACAGAAATATTTATCTCTAAAATAAAAATATTTCATCTCTATCAAGTGCCTTGCCGACTGGCGTGGGGGATCATGCCTTTCCCCATTCTGCGATCTGCATGTATCAGTTCGCGTGTTGACACCCCTCCATGCCACGACAAAAACCCGTCAAGAATCTTCTTGCATTGTCTTCCTCAGTCTTTCTTTCCACAGATTTTTCCAGTTGTCACAACATGTTCCATTTTCCCTCTTCTATAGCATGACAAAAAATGATGGCTGTCTTTTTCTGATTGATAATTTTTTTCTGGGCACTTGCCTCTTTCCTACCTGTTATAAGAGCCGGCCTACTAGTAGGCTTGTCCACCAGGTGGCTCATGGTGGAACGGCCTCTAGGCTAGTCACGAATATATTGAATAAGTAGCCATGGACCAAAACAGGTGGTGGTCATTGAGAGGTGGCGAGCTAGCGGGTGGGACTGCTAGATCTATAAAATACCTCAAAGCTGCGTTACATGGCCATCAGTGAGTAAAAGGCCCTATTATAACCTCTTCCCCCTGCTGCCTTGCAGGGCATGTCTCTTTAGCAAAGGCTATTGGAGTTAAACCATAAACAAATGGGCGAAAGGCAAGGGGAAAACACCGTTGAATTTTCCCTAGTAAATCGTGCCTGTACAAACATATATCTATTCCATTTTTTAAGAAGATAACACTATGTAATACTTATATGACTGGCTACAAACATTTGTTGATCAAAAATTTTAAAGTACACTGCAAGCTGTTTAGATTTAAAAAAAGAATTTTAGCACCAACTCCATCAGCAAAAGAACTACTGTGACAGAATGCCATATCGAGCTGTATAAATAATTTAAGTGTGGATGTAAAGGTGCGTATATGGACAAAACAGATAAGCAATTAAGAAAACAAGCAGTTGAGCATATACCACCTTTTCTTCTCTAGACCTGTTCTGCCTTTTAGTATAAGATTTGAAGAGGCATCAAGTGTAAGCCTTGGCATGTGCTCCAAAGATGCTGGTATTTACGGACTGAAATATTCCACCTATCCATTGCTTGTATGCCCTGCCCTCATTTTCCTACTTTTCCGGCACTACTTGACTTATAAGTCACCTCCGGACTCGCAAAAATTCAACTGCAGTTTCATGACGGATGAAAGAAAGAGTAATCATCACTTGTGATCAAGGAATGAACAAATGGCTGACCTCTAGCTCTGCTTCAGTTGTTTGAGTGACAGGGCTCTCTGTGGTTCACTGTCTGGTGGTAGTCTTGACATATGTCCAAACCATCTGATTTGTTGTCTCTGGATGTAGCTCAGAACTGGTTCAGGTCCAACTTGTTTTCTGACATCACCATTTCTAATCATGTCTCTTCTTAGTTATATTTAGGATTCATGATAGACATTTCATTTCTGTTTTATTATCTTTCTTTTTCATTATGTTGTTAATGTTCATGTTTGACACTGGTAACACAATGTTAGTAAAAAATACTGTACTAAATAGTGCTCTTTTGCTATAAACTGTTTTATGTTTTGTCTGCAATAGTGGTGACATCTGTCAAATGAATTTATCTGCTTTATTAATATCTGTCGGTTCAGTCTCTAAAGGAGATGTAGACGACCTAAGGAAACCTGGAGATGGACAGTAGAATAGGAAATGAAGGAATGACATGGGATACCATGGGCAGGAAAGCAGCAGCCGGTCTGCTGCCGGTCTGCTGCTATCCTTATGTGTCAACAGCAACATAAAGAGGATATAGAATAGACAGTTCTGTCTCTGCTTCCATTTTTCCATGTGATGACATTATGCTTCCTAGACACTTGAACTCTTTTGGTTGCTTGAGTTGTTGGTTTTCTGTGCATATCTTGATTGGTTGTCCTGTTCTTGCAATGGTCATAATGTTTTTTTTTTAAATATGTATGTTTTCACATTTTGTGCTTCTGTGTTTAGATTATCCAAATATCTCTACAATTCTTCCTCTGTAGTTGCCATGAGAGGTTAGCCATCCATCAAGAGAAGTATATTACACTTATTGTCCTAATTTACTTGGGATGCTTTACTAATCTGTCTTCTTCTTCTCTTCCACCTTGTACCACAGTGAAGTGTCTGGGAGAGATGTAATGTTCGTTGATGAGCTTTATCAAGAGCAATATTAAATTTATTCGATCTGTATATGTTATAAATAGCAGGAGGGATGGAACATATTCCTGATGGACACCGATTGTAAATATAATATTTTCTGTCATTCCAGAATTTGATCTCACTACACCTTAGCTGACCCAGTTAAATTTTTTTTTTTCCCCATGTAGTGTGTTATTATATTCTACTGTTTTTCTCTGCTAACTGTGGGTGTAAAATTGGCATCAGTTCAGCTTTTGTTTTTCTCGACTTATTTGTAATTAACAGAGCTGAACTTCAATAATGGAGCTATTTTTCCCCAACAATTTTACAAAAAGTCTTCCTAGCAGTGGCTCAGCAGTTATATTCCTATGTATGGGGCATATACCATTGTGAGTTGTAAAAACAATGTGAACTAAAACTAATTTTAGAAATTATGCGCAAGGGACTGTTAGAAAAATCACATCTTGTCCATCCATACGCCATTTTTAAACTTTGGCCTTACAGTTAACAAGGAAAATAGAATTTGAAATTTAGTATACATTGAACAATGGTAGATTACTTGTCTGTGAAGCAGCTCTTATCAAACGTTCTTATCCAGTTTTGTAAAGACAAAAAAAGACATTACTGTAAACCTGCTTTTAGTGATTAGTCAGGACTGTCATCACAGTACACCAGACAGATCACAGATGCTCTGATCTCCCATTCAAAAGCTCCACAACCATAAAACAACTGATGCTGTGTGTTTTATCCTAATTATTCAAACATCTTGTCCCCACGGTGAAATGTTCATTTCTTGTAGCTCCAGGTTGTACCCCATGTCCATCAGCCTGGACAGGGTTATAGACTGATGCTTTTTTTTCCTATCGTTTTTGTGGTTAAGTGCTGCGCAAGGCACTGACAACATCGCTTCTGTCCAGTACCGGACCAGCCATAGTAACTGCAGTGTCTGCAATATAATCTGCAAGCTGGTTGCCTTGAACACCTGCATGACCCGGCACAAAGATGAAGATTAGGTCAGCCATTCGCAAAATGCTTAGTGATACAATGCATTATTTCCGATGAACCCAGCCTGGATTCTCTTAGGCATATACATTGAGTCACTAAATATGGACTCATGTGTGAATTCTTGAAAACCCAGCTTGGATTCTCTTTGGCATATACAATGAGTCACTAAAAATGGTCTCATGTGTGAACTCTTGAAAACCCAGCCATGCTAATGTCCTTGTTACAGCCACTATTACCATTGTTAGCTGCTAGCTGTAACAGCAAAGGTACCTACCATTCATGTCTTTGATGATTTCTCCTCTTGAGCTCACTATGAATGCCCATGAACTTTGCTTGTCCTGAACTAGCGATTTATTCGGGTACACTACAGCATCACCTTAATCTGTGTGATTTATGGGTTATCTTGAAGGTACTCCGGACATGTTCATAGGGGTTTAGATTCTCCTTTCAACCCATACGAGGGGAAGTCAACAATTATCTATACTTTTGACATAACTCTTCTTACATTGTCCACAGTGACTTCTGTCCTCGCTTATTTTACTGTTATACTGTTGTGGTAATGCTATGAAAGTTTGATCCTAATTCTGACATTTTTCTTCCGTCTGTTGCAGACAGATCATGGCCGCTCCATTTGAAGTTTGCACCAAAGAGGAAGAATAAGCACTGAAATGATTCCTCTGGTTGGATGGTGTCAAAGGCTCAGAAATTCATCGTAGACTATCATTGCTAATGTGGGGGAAGTGAATAATCATGTAAAACTGTGTTTTTGTGTACCAAAGAAGTTTAAAAGCAGTCCAACAAGTGTAACATATAAGGAGGGAGCAAGACAGCCATCAACCTGCACTACAGATGAAAAGTCAGAGAACGGATACAAGAAGATCGTTGTTCGACTGTGAGGATGATGGCAGATGAATTGGATGTTAATAGAGAGACCATTCATAAAAATTTTAGTGGATAATTTGGGCAAGAAAAAAGTTGCTTGCCGTTTTGTTTGTACCAATTCCTTGTCTGATAACCAAAAACATCATCGTGTTGAGTACGCAAAAGACATTATCAAAATGTGTCACAGAAATAAAGATTTCTTAAATCTGGTTGTTTCAGAGGATGAAACATGGATTTTCTGCAAAATTTCTGGTGAAATGTACTACTACTATTACTCTAGCTGCATCTGCTTCACATATCATGTGTCTCTTGTGACTCAAATTTTAGAGTCAGATTTTTTCATGTAGATGTCTGTTTTTAATAACAGTGTTTTACTTCATTGTGAAGACATTGATGCAACTGCAATGTATAAATTTTTTTTTTTTTTTAATTGATCACCGGCTGTGAATTTAAGTGGAAGGTCCCGGTTAATCGTCCGCTTGGACTTTTGGCTTCACCTGGACCTGATTTTTGCGTGTACAACCGTTTTTCATTGACTGTGGCCATTGTTTTGTGTGGGTCGAGACGTTGCCTGATTTGTGTGGTGTCCACTTTGTCTCCCTCGCCGCAGGTATTGCCCTCGGAGTACCCCTTTGGGGCAGCGCCCTGTGGAACAGTTAGCCCTCAAGGGAAGGCAGGGGCAGATCATGGGCATTCCCCGCCATCCAAGGAGGCTTCCATGCATGCAGAGCCGGCACATGGCGCTCTGGTTCTGGGCTAACCCAAGGAATCGTCACGTCCTGCACATGCCTGCTTAACCTCACAACCGTATCAGGCCTCCCGCTCGACAGGGGCTGCGCCCTCTGGAAGTCAGCGGGGAGCAGCCCGTGGGTTTTGGACTTTTGTGACCACATAGATTGGTACATTCTTTTTTCCTCGCACGTTAGATTTCTTTGACGAGCCGTTAGCCCGACAGAATTTTACATCCTGCACTCGGGCGAATGGGGTCTTTGGGTGTGGATATTCGGTCTTTTTCAGTTCAATACAAATTTTGATGGTCAGATTTTGATCCGTATGATCTAGTTTTGTCGGACAATTAGGCTTAGCCATCCAAAGGTTGGTTGCTGTTGTGGTGTACCTCAGCGCGGTGACGACGACACTGAGGGTTAACAGAGGATGTGCAGTGAACAATGTTCTCTTTACTCCGCAGTCTTTTAACCAAGGGTTGTAATTTTGGCTGTACGTTTGGCAAATCTACTCATGTTCCTAATGAGTTTTGGTAACATTTTTCACCCAAGCTTTTGGGGGCGGGCTGATGAGAGCCACAAGGACACATCACCTCTGGGGGCCACCGAACTCTGAGATCCCCTGACAGCTCTGTTAATGCTCATTTGAGACATTATCCGTGGCGCACGACGAGGACGTGCTGTAGGGGTCTTGCGTGAGGTTCCGTACAACCAGGATAGTAAAGGACTGGCGCCCGAGTGACGTACGGAGTATCTCCTTATACACATCATGTTGGACTTAACTTCCCCTCACGCCTGTGACATAAATCACCGCGCCACAATGTATAAATGAATAGCTTAGCTCATGTGGTCCCAGACAATTTTGACTTCAACTAATCATATCTTTAGAAGTTATTTCTTAAACTAATACATGTTAGGATCTGATGAAGTGACAGTTATAACATTGTAAAGCAAAAGGAGTGAGTGGCAACTGGAGTAGTGTGGGTTCATATAAACTCGAATGGTGGCCTATGGATTTAAGAAAATTTGATCATTCTAAGGCAAAATAAAAACGCATGGTGAGTTGTTTGGCACCAAAACAGTTTATCTATTCTGAAACTACATGGATTTTTCAATGCGCTCTGATAGTGCATCGTCTTTCACTTACACTAAATACTGTACATTCAGGATTTTAATGAATAATAAATTTTGGTGTACTAAATTAATTAATTATGTTCTGGCTAATAAAAGATTAACAGATGATTAGAAGAAAATACTGTCTTGACAATTCTGTATAATTTTCATGCATATATCTCTCAATCTTTTAAAACTCACCAATAGTGAGACCATTTGGCCATGAAATGTCCTTCGTCACAATCTCTGTTCTATGCTGCCCATTCATCCCACATTTTTCTATTCTAGGCTTTCTGCCCCAGTCTGTCCAGTACATCCAGCTAAGTTGTAAACAGCATACAGTGATAAATTACTTAAGAGAAACTAGCAAGCAAACATAACAATAAACGACATGACAATAAGTTTAATTGAATATAAGATAACATGACAAGGAAGTACATTAGATCACGACAATAGGGCAAAGTAAAACATGACAAGGGAAGTACATCAGAAGATAAAAATAGAGCACAATAAAACAAGGCAATAAGGGCACATTCAAACACGGCAATAGGGCACAATAAAACAAGACAAGGGTGTGAATAAGAAGACGAAAATAGGACACAATAAAACATGACAAGGAAGTAAATTAGAAAATAAAAATAGGTCACAATAAAATATGGCAGTAGGTCACAATACAAAATGAGCTCCTCAGAACATGACAATAAGGTACAATGAAACATGACAGCAGGGCAAATAAAACATGACAAAAGGGTACAT
Source organism: Candidula unifasciata (assembly GCA_905116865.2). Taxonomy (NCBI): domain Eukaryota; kingdom Metazoa; phylum Mollusca; class Gastropoda; order Stylommatophora; family Geomitridae; genus Candidula; species Candidula unifasciata. The sequence goes on from CAJHNH020000504.1 coordinate 423,325, forward strand.
TAAAATATGGTAATAAGGTATGTTAAAACATGCTAATTGTGGCACTGGTCACTTTCATTCTGTGTATCTTTAATGTCATCAATCTATATCCTCTATGAGTGCCCTCTTGGGTCCCTGTGTTGATAGTTCCTGTGGCTGCATTTTAATAAAATATCCAAACCATTTTATCTTTTGCTTCTCAATTAGTTTGTTCTTCACACAATCTGTTTAATAGTATGATTTCTTATGGTTTTCCAAGATAGCAATGTAAACAGTGTGTTATTCAATGGATGTAGCATTTTTCAGTGTTCTTAATGTGATTTATGTGTATTTCAGTGTTCTTTCAAAGATGAAACTGCGGAAGGCCCAGCAAATCAACAGTGGATTTAAAAATCCACAAAACATCTGCTCTAGAAACTTTATGAGACATTAGGAAATTCATCAAACCTTAACAACAAACAGGGCTCGACAATAGGTCAGCCATCTTACACTAATTGTAAACAAACCAGCAAAGCTACTAAAATCAGAACATGGAATGTTTGTTGTCTTACAAACAAAGAAGTAGAAATAGTAGAATTCATGATGAAATTTAAGACTGATGTAATAGGAATATCAGACTGCAGGAAAAAACGGCAACACAACAGAACGCAGACACCAAATGAACATCGCTTTTATAGATAAAACCCAGCTAGAAAGACTGGACCAAGTACAAAATGATGCAGGCACAAGACTCATACTCGGCTGCACAAAAGACACCTCCTGCAACGCCATGCTTCATGTCCTGGGTTTGCCAACGATGACTAGCAGATACAATGTCGCACTGGTCAAGGCGTACATTAGGGTATCGGCAGATGTTAACCACCCACTGCACAAAGCTATACATGAAACAAAAGAAACGCATCTCAAAAGAGGCCGCTCCTGGATGTCAAAGGCTGAGGATTTAATCCAGCAGCTATGTGACCTAGACGTGATCAGTCATACAAAAGAACGGACGAATACACCAGTAGACATGCTTAGCATCTCTAAGGTTGTCATCACACTCCGAAGGTACTGCAGGGATCAAATTCCCGTGGCCGTAGACAGAGGTAAGGGAACTGATAGATCAGCATTCAGACCCAGAAGATATCATCATCTACACAGATAAATCCGTGAAACGCGGATCAAGGTCAGTGTAATGATGTTATAAATAGGGATAATGTCAGGGGATGATTGGCATAACTGGGGAAGTCCCTGAGAGCATGTGTTTCACGGAGATATGGTGAAACGACAGGAAAGAGTGTCACGTGTGAATGAGGAGATCTGGGGGATTGAGAATCAGGCGGGCATTCGGTGACTGGGCCCCAGAGAGAAAGGATGGAAAATGAAGCTGTGAAGATGAATGGAGAATGACTAGAGCATGTGGATTTGAATCGGCGAGGAATGAATGATCGAGAAGGCCAGCTGTGAATGGTACCCTGTTTGATTGTCAAAGCCAGCTGTGAATATGTCAACGTCTATTGTCCGAATGCTGTAAGTGGATTCACCTGTGATTTGTGTATTGAGCTAACGTGTAAATAAACTCGTGAAATGTGCCGCTGGTGTTAACCGTTGTTAGACGTTGTGTGACCATGAAGAGGATCATGTCTGCTTGATTGAGTTGTAACCCTCTAGATATCAGAGCCAGTGTTAACTCTGCACCATAGATAGCCAGTGTAGAGGAGACACAAAAGGGCAGTCATTACATTGGGGACCCGTCCTAAGTGCGAATACATTGTAAGTTATAAGTGTAAGTTACAGTGCAGGCATGTTATAACTATGCCAGTACATTAGACGTAGTGTTTTTGTGGACAGAAGTAAAATTTAGGCAAATACCGGCAGCCGTAAGTTTTGAGTGACTATGTGTGTTGGAAGATGGAGTTTAAAGAAATGTCGGGGTATTATGTAAGACCAGGACATGCTGTCAAGGGCATTAAGTAAAACCGGGACAACTGAATTCCAGACTCTAGTCATTCTGAAACAAACAAGCTAGCCTGAGAAAAATGGGCAGAAACACGGCGAAGCAATACTGGGTAATGTATTCACTTCACGTGTGAAAAAATTTTACACGTTTCATCCCGCGGGAACGCTTGTTCGTCGCTGGAAGAGACTGTAAGCTGAACTTTTGACCCTTGTGGTGGGTAATCCACGACGGAAAATTGTCAGCAACGGTATCCCTGTGACTGTTGTTTGACGTGGGTTTTGTTCGTCAAACAAGAGGTCATAAACCAGAGATACGAATTTTCGGACTAGATTTCACCGCAAGAACACTGCATGGCCAGGGGCCAAGACGGCACTCAGTTACAGCGAGCAAGGTCATCAACAACGGTCACGTACAACACAGTAGCAGATAAAACGTCATCAGCGACAGCTAACTCGAGGCAACCGTACAGCACACCAGCCACAAGTGAATGCCTCAGGTTAAGAATACTTGTCAATAAAAAAGAACGGGGTCCATCAGTACCAGCAGTAGTACTTTTACTACTAAATGTTTGTAATACGTCCGTATAGGTGAGTTCGTGTGTATTGTGTAGACAAGGAAGAAGTAGTGTTTATCAACATTAATTACGTCACGAAATGTTTACAATTTATAATGGATAGACAGGAAAAACAGTGATTAATGTGATAGACTATGACTATTCAGATTGTAGAGTAGAACTACATACATTCTTTGTAAGAAAAGTATGTCAGTGAGAATCTAACATTTATCAACAGTTTGTGGTGACAATTAGTGAAATTAATATGCGCTAACTGTGAACATTTAGTGATCTCTGCCAACTGATCAACTTCAGGGTAGAAAGACTTTTGGACATAGTTGAATTATTGAATGAGCATAAACTAATAATAGTCTTTTAAGATCATCTGCAGACTTAGACCACGACAGAAGACAAGAGCGTGTCCAGAGACAGTAAAGACGTGCAGTGGAGCATCAAGGGCCATAAACCTAATCCAGTCCATTCCAACAGCAGAAGAGCAAGGGAGCCATCACCAGGACCAAGGAAAAAGAATCAACTCATTACATTGTTACATGCTTTCTTTGTTCTATTTTCAGGTTCTTTGATTGTGATATTCTATTATTCTATTTAAGTAAAATAGATAATTTTTGTTTATTTATCAGTAGAGTATAAAAAGTTGTCAGGGAATATAATTAAATTTAAAATCTCAATTATTTAGTTAAAGAAGGGTTTAAATTAAATAATACGGGAGTTATCTTAAAGTTAAACAGTTTCAAAAGTAATAAATTACAGTAATCAGTTCTAAAATGTCAAACCTAGCAGAATACATAAATCTAGGAAAACAGTTAGGGTTATCAGGAGAGGAGTTAAGAAAATTTTGTGAAGGAAGAGAACAGGAGGACAAAGAACGCGAACGTGAGCTTAAAGAAGCACAAAGGGTTCAACAACAATTGGATCGTGAAGAAAGGGCCGCAGCACGCGCCCAGGAAGCAGAAGCACGTGCCCACGAAGCAGCAATGAAACAGCAAGAGGCAGAATTGAGAGAGAAACAATTACAACAGGAAGCAGAAGCACGCGCTCACGAGGCAGCACTGAAAGATAAACAGTTACAACATGAAGCAGCAATGAAACAACAGCAATTAGACCATGAGAAAGAAATCAAATTGCAAGAGTTAAAACTTGAACAACAGCGGTTGACAGCACAAATAGAGGCAGACAGACAAAAGGTTGAAGCACAAATAAGAACAAAAGAAATGGATAATGAATCCAAAGCAGAACTGGCAGCACAAAGGGAAAGAGCTAAAGAAGAAGAACATAAATTTACAAAATACAAAGGATTAATAAAGAATTTTGGTGAAAAGGATGACATTGGATCATGGATTTCAGCATTTTTACTACAAGTTCGGTTTCATAAAATTCCAAAAGAAGATTGGGCAATACTGTTCCAAAGACACCTTGGAGGAGAACCGTTAAAAATACTGGAGACAGTGCCAGAAAATTTACGACTTGATTTTGATTATATTAAAGACCGGATAATGAGACACTATGACCTACAAGAAGCAGGATACAGATTGCAAATAATTGATTTAAAACCAAAGTCAACTCAAACATTTGTTGATTATATGTCCGAAGTTCAGACAACTTTTCAGAAATGGGTGGATTCAGCCAAAATTAACAACGACTATGATCTGTTAGTTGATTTACTATTAAGAAGTAAATTGCTAGAATCATTACCAAAACCTATGACCACATTTCTGAAGGAACACAAACCTACTTCGTTAAAACATCTTGAACAACTAGGAGAAAATTATTATGCAGCACATCGTGATATTTTTCTCATACCACAAAACACTGATATATACTCAGGAGCCAGTGCCGAAGGACAAAAGTCATATGAATCAGGATATAATAGATCAGCATATCCGTCCAGAAGAAAATTTAATGGAGGAAGGAAAATAACAATAATAGATTGTGACATATGTAAAAAAAGGCACGGTAATGAAACCATATGCGACGCCAATCAATTGTATGAACAAGAAGTCAGAAAGAAAATTGAAAACAGGAGGAAAAAGGTAAAGAGATATGATAGTACAAGTAAATGCTGGGCTTGTGGATTCTACGGGCACACGCGTCAATTTTGCAAATATAAAAAAGAGTTTAAAGCAGCAGCAGTATGTGAAACATCAGACTCCGAGTCAGAAAGTGATATATCAGAAACAAATGCAGCAGTGCTACTAGAAGAAGATAAATGCACAATATGTGAAACGTTTCAAGAATATGGAGACTTACCGTGTGGACATAAGATACCGGTGCATAATGCAAATTCTGTGAAGGACTGTGGGAAATTAAACCTACATAAAGGAATAGTTGGTAATCGAATCGTCTCAATTTTAAGAGATACAGGGGCGACGATCTCAGGTATACATAAGTCATTAGTGAAACCAGAGGATATGACTGATAAAGTGGTTAGATGCAGAACATTCGGAGGTAGGATAGAAAAATTCAGAATAGCATCAGTATGGGTCAAAACGCCTTATACCACTAAGAAGATGGACATGGCTGTATTAAGTTCACCGTGTGCAGAACTTATCATTGGTAACCAACCAGGACTGAAAGAGATGACAGATCATGAAATAAAACAGTGGGAGAAAGAAAACATACCTGAGATGACAGAAGAGGTGATGCTAACCACGCAGAGACAGGAGACAAATGCAGTCATGGAAGATAAAAGTGACAGTGTAAATCTGCAGGAAATAGAAAACGTTGCAGCAGTCACAAGAAGTGTAACAAAAAAGCAACAAACTCAAGAGCATTCCATAAGCATGCACAAAGAACAAATACCAATAACTACGGCAGATGAAAATACTAGGAAAAATTTTTACCAGGAACAGAAAAATGATTTAACTCTAACACAATGCTTTGAAGCAACAAAACGAGAACCGAGAAAAACAAAAAATGCAGAATGGAAGTTCAAAGTAGACAAGGGAATTTTATCGAGAATTTATTCAAAAAAAGGACGCATCACAAAACAAACAGTACTACCACTGAAATTCCGAGAAAAAGCGATATCATTGGCTCATGACTCCATATTTTCAGGACATATGGGAGTTACAAAAACTAAATCAAGAGTATTATCATCATTCTTTTGGCCGGGATATTCAAAGGATATCAAATCATACGTCCAAACATGTGATATCTGCCTACGAACGTCAAAAAAAGGTGAGACACCAAAGGCGCCAGTCCAAAGCGGACAGCTAGCTTCACGCCCATTTCAAGAAGTGGCAGTAGATATAATAGGCCCATTATCAGTAGTTTCTGCTAAAGGTAACAGATATATCTTTACGCTTATTGATCTTGCCAGTCGATGGCCTGAGGCTTGGCCACTAAGAACAATTACTGCTGAAGATATCCAAGAAGTGTTGCTACAGATATTTTCACGAATTGGATTTCCCGAAGTGATAATATCGGACAGGGGAACGCAATTCACATCAGTGGTAACGAGAGCAATTACGGATTTGTTAGGGATAAAACAACAATTCACGACACCGTATCATGCTCAGGCAAACGGATTAGTTGAAAATTTAAATAAAAGCATTAAGAAAATGCTAGGCCGCATAACTTATGAACATCCGTCAACATGGGATATTTTGCTACCAGCAATATTGTTTGCATATAGAGAAGTTCCACATATAAGTACAGGAATGTCACCTTTCGAAATTGTCTATGGGGCAAATCCAAAAGGCCCAATTTCTTTGTATAAGAAATTAATAACAGGAACAGCAGAAAATAGTGCAACCGGAAATGACTACCAAGCTGTAATTGACTTAAGAAATAAAATAATAACATCATGTGAGGAAGCAAAGGCGGCACTACAAAATTCAGGAATCTGGCAAAGAAGATACGCAAACAGATCAACACGACTTGTAAAATTAACACCAGGAGATGAAGTCTTAGTATTGTTACCAGCAAAGTCAGACAGACTATTAGTTGAATGGTCAGGTCCGTACAAGGTGACCAGAAAAATATCTGATGTGGATTACAAAATCCTAAAGAACAACAAAAAGAAAATTTTTCATCTCAATATGTTAAAGAAATACATTCGAAGGTCAGTGATAGACGAAAAAGAAGAGGTACAAGAATCAAATGCATGTAACGTAGTGGACGAAGAAATGATAGATGCAGTAGAGGACGAAATTCCTACTCTAGAACTGGAGAAAAGTAAAGATTGGAGAGACATCAAAATAAACTCACAATTAAATGAACAAGATAAAAATGCAGTTCAAAATATCATTTCAAAATTCAAGGAGATATTCACTACAAAACCTGGACGAACAAATTTGATAGAGTATGAAATTCAGTTAAAGACAGATATCCCAGTTAGATCACGGAATTACACTATACCTCTGCATTATTTGGACAAGGTCACAAACGAAATTAAACAACTCCAAAAAGACAAAATAATTAGAGATTCAACTTCTCCATATAGCTCACCATTGGTGATAGTAAAAAAGAAAGATCAGTCACTTAGATTATGTGTAGATTACAGGAAACTCAATAGCATCACAGAATTAGATTCAGAACCAATTCCAAGCACAGAAGATATTCTTCAGAGTTTATATAAATCCAAAATTTTTTCAAAACTTGATTTATGTAAAGGTTACTGGCAAATACCAATGGCAGAGACATCAATACAATATACCAGCTTTCAATCACCATTAGGCTTAAAAGAATGGTTACGAGTTCCGTTTGGAATTTTAAATGCGCCAAAAATTTTCACCAAAAATGATAAGAAAACTGTTAAACAACGTTGAAAACGTAGTAGCATACATGGATGATATCTGTATTCATACTGACAATATGCCAAAACATCTCCAAACGTTAGAGAAAGTATTTCAGAGAATTCAAGAAGCAAATCTTACAGTAAATCCAACCAAAACTGAAATTGCGTTCACAACTATCGAATTTTTGGGACATAAAGTGTATGATAACAAAATACAGACAGACGATAAAATAGTATCAAAAATATTAAAGATTGAAAAACCAAAAAATAGAAAACAACTACAGTCGTTGTTAGGTCTTATTAACTATTATGGAAAGTTTATCCCCAATCTCGCAGACCTAACCTTTTCGTTATTTGAACTGTTAAAAAAGGGACAACCAACAAAACTAAAATGGGAACAACAACATGACGAATTGTTACAAAAAATTAAAGAAACTTTTTCCACATTCCCATGGGATGTTTAAGGCAACTGTCGTGTAGTTGGTTTATGGGGTTCTGCAGCTGTTTACTTTCACTGTGGAATATGCACTGATCATTGGCAAAGCAGCAGCTCATTGAAGTCCTCCTGTTTATTGACATCTGGTGGTGTTATGTCTATTTTATTAATATTGTCCATGAATATTGTAAAAAGTAAAGGTGAAAGACAACACCCTTGCCTTAATCCTAATGTTACTGGGAACCGGACTGTGAGGCCAGCTCTTGTTCTGATCGCACTTTAACTTGCTCTATCAATAGCTCTTACACAATCTAGCACTGTTCCATTTATACCATAGTTTTCAAGGACATCCCAATGTTCACTCTGTCAAAAGCCTTTTCTTGATCTATGTTATCACAATCGACATCACTGCACATTGGGCATTCCCATGTGTGCTCAGTTCTCCGATGCAGCAGCCACTCCAAAGTACTTCTACTAATTTTTGCCATGAGAAGCTGGTTATGTTGTCTCCTATCTCGGCCTCGAAGATGGCATAGACGTGCTTCACCATGCTTCACTCCCATGTCACGCAGTCGTGTTAGTGTCAGGGATTCCTCATTATCCATTAGCCCAGTCCACACAGATTGACGATATCTGCTCTGTCCATGTTTCTTCCCACATGCCTTAGTGCATTGCTTGCCAGTTGGTCCGCTCGCTCATTTCCCTTTACGCCTGCATTACCAGGTGTGTAGATACCCATGCTAAAGCTCTAGAAGCAGCTGGTATTTCCATGGTCATGCTTGATGTGGTTGTCTGGTAAGCGCCACTGTCCTCCTGTATTGTTTTCCACATTCTTTGCGCTGTGTATGCCCATGCTGACTGTAATGACTGCCCTTTTGTGTCTCCTCTACACTGGCTATCTATGGTGCAGAGTTAACACTGGCTCTGATATCTAGAGGGTTACAACTCAATCAAGCAGACATGATCCTCTTCATGGTCACACAACGTCTAACAACGGTTAACACCAGCGGCACATTTCACGAGTTTATTTACACGTTAGCTCAATACACAAATCACAGGTGAATCCACTTACAGCATTCGGACAATAGACGTTGACATATTCACAGCTGGCTTTGACAATCAAACAGGGTACCATTCACAGCTGGCCTTCTCGATCATTCATTCCTCGCCGATTCAAATCCACATGCTCTAGTCATTCTCCATTCATCTTCACAGCTTCATTTTCCATCCTTTCTCTCTGGGGCCCAGTCACCGAATGCCCGCCTGATTCTCAATCCCCCAGATCTCCTTATTCACACGTGACACTCTTTCCTGTCGTTTCACCATATCTCCGTGAAACACATGCTCTCAGGGACTTCCCCAGTTATGCCAATCATCCCCTGACATTATCCCTATTTATAACATCATTACATCTCTCCTCCCCTTAAACAAAAAAAAAATATGCAATATTTTTTTTTTTTCCATAAACCTATATAAATTTCCATATAAGAATATATTGCCTTATTTTACTAATGTTTACTGTTGGCTGGAATTCTACCATTGGTTCTCTGACTTGTACCACATATGCAGCATCTCTTGTCACTCCCCTTGACAGTTCTTGGCAATATGCTAACAGAATCACCTCCCCAAAGCGTTCCTCAAACAACGCGGATGACCTTATAGGCTCTGTGACGTACTTATCAAGTCCTGAAGTCAGTCTACCTAAAGAAGACTGAACAACACCCCAAAGCGTTCCTCAACAACGCGGAAGTCCAAAAATGGCTCCAAAACTAGACTTATAAATCACACAGTTCTGTATGTCCCCCATAGAACCAAGTTCCTGTTGACAGTTCATTCAAAGTGATTGCTACTCCTTGTTGGTCTTCGTCATTCACCATGGTTTATACCAAAGCTTTGCCAGAATTTTCTCATTTTAGCATTGTGGCAATTTTTTTTTTTTTTTTTTTTTTTTTTTTTAAATCATCATCAGATACATCTCTTCTTTAGCATAAACAAAAGCAAAATCATAAGGTAGTGCACAAAATGATACCTAGATTCGTACCGTTTCTCACCAACCTTTAACAAGAAATAGAGACAGTGGGAGGCAGAGAGGATCGGAAGTTTGAGGAAAGCTGGGCTATTGGGTTTGTTGGCGGAAACGGTACTTTCGATGGTAATGTTTTACAAGGTTTAAGATATATATATATATTTACAACAACAGAGTGAGTGGAAAGAGAGAATGAAAGAAAGAAGGAAGAAGGAGAAGAGTAGGAAAAGGAGACACGAAAGCGTAAGCGGACAAGGGAAAGCAAAGGATGAAATGTAAATAAGAGATTTATTTTGAGGGAGAAGCAGCGGGATAAATATTTACATGTGCCTTTCCGGCTATTATTAACTTGTGTTAAATTTATAGAAACATGTGTGAGAGGGAGTCACATATATACATTACAACCAACGAAAAGGAACAAAAACACTGTTCAGACGGACAGGGGAAATAGTCCATGAGAGAGTATGTAGAGGGAGGGGTGGGGGTGTAGGGCGTAGTGGCGTTACGGGTCGTTGCCCTTACTGGTGTTCGCCAGAAAAAGGGCAGAATGTAAACAAAGCGTCCGCGCTTCCAGCTTGTTTCTGTCTGTAAGGTGGTATTGAAAGTAAAGTTTAAACTCACCATAGCATCACACCGGCAATAGACACCCGGTGACACCAAGTGTCACGCTGCGGATGAGGATCGCTCGTTGAGGGTCCCAGAAACCGCGTGTAACAGTCGGTCTTTCTTGCGGCCCATCGGCAAAACCAGTGTAGGGCTTCAGGTTAAAGAAAAATGTCGTCCC
>CAJHNH020000504.1:433817-596317 GCA_905116865.2 Candidula unifasciata
ACAGACGAATTGTTACAAAAATTAAAGAAACTTTTCCACATTCCCATGGGAATGTTTTTAAGGCAAACTGTCCGTGTAGTTGGTTTATGGGGTTCTGCCAGCTGTTTACTTTCACTGTGGAATATGCACTGATCATTGGCAAAAGCAGCAGCTCATTGAAGTCCTCATGTTTATTGACATCTGGTGGTGTTATGTCTTATTTTATTAATATTGTCCATGAATATTGTAAAAAGTAAAGGTGAAAGACAACACCCTTGCCTTATCCTAATGTTACTGGGAACCGGACTGTGAGGCCAGCTCTTGTTCTGATCGCACTTTAACTTGCTCTATCAATAGCTCTTACACAATCTAGCACTGTTTCCATTTATACCATAGTTTTCAAGGACTCCAATGTTCACTCTGTCAAAGCCCTTTCTTGATCTATGTTATTCACAATCTATCATCACTGCACATTGGGCATTCCCCATGTGTGCTCAGTTTCTCCGATTGCAGCAGCCACTTCCAAGTACTTCCTACGAATTTTTGCCATGAGAAGCTGGTTATGTTGTCTCCTATCTCGGCCTCGAAGATGGCATAGACGTGCTTCACACATGCTTCACTCCCATGTCACGCAGTCGTGTTTAGTGTCAGGGGATTCCTCATTATCCATTAGGCCCAGTCCACACAGATTGACGATCATCTGCTCTGTGCCATGTTTCTTCCCACATGCCTTAGTGCATTGCTTGCCAGTTGGTCCGCGTCGCTCTCTATTTCCCTTTACGCCTGCATTAACCAGGTGTGGTAGATACCCATAGCTAAAGCTCTAGAAGCAGCTGGTATTTCCCTGGTCATGCTTGATGTGGTTTGGCTGGTAAGCGCCCACTGTCCTCGCTGTATTGTTTTCCACATTCTTTGTGCGCTGTGTATGCCCATGCTGACTGTATTGAACTTGCCCTTTTGTGGTCTCCTCTACAAAAAATGGGGGCCTTAAATCTATGGTGTCAGAGTTAACACTGGCTCTCGATATCTAGAGGGTTACAACTCAATCAAGCAGACATGATCCTCTTCATGTCACACAACGTTCTAACAACGGTTAACACCAGCGGCACATTTCACGAGTTTATTTACATCGTTAGCCTCAATACACAAATCACAGGTGAATCCACTTACAGCATTCGGACAATAGACGTTGACATATTCACAGCTGGCTTTGACCAATCAAACAGGTACCTATTCACAGCTGGCCTTCTCGATCATTCATTTCCTCGCCGATTCAAATCCACATGCTCTAGTCATTCTCACATTCATCTTCACAGCTTCATTTTCCATCCTTTCTCTCTGGGGCCCAGTCAACCGAATGCCCGCCTGATTCTCAATCCCCCAGATCTCCTTATTCACACTTGACACTCTTTCCTGTCGTTTCACCATATCTCCGTGAAACACATGCTCTCAGGACTTCCCCAGTTATGCCAATCATCCCCATGACATTATCCCTATTTATAACATCATTACATCTCTCCTCCCCTTAAACAAAAAAAAAAATATGCAATATTTTTTTTTTTCCATAAACCTATATAAAATTTCCATATAAGAATATATTGCCTTATTTTTACTAATGTTTACTGTTGGCTGGAATTCTACCATTGGTTCTCTGACTTGTACCACATATGCAGCATCTCTTGTCACTCCCCTTGACAGTTCTTGGCAATATGCTAACAGAATCACCTCCCAAAGCGTTCCTCAAACAACGCGGATGACCTTATAGGCTCTGTGACCGTACTTATCAAGTCCTGAAGTCAGTCTACCTAAAGAAAGACTGAACAACACCCCAAAGCGTTCCTCAACAACGCGGACGTCCAAAAATGGCTCCAAAAACTAGACTTATAAATCACAACAGTTTCTGTATGTCCCCCATAGAACCAAGTTCCTCTGTAATTGCCTGTTAATAAAATTTCTATTATAACCTAATGTGTCTATTGGTTTTTTATAAACTCATACACCATCTTTCAGTTTTATTTTTAAATTCATACACCATTCCTCATTATCACTTTCACATCATAACTTTCATATCATCACTTCATACAAAATTTATTTTATTTGAATATTAATTGTTAGTAACAACACGTTTATTGAACATTTGTTAGTAATGTTAGACTGTTACCTATAATTATCTCCCTTTTTTATTTAACTCCCTTTGTGACTATTTCTGCTTACTATCTTTATAACCTAGACATAATATCTGGAATGTGGTTGTCAACCCCTTTTACATGCATAATGTCAAATTTAAACTGTTGCAGTAACAATGCCCAGCGGTAAACTCTAGCGTTTTTATTAGCATCTATGTTCTGCAGTTTTACCAATGCAAGATTATCTGTGATGATTGTAAATTCTTTGCCGATTAGGAATTTTTGAAATTTTTTCAAACTGATCACTACAGCTAATGCCTCTCGCTCGAACGCACTATATTTCTGTTGCGCTTGGGTGAGTTTTTGTGACATATAATATACAGGTAATAAAACATTAGAATGTAACTGAGCTAGCATTGAACTTATGGTATGCAAACTCGCATCAGACTGTAAATAAAATCTTTTTGATATGTCTGGCTGTCTGAAAGATCAATACTGAAAAAACAGAAGTCATGAGAATTAGTAGAGAGCAGCAAACAATCGACATAAAGATTAAAGATCAAAGTCTGAAACAAGTGCAAGAATTTAAGTACTTGGAAAGCATCATTGCACACAATGGCAAAATTTACAGAAAGATAGAAACAAGAATCCAAAAAGCCAACGATGTCACCTACCAACTTGCTCCAATTTTAAAACACCCTGCTATCCCAACAGAGACAAAAAGACAAATTATAAATACAATATTTACACCAACTTTAGGTTGCCAATGTCAGACTTGGACATTCGGAAAAGAACATGAAAGAAAATTAACCTCCTGTGAGATGAGATGTTTGAGAATGGCTGTGAATAAAACCAGAAGAGATCGAGTCAGAAATGAAATGATCACAAGAATTGTTGCAACAACACCCATCGTCAAATTTATTGAGAAACACAAAATGAAATAGTTTGGCCATCCAATGAGAATGAAACCAACAATGCCAGCGTACAACCTGAAAATCGAAACATCAAGAGGCAGGGGAAGACTGAGAAGAAGATAGGTTGGAGTCACTGACACCATGAGACTGAGTGGGCACTGGCTCGGCTGCCGATCGTCTGATGAACTGCGACGCCTAGCCACATTAGCAGATATTGACAAAAGAAAAAGAAAATGTAAAGGATAGTCAAGATGGCAGCTTTCCTCAGACACCTCATGTCAAAATTTGTATTTTAGACTAACTATAGTAAAGAATATTAAAATATTTTTAGAACAGAAAACCCAGAACCTGTGGAACGATTATTGGAAAGTGAGATAAAGGAAGAAGACGAGAAAATATTATTACCATGGTACGGAAAAGCATCAGCGCACAAACTGATACAAGCAAGGCACCTAATGTTGTTGAATAAAACAGAACAGGGTGTATTAAAACAAGACAAAAGGTGTCTACAATAATGAAAAAAAAAAGTATATACAAAACTGACATAAAGGGATATTTTTGCAACATGACAATAAGGTACATTGAAACATAACAATAAGGCAAAACACAAAATTTTCTTTTATAATATGAACACCTTACCCACTGCTTGGATCTACAGTCAAAGCTCTTGGTTCATCAAGATCTTCATGCAAAAGGGTTTTGCGACAAGATCCATCAAATCGTGTCACTTGAATTTTGTCTAAGTCTGCATCTGACAAGTACAAATTTTGATGAACCCAGTCAACAGCAAGACCGCCTGGCATTCGAATGTCATCTTCAATGATCACTTTCCTGTAGCCAGATGTCATGTTAGCCCTATTGAAAAGTTATATTAACATTGTCAACAGCTTTACTTTGACAAAAAGCAAACTAAAACACTCTAATCAACTATTATAAAACTGTTATCTAACTTGTATAAATTTGTTTGGTTTGTTAAAGCAGATATTCAGTAAAATATTTTAAACTTTTATTTTAACAAAATAGATAAATGACTCACGAATAAATTTTTTCAGATTCCACATCGGTCCAGAAGATCAAATCATTTCGAATGTCAAAATCTATGGCAACAGCATTCGTTTCATTCTCCAACAAAAGTGAATAATGATATGTATCTAACTGGTACCGTCTAATTTCATGATGGCTGGAGAGAATAAGTGCAGCATGACTACCTGCAACAGAAGACAATAAACATTAATGTTTCTCTCACTTGATTTACTGAAGAATAATTTTTCTAAAATGAATATATTTGTAGAGTATAAAAGTATACAATGAAGTTTTCAATTATTTTACATGTGAATGAAAATTTGTAAAACCTAATAAGGTGTAGACTGAGATGTATGTATATACGGATATACCTACGTAATTTTTTTTCTGGTGATTAGCAAAGGTATGCAGTACTAGTAATTTTGTCAAGTTGCATAATTTTATAATTTTTTTAAAATTTATGGCCACTCAGTTTAAATCCACTGTTCATGAACTTGCCAACCTCAAATGTATTAGTTTAGCATGTATCACTCACGAACTGCCAACAGGTTGAACGTGGTCATGTTTTTTTTTTTTCCTTCTAGAATAGAACTAGAATTAGATCACTCATGAATTTTAGGGAATTTCAGTAATAGGCAGTTCTAAAAATTCAGTATCTGAAAACTGGAAGAATTTGAGGTACCTGAGGGGTTGCATCCAGCTTTTACAGTTTTTGCTGCCTAGCAAGATTATAAAGTCCTGTTCTGCCACCTTCAGGAAGCAAAACAAAGACACCAGAAGAAGCAAATTGACCATTATTTTTCTAAGGGTCTTTTTAAGAGGTAAAAGTATTCATGTAATTTTATTCTAGGTTTGGGCTTTATGTTATGAGTTATGAGTTAGATTATCTTCACAGCACTCCGGACACATCCATATCACTCAGATTCATATCTCAACATATTCACCAGCGTCGTGTGGTTAATAGTACCAGTCCTATGTTGGTTAACAAGACTTCGTGTGCATTCAGTGTGCTTCTCATGCTTGACTGTGCCGATCTTTACTCTCAATTCGCGTATTCTTAGAAGTGATGTGGACACTTTGCTTCCAAAATCCTCAGAACGTCCTATCTCTCTAAGGGCAATGACAATGTCTGCTTGATCCATGGGCCGGCCATCTTCAATTAATGCAGTGCCTGCCAGTCTATCAGCTCTCTCATTACCAATAACGCCTGTATGTCCTGGGACGAATCTGAAAGTAACTGCACACACAGGAGAATTTTGCAACGACTCAAGCCAGTCTGCGTAACCAGCCTGCACTGACCCACCGGATCATACTCAAAGAATCACTCAGCACACACACGCGGGAATAGTCCTATGATCCCAGCCACATAAAAGCCTGTGTCACCGCCATCACCTCCATCGTCATGCTTCTGGTGGTCATGGAGAAGGCACCGCTGGCTTCCTTAACTGTTCTGCCTGTAGAGCGAGCTGTAAATGCCCATGCACTCTTATGTCCTCGTATAACGGACCCGCCTGTGAAGATCACCACATCTGTCTCATCTGACTTGTCACTGATAAGCGCGCATACCTCGGCACTGAGAGCAGCTGGATTCTGCTCCCCACAACTCCCACAGAGCGTCACGACACAGGAGAATGTGAGATTGTGTGCTTTAGACTCTGGTATCCACTCCTCACCTGGATGGATGTCTGTAAGGCTGCAAACCTGCATGATGTCATCCTCTGCCCTACCCAGCCATGATTTGCCCCTTTTAAGCCTATTGCCCCTTTTCTTGAAGAGCATGTGGTGCAAAGGGTGCTTCAGATCTGAGCTTATTTTGAGGTATGCACGTGCCCTCCAGATCTTGATCCTGTAGTTCATGGTAGGGAAGTCAAGAAGGTACCTTATTGCTACACAAGAGGTGTCTCCAGTGCACCCTATAATAATGCGCATTGCTTCATTTTGCACCTTCTCAAGTCTTTCAATCAAGTATGGCTGACAGTGAGGATGGCAAGAGCATATTCAATGTGAGAAACTACAAGTCCCCGGAACAGAAGCAGTCTCTGCTCAGTGTTAGCGGCAGCCAGGACACTCATTGCTGACAGGCCTATATGTGTAAGGCTCTGCAACAACTGAGTGATTTAAGTCTGGATTTACAGGAGTGAAAAATGATTTATATAAAGCAGCCAGGAAAATAAAGAATACTGTTTACATGTTTAAAGAACAAGTGTTTATTCTTTCCCTCTTTAGTTATAAACATGTATTCTTATCTTGATTCATAACAGTCCCCTTTCCACTGTCTCCGAACCAAATATTCTGGTTGTTTCTTCAGTAGCACAATTTTTTTTATATTTTTATAAATTACTTCTCTTAGAATTTTCTCTAGGGTCAAGTTGATAAAAACCATGGACAAAGCATCCTTTCAACTAAGTATATACTATTTGACTATATTTATGCTCAGTCATATGTTTTGTGATTTTCATTTTGAACTGTTTGCCAAAGAAGTGGTCCAAAAACATAACTATTTTGTTGCAGCATCTCTTTCATGGGACTGCTTTAATATTTTTGAGACAGTTTAATAAATGTAAGCCGAATGGTCACCAAAACTTAGCTCTGAGCACATACTTTAAATATGAAAGAATGCTGTAGGCAATTATGTCCATGAATAGACACTGTGCTGCTAAAGAAATAGCAAATGACATCCAGTCATCATTACATCAACTTATCAATATTACATTTTAATCAACAACAATGTAAGATTTAGAGAAAACACTGAATATGGGTGTCTCTCTTAGCTGAGTTTTAAAATAAAACATTTAACATCAATGATTAAGTCAAATAAATCCTTACAGTTCCATGCTGAGGTGTGGATGTAAACAAACACATTATTTAAGTCTTTCTGTCTCAAGGAATACAGTATATGTTCTTAAATAACTATGCTAGAGTTCCATGCTGAGGTGTGGATGTAAACAAACACATTATTTAAGTCTTTCTGTCTCAAGGAATACAGTATATGTTCTTAAATAACTATGCTAGAGTTCCAATTAGCACATGCAGATTTTCAATTGGTCGGAGGCGTCAGTCTTTGTTTTCCCTCCGATGAAGCAGTTGATGGCAACACTGATGGACATTTCTACAACAGCTTGAGCTGCCCGCGAACTATCAACCAACAGACACCGGCATTCTCTGTCCCCACCTAGGTGGTGACATTGTCAAGGGTGTATTCAGTAAACAGATATGCCATACACTATAGAGGGGATGTACAAGCACATCTCCTAATGGTTGTCAGATTATTTAGCTACGACTTCCAGAATAAGTCAAAGGAGGGAGTGAAGCATGTGGTGCTTGACTTGAGCCAGTGGAACCACAGTGGACGAGAGGTTCAAGGTGGAAATTTGTGGCCTAAGTTGGAACCTCATAAATATATTTGCCAAGGTAGACTGTTTTGTCAGAAGTGAAAAATGGAGCTGGCTCAAGAAATTGGAGGAGTTACCAGGTGATAGGTTACTCATATGTGGGGATTTCAACGCGAGGAACAGAGAATGGGACAGCAGTGGAGAAAACCGACAGGGAATTGCCCTTGCAGAGGCCATGGTTGACTCTGATCTGGTTTGCATCAATGATGGGAGGCCGACTAGAATGGCAATGACCTTCCAGTATAAGTGGACCAACAACCTACTTGGACGCCTCAGATGGGGAGCATGCAAAAGAACTGCTAGAACTAATTTTCGACAGCCCCCATGGTGGACTCCAGAAGTAGAACAGGCGTGGAAGGCAAAGAGAGCCGCAGTGAAGCAGCTAAAGAAAGTATGACAGACACCTTCAAGCTCACGAGAGGAAGTGGAGATGGCGGAGAATGTGAAAAAAGATAAGGTGGAGGTTTTCAAGCGCTGTCCTGCAGAGGAAAAAAGAGCAAAGTGGGAAACTTTTATGAATGATATGGGAGCCGATAAAACATTAGGGAAATTCTGGAAACTGCAAAGGCAGCTGCAAAGAAAAGATCGGCCTATGACAGTCAGAACAATTTGTAGAGACGATGGTGTGCGTGTGACAACAGACAAAGAGAAAGGGGAGACTTTTCTCATAGGTTTATAGCTCAGACAGATCATAATGATGTAGACATCAGGGATGCAGTTAGAAAGGAGCTAGCTGGCACCTTGAAGAATATGCATTAGATAGATGGTAGAGAAGTCAACAGAGAGAGCAAACTGAAGTATCTAGGAATTACATTTGACAGGAGTCTGTCATTTAAGGACCATGTGGAGAGTGTTGTGACGAGATGCCAAAAAGGACTTAGTGCACTTAAGACTATGGCTGCAATTGACATAGAGCAGAGAATGCTTTTCACACTATATCAGCACCTGATCCTGTCAGTGGTGGATTATGGCCTGGGACTGCTGACCGTCTCAAAAAGTCAGATGGACAAACTAGAGCGCATACAGAATGTGGCTATGAGGGTCATTCTTAGTTGTACCAGAGACACCCCAGTGGTGTGTATGCGATACATCCTTGGCTTGCCGACGGTTGCAGGTAGGCACAAGGTGCTGCAGGCGAAGTCATATCTCAGGGTAGCTGCAGACACAGACCACCCTCTGCATGAAGCTCTGGGTGCAGTTAAGGGTCAGCGGCTAATAAGAGGGAGGTCATGGATGGCTCAGGCAGAAGACACAATCAAACAGGTTTGCATCCTTGAGAACATTAGGCGAGGAGAAGAGTGGGTCAAAGTGCCACCTGAGCAGTCAGACCTGTGTAGAGTCATAATTACGCTGAGCCGGGAATGCAGACTGGTCAGCAGGTGCCACAGAGGTGGAAATTCAGCAATTAATTCAAGATATTGCTCGCTCGGAGGATTTGATCATTTACACAGACGGTTCAGTGTCAAGAGGCAAAATAAGTGCTTGGGGCTTCTTGGCAAAAGTTAATGGTCGATGTTTGGTGCAGGAGAGCCTGGCATATGATACCACAACATCCAGCTTAAGAATGGAGGTGGAGGTTGAGGCGGTCACTGCAGCTTTCCGCTGGCTAGAGAACACGACACACACACACATCGTGATTGTAACTGATTCAGAAAGCATGCTGAGGAAGATCAGAACAGGTATGCTTCGTGCAGAGTGACATGCTTCGCTGCAGAGGACACGAGTGAGGAGTATTGTCTGGATTTTTTCACCGGGTCATGCCGGTGTGTTGGAAAATGAACAGGCGGACAGACTTGTTAGCTCTGCACAACTTGGTGGAATACTGATACATGATAGGGCAGATGTGGTTAATGCCTTGTGGGAAAGTGTGTACAATTCGGAGGAGTAGATGGATCACCATAGTCTGGTGAGATTGATGCAGTTGGGGGTGACGAGAGGTTCTGGCAGAGCTCGAGGCTCAGAGGAAAGGCAAGACGGACGTTTAATCAGAAAGCTACTGGCACCATTAGTATCGGAACTCTTCGCTGGCTGCTGAAGATGGGGACGGAGCGCTTATGGAAATGCCCCGAGTGCTGTGATGTCGGTTCTTGAATCAAATCAAATCAAATAAAAATCCAGAATAAGTCGAAGTCTGCTTTCAATAACATCGATATGGGAACGAAATCTACACGTTCCACTAAATGCCTTAACCTTTCAGGGCAGTTTACTGGGTATCTTTTTGCAATGGTCGGTGTTACAGACGTGAGTATCATTGTTCCTATGATGAGGATTGTTTTCTGGCCTCTTGTGGATATCCTTTGGGATGCATACCTGGCTTTGAGGGTCCCGGATATTTCAGTAAATGTTTTCCTGGAAGCTTTGGGGACTATTGCAGCTCAACCTGCAGCAGGCACTGTCAGTCATCTGGACTCACATTCCTGGAACCTTTTCATCGAGGTGTAAGCGTGTCTACACTGGGGCCAGATGTGACACCAAATGTGCTGCTGGGGCGTTTGGTGACAATTGCTTTTTAAAAATTTTTTTTAAAGGATCCAGAAACCATCAGTTGTAAACCCTTTGGCTCGGTACTATGGATATCGCAACTCTTTGGCCTTGATTCCATTATAGGTACCATTAATCTGGAAGAAATGTGGCTTTTCTGCCTACCCCTGGAAGTGAACCCGGACCACAAGGAGTTTGTCACCCGGCCGCAACGAAAGTCAGGTTTAACCAACTACGCTAGAGAGCCGGGCTAACTGGTGAGAATTGCACTTCGTTGTGCAGTTCGAGTTGTGCGAAATTCAGCAATGCAAGCAAATCCTACGACTGGTTCCTGTAGCAATCGATGTAAGAGTGGTTTTCATGAGGACATCTGCGAAAACACATGTGGTGTTGGCAAGTTCAGTATTCACTGGAATACATAAGGATCAGAGAGGTCAGGGGCCGTAGACTTCCGATCTTACACGCAGTGGAGCGCACCAGCTGTTCTGCATTGAGAACCTGGTTTGGCCCTGTGAGTACTTGCGCCTATGGGATGTAGGCACACTGGGGTCGTATGTTTCTTGTTCAGGAAAACCCTTTTGGTCAAGACTGTTGTGCGTGACCGAAGAGGCACAAAACACAACGGATCTAGAGGAGACAACCTCGATTAAAAAAAAAAACCAAGCCTAAAGTGGATCTACGTGCTGAGAGGCTGAATGGCTACAGGATAGGCAGTCGTGAACGTGGACGTCTGGTCAGCGGGAGGGGCGGCGCCAGGCGAGTGGACTCCATAAGGACATCCATTGCCTCTTCCCTAGCAGGCAGACTCTACTAGGGTGACCTGTTACTTTCTGCTCAATAACAACTTCAGCCTATGGAATTTTCATTTTCATTTAATAAGAATTGTCGCCGAAGCTAAGGGGCACGTGATCTGAGCTTGACGTCATCTTCAGCAAGCCGTGAAGAGAGAGCGAAATGGAGAAAATGAGGAAATGGTGAGAGAAGACAGCAGAGAAACAGAAGGGCAGGAGTCAGGAGATTTAGGAGAAAATCGGAACGGCTAGGGTTCAATCATGTAAGAGTCAAGGTTTCAAGAGCTCGTAGGCCTTTTAAGTATAAGCGGACAAACACCCTTCTTGGACGTCTCCGACAGATGGCATGTAAGAGAACCGGCAGATCTACATTTGTGCAGCCTTCATGGTGGACATCAGAGGTTAAACAGGCATGGAAGTTAAAGAGAGCTGCAGTTAAGCGTTTAAAGAAAGTGCTACAGACAGCCCTATGCTCACAGGAAGAATTGGAGTGTGCAGAAAGGGATAAGAAAGATAGGATATAGTTTTTCAAGCACTGTGCGGCAGAGGCTCAAAAAAGTAAAATGGGAGCATTTCATTGGTGAGATAGGGGTTGACAAGACACTGGGAAAGTTTTGGAGGTTGCATAGGCAAATGCCCAAGAAAGATCGGCCCAAGGTAGTGGGAACAATTCATAGAGATGACGGTATGCTCTTAACCACAGACAAAAGGAATGGGGAGGCTTTCCTGGAGAGGCTTATTTCACAGACAGACCACAATGATGGAGATAACAGAGATAAAGTTAGAGTAGATCTGGCAGCCATCTTAAAGAACAAACATTATGAAGACATCATACAGGTGCAAGGTGTGAAACATGTTTTGAAAAAGGCGAAAGACACTGCACCTGGGCCTGGTGGGGTTAAATATTCCCACATGAAAGACATGAGCTATGCACACCTGGTGGAGATAACTGTTTTAATCAAAGCATTAGGACAGTTTCAGTCCTAAAAGAGTGGAAGCACAGCTACCTGATTCCATCTCCTAAGCCTGGCAAGGATCATTCAACACTCAGTGGAATTTTTGGAGCAGAGAAATCTCCTTCCATGAGGTTTAGGAAGTTACAGGCCAGGGAAGGATACAAGGTCAAATGCAGACACTTTTGCCTCTGACACCTTCGAAGGTTTCCAGAACAGACAGGAAACAGTTGCAGCGGCACTTGATTTAGAAGATGCTTACAACAGAGTCAGATATATTATTTTGATGAAGCCACTTTTAGAGAAGGGAGTCTGTCCTTGGTTTGTGAATTGGAGAGCATCTGTTGTGTATACTCGTGGGTAGCTCTCCCCCTGGGTTTATGGACCTCTGAACCATGTATTATTTATAGCTCCAGGACTACCACAGGGATCTGCAATTTCACCTGTACTTTCCAATGATTTTTACAAGCAAGACTGCAGATCTATAAACACCCGGAGTCAGCAGAATATTTACATTTGCAGATGATGTATATAGGAAGGGAAGTGGTCGTTATCAATTAGCTCAAGAATTACAGGCGACATTAGATAAGGTGACCGACTGGTGTACAAAGGTGAGTGCTTTAATTAACCTAGAAAAGGCAACCGCTCTGTGGTGTTCTTTGGACAACAGGATTGTTAGAGCTGATGTTCCAAGCCTTAAAAAAAATGGCAGGGACATCAAAAGAGACAGCAGACTGCAATTCTGAGGGAATCACCTTTGACAGAAGTTTGTCTTTCAAGGATCACATAGAGGAAGTGGTGACAAGGGCTCAAAAAGGTCTTAATGCACTAAAGATTATGGCAGCAATGGACATGGAGCAGAGAATGCTGTTCACACTTTACCAGCACTTAATCATCTCAGTAATTAATTATGGATTGGGGTTACTCACTGTCTCAAAGAGTCAGCTAGAGAAACTGAAGCACATACAAAATGAAGCTATGGGGATGATCCTGGGATGTACAAGAGACACCCCAATTGTGTGCATGCGATACATCCTTGCATTGCCGACTATTGCAGATAGACTAAAGGTGCTGCAGGCTAAGTCATACCTCAGAGTAGCTGAACACAAAGAACACCCACTTTTTGAAGCTTTGGCTGCAGGTAAGGGTCAGAGGCTGAAAAGGGGAAAATTATGGATGGCTCAAGCAGAAGACACAATAAGACAAGTATGCATGCTGCAGAACATTGTGCAAGGAGAGGAGTGGGTCAGAGTATCAGAGGACAAGTCTGACCAGTGTAGGATTATGATCACATTGGGTTGAGAGTGCAGAGAGTGGCCAACAAGTGCTATGGAGGATGAAGTCCAACAGTTGATTCATGACAAATCACGCCCATGTGATTTGATTATCTATATAGATGGTTCGGTGGTGAGAGAAAAGAGAAGTGCCTAGGGGTTCGTAGTGAAAGCCAATGGAAAATCTTTGGTGCAAGACAGCCTAGCATACGACACCACAACGTCTAGCATGAGAATGGAGGTGGAGGCGGTAACTGCAGCTCTCAGGTGGCTAGAGAACAAAGTGCATACACACGTCGTAATTGTAACAGACTCTGAAAGTATGCCTAGAAAAGCGAAGACAGGGATGCTTCGAGCAGAGTGGCAAGCTTCACTGGAAAGATCACGAGTAGTTAGCATACTTCTGATCTTTTTCCCTGGTCATGCCGACGTTGTGGGTAATGAACAGGCAGACCGACTGGCTGGATCTGCACCACTGGGTGGTGAACTGATGCATGACAGGGCAGATGTTGTCAAGGCCCTTTGGGAACAAGTGACGGAGTCAGTAGAGAAACAAGATTATTATGGCCTGGAGAGAATGAGGCACCTGAGTGTAACCAGAGGGTTTGGCCGACTTGCTAAACTCAGAGGAAAGGCGAGACGGACCTATAACCAGATTGTGACCGGTACCATCAGTATTGGAACTCTGCGCTGGTTGCTGAAGATGAGGATGGAGCACACTTGGGAATGCCCCGAGCGCTGTGATGTCAATTCTTGACAATTCTTAACTAATTAACTAACTTTTATGTATAATATGTGCATGTTGCACAGCAGCTGTATTAGTATGGTCTGTTATAATGTGTTACACCCCTGAAATTAAAAACATTTCATTACCACCCATTGGTCCCCTGATGCAAAACACCCTGGTTCCGAAGGAGTTAAACTTATATAGTTTAAATGTTTATATGTACTGCTTTACTGTTCAAAACATTCTTACCATCATTAGCTTTACAGTAGTGGTGATTTGTCAAGCTATAACCAGCAAAACATTCACATTTGTAAGAGCCCTCTGTGTTGGTGCATATTTGTGAACACAGCCCTAGGTTTGCACATTCATCAATATCTTTACATTTTGTGCTGGAACCAGAAACCAAGCTGAAACCAGGGTAACATTCACAATGTCGCCCTAATGTCATATTTGCGTTCGGAATGCATTTTTGATCACATCCACCATTATTCTTCTCACAAGTAACTGAAACACATTCAAATGTTGATTTTAATTTAAATGAAATTTTATGATCACATATCTGATAAAATTGTCTAGCTTACCTTAATGTCTCTTGTAGCTAAATGATTTCTCTATAGGCTAGAGTTGAATTTACAGACACATTTTTAACAAGAAGTTAAATTGGCCCCAAGAATCTCCAAACTCTCAAAAAAAGACAGGTGGATAAAGAAAGCAATTTTTTAGACTGGTCTTCAGAAGTCGTAAAAACTGAAGGTATCAATTAGCTGTTGATATTTATATTTAAAAAAAAAAAGTTATCAATCCACCAAACATGTTTCTTTAAAAAAAAGAACATTCCTTAAAATATTGAACATTTTGATTTTAAAATTTCAATTAAAAAAAATATTTAAAAAAACTTACTTGATACACACACAACTTTTCAATTGCACATTCAATAATAATTAGTAAGTATTTACATACTAAAAGATTCAGTGACCCCCCCCCCCCCCCCCACCCCCGGTCATCATTTTTGGACCACATTATAAGAGAAAATTTGGATCACACAAAAAAAAAAGTAAGTGTCAGTTTGAAAGTAAAATATATAAAAATGTGAAAAGAAAAAAAAACAGGCACTGAATACTGTAGTTTGCTCCTCCCCCAGTGGCAGTCAGCATTTTTTTAAACCAAATTTGGATCACAAATGGATAGGGTGAGAATATAGGAGAATATTTTGTCAATATTTTGTCACTGCACAGAATAGTATAAGCTCATGAACTGATATAGGCTGTTGGAGATTATAGAATATGTAGAAGCATGATCAAAGATGGAGGGGGAGAGCAGGAGTAAGCTGAGTTTAGAAATGACATCACAGCACTCTAGACATTCCCAAAAACATGATGTCCCATGTTCAACAACCAGCAGAGTCACATTTCCAAAGGTACCAATAACAGATTGATTACTTCAGTCAAAACATTTTCACAAGTTATTAGTACCAGATGCTTCATTTCTGATTGATTTTGACATGCTAATTTCAAATAACAAAATGCAATTCATCAGCTTGTAATTCTCTGGGGTGAACAGTTAATCCTTCTACTTTAGCATTACACAAATGATGATTAAATATTCAATTAAATAATTTTTCAACATAAAATAATAAAAAACATGAAAACATTATTTAAAGTTCACATATAATGTTTTATAAAAGTATATTTGAATATATTTAATCATTATTCAGTCACTTTTCAAGCTCTCTTTGCTTGCTTCTTGTAGTCAGTTGATGAGGTGTCTCTTGTCACAGTCCAATAGTAATCAGCAAGCATCAAAGGGCATCAACTACCTTGATACCTTGTCTCCATGGCAGCAATGTCCTGATAAAATAATGTGCTATGCTCATCTCTGACAGTTCCACAGTTTGATGTAAAGAACTCCAGAAAATAAATTTTCAAAGGCATGTTGCAGCAAAAACTTCAGAAGGAGATTTTCTACAATTTTATTGTAATTGGATTATGATAAGTTGTTTGCAAGGAAATTGTCCACCAATGACTTAAATACTTGCCATGCTGATTTTTCCTTGCCATTAATATTACTGCTTTTCGTCCTTCTTAGGACGTTATTTTTTGTTATCTCCCCACTCTGGCTTTTGCCAGGGGCCGCAATATAGGCAGGTCATCATTATGGCCAAATGTCTGAACGCGGTTTCTGGGACCTCTCCACGGTGATCCTCATCCGCATGGTGGCACTTTGTGTCATCGGGTGTTTATCGCTTGTGTGATGTCCTGGTGGGGTAAAAAATCCAATCCAATCCAATCCTTGCCATATGATGTTGTGTCGTCCGCATGTGGGATGTAATTTTTAGTTACTTTGAAGTCCCACCCTGGCTTTTGCCAGGGGCCCTAAAAATAGCTGGGCCTTTAAAGTGGCCTAACGGCTGAATGGGGTTTCCGGGACCTCTCCACGGGTGATCTTCATCCTCGTGGTGGCACTTTGTGTCACCGGGTGTTTATCGCTTGTCTGATGTCTTGGTGGGGTAAAATTTACCTACCTTACCTTTTCCTTGTCAAGCAACATGCAAAGAAACTCGTCTCAAAAAAAAAAGTTTCTAAATCTGTGAACCAAACAAATAAATACCCCCCTCTCTTGATTTAGCTTTACTCAGTCTTGGAAATGTTCTCAGGAAATATCTGAAAGTCTCATTTGTTTTCTCCACTGCCCTGACAACTTTTTTTCATGAAAAGCTTAATGTGCAAGAGAGGCAACAAAATCTTGCTAGTGTCAACAAGTGTTGGGTTCTCAGTGCTCTTGCTTCCTATCAGGCTGCAAAGACTGCCTGACTGGCCAAAGTATTCTGTTTTCTGGATATTCCAGAATCCATTTTTCTGTTATATATAAAAGTCACTTCACTTTACAAATAACAGAAATTATTAGAACTTTTCACATGTTTTACACATTTCTGACAATACTACTTTTGATAAGGATCAATGCACTAAATTTTAACAGATATATTTCTACATAAAGGTGATATAATCATAGGTAGGATTACATCTTCTTCAGTATTAGATTTGTACTTCCTTCCAATGCAACCTAATCTTTCGTATATCCACATCACTAGGGTTCATGACTTTCTAATTTTCTCTTCATTATCCTAACCTTTCCAGGTGCAAATTCTAAAGATTATCCTAGGTGAAAGGAGGTAAGTCAGTGTTCCAGACTCTTTATGACTTTCTCTGTGATGTAACATATTTTTTAAGTAGAAGAACCTCTTCTTTTTTAAGCTGGCTGAGTTACTTTCCTTTCTGCTTGTCTTTTTTCCTCTCTTCCATATTACCTCCTCATTTTACATCCTTTATTACAGATGACATCCTCTAAAGGCATCAGTGAAAAAGCATCAAGTTTTGCTTCCAGGATCATTGTAAACAAACTGAATGTCCAAACAAAAGCATGTACGAGGAATGTTCAAGAAAGTAATGCCTCCTAATTTTTAAATGCGTTCAATAGGTGAGAAAACCGATAAAATTCATTCCGAAATGTAGCCCCTAGTCTGAACTTCAAAAACTTATTTCCCAATTAAGTCTTCATAATTTATTAGAGTTTTTATCCATCTTTTCACAAGGGCATACATCCCTCACGGTAAAAATATGTTTTCTTATTCCTAACCCACTGGCATATGAAGCGTTTAGAGGTCTCTGTGTTTTTTATAGTGATATCTGCGAAGATCCTCTTTCATTGGTTCAAACAAATTGAATCATGAAGATGCAAGATCGAGATTGTAACCAGGAAATGGTAATAATGTGCAGCCAAAATCTGCAATCATTTCAATGGTGCGATTAGCGGTGTGTTGCATGGAATTATCGGACAACAGTTCTCTGATATTTTAATGGGCAAAGTCGCCGAAGACCAACTCTAAGCTTCTTCAAAGTTTCAATGTAATGGTCGGCATTCACTGTGTGTCCCTGAAAAATCATACCCTTGTTGGTCCAAAACAAAGAGGCCATAACTTTCCCTACATATGGTGAACCTTTGAACTTTTTTTTAGGCAATGTTGTGTGATGCTATTCCACTGATTGTCTCTTCCATCCTGGTTTAAAAAAAAAATGTACCCAAGTCTGATCACCTGTAACAATATTTGATAAAAACTCTTCTCCTTCAATTTCGTAATAGTGCAGGAGCTTGATGGCTATGCTTTTCCTTGTTTCTTTATGTCTGCCTATAACATTCTGGGTACCAAATGTGCACAGACCTTTGAATAAGGAATTTATGATGGTCTGGACACTGCCCTTCCTTACAGTCCATCCAGTGATACCCAATGGTCAGCACGTATGTCAACTGGATGTGTGCTGTTTAGAGTAACTTGAATACACGAACGGCCAGTCTGCTTTGTGTCAGCCATTGAGGATTGACCTACTACAGCTTCAGCACAGCAATGTACTTAGTGTTGGACATCCACTGCTTAAACTCTATAAACGTTTTCAAACATTGGGGTCTCGCCTTCAGCATTGAGGAATTCTAAGGTAACAGGTTCAATAAAATCCGACCACAGTTACTTGCTATCTGTATGGACACTCTAGCACATGGGTCCGACCCATTGGTGTTGCATTCTCTGATGCAGCAGACATCTCAGTGTCTACCAGATCACTGTATGTGCTGGAGTTGACTGCTAAAGACTTTGATAATTGGAAATGATTATGGAATTAGGTCCATACTTTCATGGTCAAATGACATCTGATAAGTGTTGCCAGTATAATACAGGCCACACTACTTCCTAAAAATTTTTATGGTACCAATTTTATATGTAAAAAGATCATGTAATCACATGGTCAAGGAAAAAAGGCTAGCAAGTGATTTCAAAGCAGAATAACCTGGACAACAAACAATCCACTTAACAATTACATAAAACTGAACCATATAAAACTAGCCATTAGTAACAGAGTTACTTACAGTTATTTCCAGAAAGGCAGTGAAGACCAAATGATTCATCAGCACCATTGCCACAATCATCAAAGCCATCACAAATCTTCTCATCAGAAATACATTTATCGCCACAATTAAACTCATGATCCACACAGTGTTTCCCTAACTCTGTTGTGAACAAATGTCACTAGTTATTGCACAAGTACAGTGTGGCAAGTAAGTCAAAAGGGCACTAATGTTACAGTTATAGGTTACGTACAGAAAATGGACTTCAAGAGAGTTCAAACAGCTTACATCTTGTCACTTGTAAGACGTTTTAAAATACTCAACTATTTTACTCATTTCCTTGTTAAAAAAATAATGAAATTTGTCTACCAAGACTAAGCATTAATGTAAATCAACAACTGTATTATCTGTAGCCACTTCACTTTCCCCTACATCCCTCCCCTGCCTGCTCTTATACAAATCAATTTTCTTTTACTAAATCACTCTAAACAAAACTTGTGAATTCAAGGTAATAAATAGTATCAGGTCTTCAACATCAGATGCGCAAGTAAAAACTGCAATTCAAAGCAAAATGATCATATTCCATTAAAAAGTTGCCATCAAGAAGGTTCAGATTTGTCATCTCTGCGAGAAGCTGACATGTCCTAAATAACTGCTTTTCTGCTGATATTCTGAAAAAGGCGAGTGCTTGCAGACAACTTATCATAAACATCAGAAAAAGAATGGAGCATGTTGTAACCACCGGAAAAATCAATGGAAAGAGAGACAGACGAAGACAATGCGAGAAGATTCTTAATGGCCTTGCATCATGGCATGGAGGGGTGTCAACAAACGAACTGATACACACAGCTGCAGATCACCCAAGCTAGTCTGCAAAGCACTTGAAGATGATGACTGTTGTTTATTGGACATGATCATATTATTATCTGTTTTACCCATATGGGTTCTGGGGCCCCATTTGTAGGAATACAAGAATAGACCCACTAACAAGCAGATCATGCAAGACGATGACTATCACGAGTGTTTCTTTTGAAGACGGGATGCATCTGCCTGAGAAGCGAGGAACCAGCCATCTGCGTACAAAAAAGTCTCATCTTTAAAAAGCAAAATTCAAATTCTAGATCAAGACTAAATTCCAGAAATGGACGAACAACCAGAACTTTCTACCAGAGTTCACAGCCAGTGAGCAAAAACATGGAAATTATCTGTTTTAGTCCTTGTCATTCTGTTTCAATATTTAGTTTGTACATTTTTGTTTGGCAATTGTCATTTCCTAATGCCAGTGTGATATAGTCATGTGTAATAGTTTTTATGAAATTTTCTTTTAAAATACATTTTAAAACCTTGTTAAAGCTTATCTATTGTTCAGTTGCAATTTGATCATTCAACACCATCATTCTCTCTGCTTTTGATGAGGGGTTCCAGAACAGACAGGAGATGGCAGTGGCAGTATTTGATCTTGAGTATGCCTACAACAGAATCAGATGTGATATTTTGATATCTGCACTCACAAAGAAGGGGGTTTGTTCTTAGCTGGTGAATTGTACAGCAGCTGCCCTCCAATCACATATGGGTGGCTTTCGTCTGGGTACATGGACTCAGAACATGGACTACCAAAGGGTTCTGCAATTTCACCAGTGCTCTTCAATATGTATACAAGCAAGATTGCAGACTTAAAGCACTAGATGTTGGAAGGATATTGACATTTGCAGGTGATGTTCTTGCATATAGGCAGGAGAATGATAAGCAACAGACAGTACAAGAGCTACAGGCAACTCTGCAGACAATGTGACTGACTTGTGTGAAGACAATGTGACTGACTAGTGTGCAGAGATGGGTGCTGTTCGTTAACTCAGAAAAGGTGGTTTTAGGGGGCTCTCTGGACAGTATTGTAAGAGCCAAAGTTCCAAGCCTCACAGTTAATGACAAAAATATCAAAAGAGAAAGTATACTGAGGTGTCCTGCTGTAATTTTCAATAAAAGCCTGTCTTTCATGGATCATGTGGAAGCAGAAAGGACTCAATGCTCTTAAGATTATGGCAGTAACAAACATGGAACAAAGAATGCTGTTCACAGTGTTAAAAAATGTGATCCTGTCAGATCACTTTACCAGCACTTAATCATCTCAGTTGCCCGTGTGTCACCGGGGCCCTCACAGGAAGCAAAGAATAGTAACACTGCACCCTACCAGGCATGTCGTAAGAGGTGACTAAGGGTAGGGTTGAGCTTGAGGTTGGCTACCTCATCCTGTAAAAACAATAGCCAAAAAAACCAACCAACCATGGATAAGTCAATAAGAGAAGTGAGTAAAAGCTAGCCAACCAAAATGAGGGGAGACACTTCAAGTAGAAGAAGTATGACACAGTACGGAGAAAGCCGAAAGGAGTCCGGATTGTTGACGTATCTCCTCTCATCTAGGAAAACCTCCAGAACTGGCACGTGGAATGTTAGAACTCTCTATGATATAGGGAGAACAATGGAAGTAGCAAGGGAAATGAAACATTATAGAATTAGTATTTTAGGGTTAAATGAAACTAGATGGACTGGGGCGGGGAAAAGTATTCTAAATTCAGAGAAAACTATTTTGTTCTCAGGACACACAGAGGAAAATTCGCCCCACAGAGAAGGAGTGGCCCTGATGCTATCAAAAGAAGCAGACAGGACACTAATAGAATGGGAGGCTGTCAGTCCCAAAATAATAAGAACATCTTTTAGAACAGCGAAACAGAAGGTGAACATACAGTGTTATGCATCAAAAAAAGATACAGATTAATTAGTTAAGGAAGAATTTTACATGCAGCTTCCAAATATTATAAACAATGAAAGAAAGGGCAACATAAAAATGTTCATTGGTGATTTGAAGGCTAAGATAGGATCAGATAACACAGGTTATGAAGAGATAATGGGCAGACATGGTCTTGGAGTAACAAATGAAAATGGAGAAATATTCACACATTTTTGTGCAAGAAACCAGTATGCTATTGATGGAAGTATTTTTTTCCATAAATGTTGAATGTTGAATTAAGAATCTACATCACAGCACTCAGGACACCCCCATAAACGCTATGTCCCTATCTTCAGCAGCAAGTAAAGAGTTAAAATTCTGATGGTACTAATTACTGTATGATTGTATCTCCGTCTCTCCTTTCCCCTGAGTGTTGCACGTAGGCCAGATCCCCTTGTAACTCCTCACAGTGCCATTCTCCTCAGACCGCGATGATCTATCTGTTCCTCTGCACTGTTCACTCACTCCCAAAGGGCCCTCACAACATCCAGCTTGTCATACATCAGTTCACCACCAAGTGGTGCAGAACCAGCCAGTCTATCTGCCTGCTCATTTCCCAACACACTGGCATGACCTGGAGAAAATATCCAAAGGATGCTAACTACTCGGGACCTCTGAAGTGGTGTTTACCACTCTGCACTCTGCACGGAGCATGCCTGTCTCCATCTTTCTCAGAATGCTTTGTGAGTTAGTTACAATGATGACATGTGTTTACAGATGATTCTTAAGCCAGCGGAAGCAGCAATGACTGCCTCCACCTCCATTCTCAAAATAGACGTTATGATATCATATGCCAGGCTTTGTTGCACCAGGTGACATCCATTCACCTTCGCTATAAACCCCCATGAACTTCGTTTGCCCCTCAACACAGAGCCATCAATATATATACAATCACATCAATCGGGCGGGAATTGTCATGAAAATCTTTAGTGCAAGACAGCCTAGCAAATGACAAAACAACATCTAGCATGAGAATGGAGGTGCAGGTTGTAACTGTTGGTCCTCAATGGCTAGAGAACAAGATGTATACACAAGTCGTAATTTTTAAAGACTCTGAAAGCATACTGAGAAAGGTGAAGACAGGGATGCTTTGAGCAGAGTGGCAAGCTTCACTTGGATGGTCACGGGTAGTGAGCATACTTTGAATCTTTTCTCTAGGCATGGTGGGTAATGAACAGACAGACAGATTGGCTGGATCTGCACCACTAGGTGATGAAAGGATACATGACAAGGCAGATGTGTTCAAGGCCCTTTGGGAACAATCAATGGAATCAGTAGAGAAACAAGATTATTATGGCCTTGAGAGAATGAGGCACCTGGGTGTAATCAGAGGGTCTGGCCAGCTCACTACACTCAGAGGAAAGACAAGACGGGCATATAACCAGATTGTGTCCAGTACGATTAGTATTGGAACTCTGCCAACTCTGGTGAATATGAGGACGGAGCATGCATAGGAATGCCCTGAGTGCAGTGATGTCAACTCAACTCATCCTGTCAGTGATAGATTATGGACTTGGAAGGCTTACCATATCAAAGAGTCAGCTGATGAAACTTGAATGCATACAGAATGAAGCCACGAGGGATACAAGAGATACCCGGGTAGTATGTATGAAATAGATATACTTGCACTTCCTAACACTGCACACAGGTTCAAAGATTTGTAAGCGAAGTCATTTCTCAGAGTAGCTGCAGACAAGAAGCACCTTCTGCATGAAGCCCTAGGTAAAGCTAAGGGTAACAGACTGAAAAAAAAGGAAGTTCTTGGATCATGCAGGCTGAAAACACAATTAGACATGTGTGCAGGCTTGATAAATTTTGGTGAGGAGAGGAGTAAGTTAAAGTGTTCCTGCAAGAATAAGAGTGTGGGGTTCTAATCACTTTAGGCCATGAGTGCAGGGACTGGTGATGCAGAAGTTTAACAAATGATTCATGACAACTTCCGTACAGATGATGTGGTTATCTATACAGATGGCTCAGTGTTGAGAGGCAGACAAAGTGCTTGGGGTTCATAGCAAAAGCGAATGGATGTCGCTTAGTGGAAAAAAGTCTGGCACATGATATCACAACGCCTAGCTTGAGAATTGAGTTGAAGGCAGTCACTGCTGCTTTCTGCTGGCTCGAGAATCGGCTGTATGCAGATGTCGAAATGTTTACTGACTCACAGAGCATGCTGAGAAAGGTAGAGACAGGCATGCTATGTGCAGAGTGGCAAATATGGCTTCAGTGGCCTCCAGGTTATGCAGGTGTTCTGGAAAGCAAGCAGGCAGATAGACTGGCTGGTTCTGCACCACTTGGTGGTGAACTGATGTATGACAAGGTAGATGTTGAGAGGGCCCTTTTGGAGTAAGTGAATAGTGTGGAGGTACAAACAGATCATTATGGTCTGAGGAGAATGGTACTGTAAGGAGTAACCAGGGGATCTGTGGTCGGCGCTCAACACTCAAGGGAAAGGTGAGATGGACATACAACCAGGCAGTTACTGGTACCATCAGAATATGAACTCTTCGCATGCTGCTTATTATGGGGAAGGAGCATTTGTGGGAGTTTCCAGAGTGCTGTAATGTCAATTCTTAAGTCAACACTTAATTTTCACTATCTTAATTCAACATTCAACGTGATTCTGTTTCTGATGGGCTATTTATAGTCAAACAGGGCATACAGATGCTTTCTCCAGTCTGTTCCATTATGTGCAAATCTGTCAATATCATGTATGAGATCCAGTACAGCATCTTGACCTCTTTCTCATCAACATTTTTTTACAGTTTCTATTGGATGATTTTGCTTCCTTAATCCATTTAATTACCATTTCAAAACCCATATTGTGATTCTTTGTCCCAGAATGTGTGAAGTAAACAATCA
The DNA here is from genome assembly GCA_905116865.2 of Candidula unifasciata. Taxonomy (NCBI): domain Eukaryota; kingdom Metazoa; phylum Mollusca; class Gastropoda; order Stylommatophora; family Geomitridae; genus Candidula; species Candidula unifasciata. Next base: position 458,015 of record CAJHNH020000504.1, read on the forward strand.
TCTTTCTTTTGCAATTGTTAAGATCAGCGGTTGTGCAGACATTTCTGTAATTTACTGTTTACTTTTGACATTATCCCGATTACTATTCATAAATTTTCCCAGCACTTATTTTAGACTGTTCATCAACTTTCACTGGCATAGGTTAGAATTCAAATAGCACTGGAAATGAAAATATGTAACTTTGTTTCAAAACTAGAACATTAAAGTTGTATATTTTGTTGAGGCATTTAAAAGCTGCTGTTGCTATGTCAATGTGTATCATTTTATCTTTGTATTTCATTTGCAATCAAAATTGCTATTTAAGTAGGAAAAGCAGTCTGTATCTTTTATTATCACTGTCTCAAGCATGGCATTTGTTTGATCTGTTTCTGATGTTATCATTATACTTGTCTACATCATAACTAATTTGTAGCTTGACTCTGATGCTATATTCGATCAATTATATATTTTTTATTGCATGGCTCTGCCATTTTAACCTAACAGAACAAATTATCTGCAAAATCATTTCCTGGAAATGTGTATCTGATTATGACTAAATCCTTATGTGTATCTGATTATGACTAAATCCTTATGTGTATCTGATTATGACTAAATCCTTATGTGTATCTGATTATGACTAAATCCTTATGTGTATCTGATTATGACTAAATCCTTATGAAAGATAAAATAAAATTTCAAAGGCAAGCAATAAAAATGTATTAATTATTTGAAAACAAAAAATAGTATATGTGTACCCACCTATGTTGGCACAGTTATTTTCATCCTCACCATCATCACAGTCAACTTCTCCATCACAGAAAAACTGTACCTTTACACACAAATATTGATCACACATTTTTTCTTCTGTCCCACATGTATAACCTCCACCTAAAATAGAAGATACAATTGTCCAAACAGATGGAGGTAGAACTGGAAAAAAAATCACAACAGAAAGTAACTGCAAATAAAAATTCACCTGGACATTTAAAAAACAAACAAAATAATACTTAAAAACAACACCATCATTATCACGTGCCATGCCAAATATTGTGGAGAATCACTGTCAGCCTTCCCACATACATTTCAGTCTTGGATTAAGTCCTGAGTATGCCATGTGTTCAATTCGGCAGGGATTTCTACCTTCGTCTTCTTCTTTCACTCTCCCCATTATAAGTCTGCTAGTAATCATACGGGTTTAAACTTTATTTCTTCTCAAATATTCCAAGAAAAAAGATTTTACTGTCAGCACTTAACTCACGGTCCGTAGCTAAATTCACCAGCTTTTTTTCCAAAAGCTTTCAATGGCTGTTTTCACAGTATTTTTGACTTGTTCAAGAGTGTATTGAGCATATGCAGTACTTTATTTGTGCTCATTCATGTGGGTATATACCTTGACTCCCAGCTTGACCCAACCTTGAGTGGGTACCAGGTGCAGCGGAAGTAAATGCGGCTGGCATGATGGCATGATGCTGACCACATCACCCACCAAGTGCCGACTGGTCTATAAAAACACAGATCTAGCGCTATATGCCTAAAGGCGTGGAAAAGGGACCCTTACTTGTACTGACACGTGGGTATATGTGCACAGATATTGTATTTTTACATCTTTTCTTGACTTAGTGGCAAAGGAGAGCAAATTAAAGTCATGTCTGCTCTAGACCTGGTAAGTGAAGGAGAGAGAGCCACACAGACGGAGAGGGAGGAAGACAGAAGCTGAGGGAGAGTGGATGAGACAGTGTAAAAGTCAAAGAGTGAGACAGACAGAATAGGAGAAAAAGGGACATACCTGTAGAGAGATGGACAGATGAAGAGGGGAAACAAGGAAAAGAAAGACAAAGGGAAGGGGGGAAAAGGATGGCAGTCACAGGCAGAGACTAATGGAGGAAGACAGAGAGAGAATGGCCAGGCAGATAGGAGATACAAGCAGAGAGAGAAATGTAGACAAAAAAGAGAGAGAAGCAGATATGGCAGTATAGAGATATAGGGAGAGAAACAAACAGGTTTAGGGAACAAGGCAGAGCAAGAGAATGGGGCAAGAGAGACAGAGAGGGAAAAGAGGAACAGACAGGTAGAGAGACAAGCAGATGAACAGATAGGGAGAATGAAAAGAGAGACATAGGGAAGACGGAAAAAAGATGACAAAATGAGAGATGGAGGCAGGGAGACAGAGGGAGAGAGAAGGGACAGGCAGAGAAGGAGATGCAAGCAGAGAGTTAGAGATAAAAAAGGGGAGAGACAGAGATGGCAGTATAGAGAGGCAGACAGACAGAGAGAGAAACAGAGAAAGGCAAGACTAAAAGAAGGGAGGGAGGTAAACAAACAGAGAGAAAAAGTAGAAGGCAGTCTCAGACAGACAAATAAAGAGGGTGGCAGGGTAGGGAGATAGACAGAAAGTACAAATATGATCACTGCCAGCTTAAATGCTGAATGCCAGGGGCGCTAACAAATAACCCATGCATGACTGTCAGTGTGTGGCTGCAAACAGGTCAATTTCTAAAGTCTGCCCTTTTCCCGCCCTTCCTCCAATGCATACCATCCACACCCAATAAATGGATGGTTACAGAGAAAGGCATAGAGAGAGAGATGGAGAAAGTGACTATATGTATATGATACAAAACTGTAAACACAGGCAGTGCTTGCTGAAGCAAACTCACCTCAACCCCAATCCCATACACAAGATTCTTTATGTACCTGACAAAATGAATATTGTGCAAAAACAACTTCATCAAACTATCAGACAGTCAGATAGAAGCTCCTTAAAAGCCTTTTCTCCACTAGACCTGGTACTTGAAGAGGGAGAGAGACACTGATGAGGAAGGAAGGGAGGAACATGCTGTGAGAGAGAGAAAGAACAAAACAGAAGTAAATAAGAGGGACAAGTAGATAAAGAAAGGGTGAAGAATGGAAAGAGAGACAGAGAGGGGGAGCAGAAAAAAGATAACACAAAGAGAGATGGAAGGAGAGAGAGAGAGAAGGGACAGGCAGAGAGGGAGATGTAAGTAGAGAGTAACATAGAAAGGGCAGTACAGAGGGAGAGAAGCAAACAGACAAAGAAAAAAGGCTAAAAAACAGAACAGGAGACAGACAGACAGACAGAAAGACAGATAGACAGACAGATAGACAGACAAACAGAGAGAGATGGATGGATGGATGGATGGATGGATGGATGGATGGATGGATGGATGGATGGATGGATGGATGGATGGATGGATGGATGGATGGATGGATGGATGGATGGATGGATAGATAGATAGATAGATAGATAGATAGATAGATAGATAGATAGATAGATAGATAGATAGATAGATAGATAGATAGATAGATAGATAGATAGATAGATAGATAGATAGATAGATAGATAGATAGATAGATAGATAGTTAGATAGACAGACAGACAGACAGACAGACAGACAGACAGACAGACAGACAGACAGACAGACAGACAGACAGACAGACAGACAGACAGACAGACAGACAGACAGATAGATAGATAGATAGATAGATAGATAGATAGATAGATAGATAGATAGATAGATAGATAGATAGATAGACAGACAGATAGATAGATAGATAGATAGACAGAAGTAGTGGAGTGGAAGAGAAGCAAACAGACACAAAGACAGAGAGGCAGTGACAGAAATAAAGAGAAAGGGAGAGGGGGGGGGGGGTGTAAAAAAAACATGGAAAGGAAGAAAAAAGAGAGGAGAGTGTAAGGAAAGATATAGACAAGAAGAGGAAGACAGTAAAGGAGAGTGTAAGGAAAGAAGAGGTAGACAGTAGAGGAGATGGAGAGAGAAAGGAGACAGGAAGAGGAAAGGGTACAAAAGGCAGAAGAGTAAAAGACGGAAGGAGACTAATGTGAGAGGAAGAAAAGAGGGAAGATGGGGGGGGGGGTTGTAACACTGATTGCCAAACGCATTGCAAAGATAAGCCGGGAGACAAAAATTGAATTTGGAAATCCAGCAGACATAAGTTTGCTAGGCTCTGCTCTCCCAATGTCATCCTGCCAGAAACAATCCCATGCTTTTCGTGCAACTAGAGATGCCGAGGTGCAGATGCGCAAGGCTGAGATAAAGGCGGCTGAACCTTCTTTCAAAAAGTACCAGGGCCTAATAAAATTTTTTACACAAGGTGATTCCATATCTGCTTGGACACAAAATTTTGAATGTATGGTTAATCACTATGAGGTCCCTTTTAAAGAGTGGTCACTAATTTACCGAAAACATTTAGGGGGTGAACCTTTGAAATTACTAGAGACAATCCCTACTGAAAAACTTGAGGATTATTACTTTGTCAGGGATAGAATTCTCCAACATTTCTCCCTAGATGAGGAATCTTACAGAAATTCCTTTAAAAATTTGATTCCGAAAGCTGAACAGACATTTCTGGATTACATGTCTGAGGTGGTATCCACTTTTGACAAGTGGGTAACATCGGCGAAAGTGAACAAATCTTACGATTTGTTAAAAGATCTATTGATAAGAGACAAGGTGTTGTCAAGTGTCCCGAGCAGCATGAAGACGTTTTTGATTGAGCAAAAACCAGAAACAGTAAAGCAGATGGAAGATGCAGGTGCTGCATACTGGAATGCACACAGAAACATTTTTAGTTTCAATAAGGGTGCAGACATCAGCTACGGAGCTGCAGTACAACAGAAAAAAACAATATACTCACGAGAAGAAAGGAGAACACTCGAGAGAGTACAAGAGTTACAGACCTCTTAGAGATAGAGGACCAATAGTAACATGCCTGTACTGTAAGAGAGATCATGGTCAACGACAGTGGTGTGAGCAGAACCCAAAGTATGAAGATCATTTTCGTAAGAGAGAGAAAGCAATGCAGGAGAAAAATACAGTTAAATACTGGCTCGAGTGTCGACTATGTGACTCCATCGATCACTTACAAAAAGATTGCAAGATGAGAAGAAGACAACATCAGAGTGCGGCTGCAGAAATATCTGACAGTGGCAGTGATTCTGAAAGCAGGTTATCTGATGGGAGTATGGCAGATGTACCTACAGCAAATGCAGCTGAGCTGGCAAATTTCTCTGATACATGTTGCCAGATCTGTAGAGATTTTAATGAGGATGGTAATCTAACCTGTGGTCACAGCGTGATAGGAGAGGCTAATACTGTAACCAGTTTCGATGGCCAGGTGAAACTTACGAAAGGGTTGGTTAACGGCAAAGTAGCGACAATCCTGCGAGATTCTGGTACCACCGTATTGGGTATAAGAGAAAGTCTGGTGGATAAATGTGATTTGACAGGGGAACATATTATGTGTCGAACCTTTTCAGGAGCGAAAGAAAAATATAAATTGGCATGGGCAGATATAAAATCGGCTTACTGCACAGGTAGAACAAAATTTGCAGTGCTAGAAGACCCTATTGCTGATGTCATTCTGGGAAATTGTAGTAATGTGAAGGAGGTATCAAAAAGTGATATCTCAAAATGGCAGTATGAAAATATAGCCTGTAGTGGTGAGCCAAAAGAGCAGCATGTCAGTGCGAATGAATTCAGTGGTGAGTCAAAAGAGCAGTATGTCAGTGCGAATGAATTCAGTGGTGAGTCAAAAGAGCAGCATGTCAGTGCGAATGAATGCAGTGGTGAGTCAAATTGAGTGCGAATGAATTCAGCGAGACAAAAGAGTGTTTGCCAAATGCATTTTTCGAAATGACAACGTGGCCTACTGATGAATCAATGCTGTCAGATGACGAGACAATATCACACGAAAGATTAATGGCAGCATACAACACTGAGACACACAGGGAAAGCAGTAAAGGTATCATAAACGGAAAACCAGGTTCAGTGATAACAACATCTGACACATCTTTTTCACTTATTAGAAAGTCCATATTGGAAAAGACAGATTACACAGGGGAAACAATAAAATATAAAATGGGAGGCAAGAAATGTGAATTGAAAATAGCTATGGTGGATGTTAAATCTCCATTCCTTTGCAGCAGAATAGAAGTACTTGCATGTAGAAAACCCCCTGCAGATGTCATCATTGCAGAAAAAGAAAATCCAAAGGGCTGTACCATGAAAGAAATACAGGAGTGGGAAAAGATTAATTACGTGCCAGTAGTGCTAGCCCAGACCCAAGCAAAAGTAAAGAAGTAGTAAAGAACATTTATGAGTTCATGGCATGTAACGGTGTGACAACATAACTGCAATGTTGTAATTAGACAGCAGTCAGTGAGAGAGAGTGAGTGATGGGAATGAGAGTGTGTATGAAAAATATTTTAATATTTCTAAACCAACTGACAAATTAGTAGTTGAGGAGTTCCATAATAGAACTGTCATTCCTGACTCTAATGTTGTTGATACGACAGATATTCTCTTGTCTGTACTACAAGACTTACCTGCAACCAAACATCTCTTTACACCTAACATTAACCAACAAATTTCAGAAACATCTACAAACAAAACTGAAATTGGTAATGTACTCTATGATTTGCCAGGCAGATGTGCACACATTTGCCAGCATTTACTGCTAATAGTCAACAAACCGGTCAAAATAAAACATGCTTTATTATTTCTGATATTGCAATGTATACTGTTGACATGTGCATGTTTATTAATGATGTCTCATAGATTACCTGCTAGTCAAGGATCGCAACATTTTGGATTTATAGGAATTCCCTCAAAAGTCCAAATTTATCTTCAGAATCTTCCAAAAATTTTTGAATTATGAAAACCCCCACCACCAATAAGGAGATCCGAAGCTTACTCGACCTCATCAATCATTACAACCAATTTACCCCGAACATCATCCAGGAAACTGTATTTTTCACAAAACTATTAAAAAGGGAGCATTCCAATACAATTGAGTTGAACCGAGAACTAGACCAGACTTTCACCAAAATCAAGACTCTTTTCTCCAGTTCCCCTATTTTAAATCTGTCTAATATCATATTACCATTTGTTCTCAGATATCATACCAGTGGTACGGCAGTTGCGTTATGTCTGATGCAGTGTGATGGCGAGATGTTACACCCGAACTGCTGTGTGAGCAGTAGGTTGTCTCCAGCCCAGGTACACTATGTTACGGCAGTGATTGTCTGTGTGACAAGACTCAACCGTTACGTCCTGGGCAGACTTTTTGTCCTACAAACAGACAACCAGCCATTGCTCGTCATTAAGTCTGGTGCCCCAAAGAACAATCGAATCGCCAGATGGGCACTTCCACGGCAAGATTTCCAAGTCACAACTACACACATTAAGGGCAACAGCAACAACCTGGCTGACCTATTAAGCCGGCTGTAAAACTATTGATTGCCTAGTTGTATCCTGAAACTGACAGTCTGGAAACTTCAGAAATTTAAAAGACTGTGAAAAGACATTGTCTTCATGTATTCATGCTTTCTTGAAAATGCAGATGACTATGAATTATTTCATAACGAAATTCTACACCAAGTTTCATAGATCCAATTGAACAACAGTAAATGACAAGTAGCAGTGTATACAAGTGCTGTTCTAGCCTAAAACCAGTGAACTGAACAATCATGACAGATGACTCTGCATCAACATAGAGGTGATGATCATTCTAAGGACTTCAGCAGAATGGAAAATGTGATGTATGAAAGAAGAGTGTAATTGGAATAAAAGGGAATGAATGTATAGAATATAAGTCTATGTTGTGATTGTCACATTATATTATTATGTTCATCTTCAATATAATATATGTTGTATGGATTATATATGTTTTATATGTTCTGTATGTGCTATATGTTTTATATGTTTGTTTCATGTACATTATTTGGTTTTGAATTGATAAGTTTATTCATTCAATTTCATTCGCACAATTTTTATTTGTGTATTTTGCTTATTTATTTTGATTTGTAACTATTGTGTTGCTATTCATGATAAGTAATTTATCTGTATTTTGCTTATTTATTTTGATTTGTAACTATTGTGTAACTATTACCATTCATGAATGGTAATTTATTTGTGTATTTCTCTTATTTATTTTGATTTGTAACCACTGTGTTGGTATTTATAAGGAGTAATTTATTTGTGGATTTTTCTTATTTATTTTGATTTGTAACTATTGTGTTGCGATTTGTGATGAGTAATTTATCGGTATTTATTTTTCTTATTTATTTTGATTTGTAACTATTGAGATGGTATTTAAAAAAGAGAAATAATTTTGAGTTTGAAAATTATTTCATGTATATTTTGCTTATTTATTTCGATTTGTAAATTTTATTGTTTTGTTGGAATGAATATAGTGTAATGATTTTTGTTTGTGAAATTATTATGTATGTATTTTGCTTATTTATTTTCAGTGTAAAATTATTTGTGTGACAATCCATTTGGATTTTACAAATATACTTTCTTTACTTTTCTTTGCTAAAGATTTTTGGCTAGATCACATAAGTAATGTTAATTGTTTGATTTGCAATTACTTTTGTTTTAAAATTCTCAAATTGCAATAATAATATTCTTCTGTTTTTTAAACTTAATCTGAAATCCATTACTTTTATAACAAAATTCAATGAGTTTAATATTAACTGAGTGTCTTATCGGCAGGAAATGTAAATGTAAAGTATATGTTAGACAATAATGCATTATGAGTAGATAGTTTTGTAAACTAGTAGACTTTAAAATAACTGACAATTTAGTTTAGCAGTGACAACGAAATTTTCATTTTTTTTTTTTTTTAATTTGTTTTTTTTTTGGTTTCTAAAATAAATGATTGACAATTTAAATGAAAGTCAAATTGTACTTTTACTAGGGCACTCACATATAGAGTTAATGATGTTGTAACTAGTATCGCATACATGGAGACTACATTTGAGGAGTAGCACTATCCTTGGAGGATGGGAGTGTGTCCAACTGGCCACAGATTTGTTTACTGCCTATTTTGCACTGTGGGTCATATGGGGTGATTTGTGTCTTGGCAGGTACTGCGGATTCGCGGACACATTATACGACTGTAGGTCGGGGAGTCAGGTCATGACTCCTTTTCACAACCATGGACAACTCTTGTGGAGAGAGTCCATGACGCCCACTGTTATAAATCACGGTGTCGTTGGTTAAACGGCTTGGGAGTGTATACAGCGGCGTCTTACTTGCACAGTAAGTGAAGTAAGGTGTAATTGGGTCCCGGACGATTTGAGTGTCCACCCAAATTATTATTTATATCATTACCCATATGATTTGAAGGTGTGATGAGTAGTGACGTGTTTGTGTCAAGGGCCGATACCATTTCTACCTATTAGGGAGGAGCTTGCCCATTGAATGTATATACCCATTAAATATGTGCCAGATAGTTTGTCCTTAGGTGATTGACCCAAAAGTACATGACTTAGTATTTTTTTTTAGGTAACTAAATGTTGACGATAAAATTTAAAAAGATGACTGTACATGATGGCAGGCCATGCTTTGCTGATACTTGACTTTGTCAGGAAGTATCAGTTCAGAGGAAGGGTGAATGTCACAACCCTATTAAGTACAGTCAGTGTACCACACCGTAAGTTGTGCGTGTTGAGGTGACAACCCAGGGTTGACACCAGGTCAGGGCCGTGACTGGTCAAGTCCGTTCTGTGATCGCACGGCGAAACCAGCGCTCAGGATAAAGCAAGAAAGACTAAACTGTGTTGTGGACAAACACGATGACTGCTTTTGGGACTGAGCTGGTGAACGGGGTCAAGAGACACGAGGTAGAGAGGACAGGACATTCTGTGTGCGTCGGTCAGGAAGAGAGGACGTTTAGGAAGACAGTTATAGTATTAAAGTTAGGATATATTTCTGTTAGTGACTGGATAGTTTATGTACAGTTTTGTGTTAGGATAGGATAGTTCTTGTGTAGAGTATTTATGTATATGTGCTGTGAGAGAGTGGCTGACCGTGACACTCTGACCCTGCACTAAGACAGAGACTGTGACAGTTTGATTGGGTCAGTGTGGTGATAGAAAAGAGAACGTATCCTGACTGGTGATGTGGTTTGTACACCAGGATATTGCCTGTAGCACGTACTGGGGACGAGGGTGATTGTAAAGCCCGTTCAGCCAGAGGCCACGTCCAGGCAATAGGTGGCCACACAGCGGGAAGTCAACTGTCTATGTATTACCTGTACTTCCAATAAAGATTGTCGTGTGTGCTCTGTGTGCGTTCGGGTTCAGTGTGCTGTCTGAGCCACGGACCGGCAAGGTCATAGGCTGTGATACCAGTACTATATGTAAACCTACACCTGACAAGCAAACCAAACAAGTTACGAGCCAAATGGCCACGCATGACTGCCAAAAATTGCAGGTCTTCCGATGGTAGTTCATTTTATTTCCGATTCTCCCACTATGGTGGGCAAACTTTAAGGGCAACTGGTTCTGTTCAAGGCTGAATTCAAGAACTCAAGGACACAGCCATAATTCAAGGTCAGAATCAAGTGGCAATGTCCATCATGAATCCTGCTAACCTTTATAATCAATTTGTAGTTTCTATCTACTCATGAAAGACAGCTTCCTTTATCTTGTATCTGCTCACTGTAACAACTACATTTTTCTCAGAAACCACAATTCTGGTGCCAAAGAATGTTTTTCAGTGTGTCTGCTTATAGTAAAAGTCACAAATGTATACAGCAGGACAAGTTAATATTTTCACCCCTGAATTCCTGTGGGAGAACCTAAATTCTCTGGAAAAATCTGTACAACACATTAAGAAGAAAACATTCTAACAATTTTCTGTAACTTTTTTCTTTCTTTTTTAGAGTGTGTTATGCCTAAGTATTGAACAGACATAAGATGTGAGCCTAGGTGTGTGGTATATTGATGCTGGTATTTACACCCTGGGATATTCCACATATCTATTGCTTGCAGGGTTAATCTCTAGGTCTGCTTTGACTATGTTTAAGTGACAGGCTCACTGTGGTGCATTATCTTGTGGTAGTTGTGGCATGTATCCAAATCAATTGATTTGCTTGATTTGTTGTCTCTTGATGAAGTTTAGCACTGGTTCCATCCCAGCTTTATCCTGATATCATTATTTTTTTATCCTGTCTCTTCTTGGTTGTTCTGCAAAATTGGTGACATCAGTCCAGTGATACGATTTGCTTTATTACACTGTATCATATATCTCTGCTTCCATTAGATAATATTGAGCTCCTTGAATATTTGAAGTCTTTTGCTTGCTTATGAGGCTTGCCTTTCTCTGCAGGGGTGAAAAATTAAAATTAATAGCCTATGAATGACCCACAGGGTATGAATGAACCATAAGGTCTAAAGTTAACAGGCTATTTTTTGCCAGGTGGGTTTAAATACTTCTGGAATCTTTGACAGCCCCAGGCAGGCTGTGGAAACATTCAAAGAAATCTGCAACTCTACCCTGAGGAATCTAGAGGAAGAGAAGAATAAGGACGTGGGACCCTAGGCTGTCATCACCATTATCCTGCTGGGCCATTGATATGTCACATAGGTCACAAACTCTATTCTTCCATTCAGTTTTATCTTATGCAACACTTCCAAAATCATGGATGAAATCCATTTGTGCATCTCTGCCAACTCCCCCCCCCCCCCCCGCCTCCCTTTTTTCCTCTTTCTCTAGCCTAGCTCTCTCCCTGGAGGAACTAATAAGAACACATGACAACCAAGCTGACAAGCAAGCATGCTAACCAGTGCTATATCATGGCTCGTAAATCTCCTACAATGTAACCTTTTGTTACTGGAGTGAAAAGGTGAAGGGTGTGAGCAAGATTTATACAGCAATTATAGTTGGAAGATAAAATGGAGAAATTAATAACTTGAAGTCTGAGAGAGTGTTTAATGAAACAAGAGATACCCAGCAGCCAACCTACATTGTGGAGATGGCACCTGTTCATAGCAGCATGTTTCCAATATAAATTTTTTGAATAAGTCTTACATCTTCCCTACACACTAAAACTCATACTTACAAGAAATTTCATCACTTCCATCACTGCAGTCCCTATCACCATCACATTTCCACCCAAAATTAATGCACGGAGGGTCCAATAGTGAATGATGACACTGGAATTCAGTCGGCCCACATGTCTGGTTTACCAGTTTGTCAGTACAGTTAGCTTCATCAGACTTGTCTTCACAGTCAGCATCTCCATCACACCACCACACATCACTGATGCATGCCCCATCATCGCACATACTTTCTCCCACGGCAGCGCAGTCATTTTTAGCTGATAAACACAAGATTTATCCATGGTCAATTCACTCCAAACAGTTTACACACACTCATACATATACATGGTATTTACATATATTTATATATGATATTTATATATAAACACACACATATGTAAATATATAATCATTATAAAAACACACATATATTTATTTACATAATCATTATTATCGTGCTTTGCTGACTGGCATGGGTGATCAAGCCTCTCCACAATCTGTGATCAGCAAGTGTGTGTATCAGCTCCTGTGTTGACACCCCTCCATGCCATGACAAAAGATCATCAGGAATCTTTTCATGCTGTCTTCCTGTGTCTCTTTTTCCACAGATATTTCCAGTGGTCACAAAATGTTCCAGTTTCCTTCTTCTTATAATATGACAAAAAAATTATGACTGTCTCTTTCTGATGTTTGTGATAAGTTGTCTTCGAGCCCTCGCCCCTTTCAAAACATCTGGGTTGCTCTTTGTGGCCTCAAGAAATTGATTAGGTTGTTCATTATTAAATTAAGGATTCACAGCCATATGTCAAAACTGGCCAATTATAGCATGCTGGAATTTTTTCAAACCTCCAATGACATTGAATTTACTTCATAAAAATGTTTCCTTATTTTATAAAATACAGTTTTTGTCCTATTCTCTCCTTATCTCTGTGAAACATCTTCCATAGGATTTTATCCATATGCCTAGATACTTATATTTCTGTGCTTGCTCTAAAATACTGCCTTTATACATACATATGTCATTCCAGTAAACAAATGAATCAAGTGGTGTGTGGTGCAAAGAGTGCTTTATGATGGCATCATCAGCTTTTAAAAGCCTGGAATAAAATATGTAACTCTACACTGTATAGTCTGGAGAATTTTCTTTTTACATATTTTCAATTCTCGTGCTATCTCAGTATTAAACATATGCCAGTGAAAGTTGAAAAACCACTAAAAAATGTTGAAAAAAAGTTAAATACATTTGAAAAACTAATGCCTGAGGAAAATGTTGAACATAAATTGGGATGAAGTTAAGAAGAGTAACGAAATAAGAGAAATATCTGGGCAACCATTGGTAACAACAATTGTTGAACATTAAACAAGAATTGACATCACAGCACTCAGGACATTTCCATAAGTGCTCTCTCCCCATCTTCAGCAGCAAGTGCAGAGTTTCAATTCTGATTGTGCCAGTAACAATGATTGTAAATCCGTCTTGCCTTTCCGTGAGCGTTAAACGTCAGCCACATCCACGCTACCTTCTCACAGCACTGTTTTCTTGAGGCCGTGGTGATATATTTGTACCTCAGCATTGTTCACTCCTGCCAAAGGACACACAACATCCAGCTTGTCATGCATCAATTCACCACCAAGTGGTGCAGAACCAGCCAGTCTTAATCTGGCTGTTTGTTCCCCAACATACCGGCATCATCTAGAGAAAATATCAAAAGGACACCAATCACTAAGGACCTTTGAAGAAATGCTTACCCCTCTGCATGGAGCATGCCTGTCTTTACTTCTCTCTACTTGTTCTGTGAGTCAGTAACAATCATGACATGTGTGTACAGCTGATTCTCAAGCCAGCGGAAGGCAGCAGAGACTGCCTCTTACTCCATTCTCAAACTAGATGTTGTATTATATGCCAGGCTTTGTTGCACTAAGCGACGCCCATTCACTTTTGCTATGAACACTCATGCACACCATCTATCTCTGAATAAAAAGCCATCTGTATAGATAATCACATCCTGTGGGCGGGAATTGACATTAATCATTTTTTGAACTTCTGATCCTGCAGGGCTTGCTAGATGTTCCCTGCACTCACATCCTAATGTGATTAGAACCTTACACAAGTCTGACTGTTGCTTGGACCCGTCCTCTTATCGCCCAATATTATTAAGCCTGCACACATGTTTAACTGTGTCTTCAGCTTGTGCCATCCGAGACTTTCCTCTTCTCAGTCTATGACCCTTAGCTCTATCTAGGGCTTCAGGCAGGAGGTGATGCTTATCTGCGACTACTATGAGATATGACTTTGCTTGCAACACTTTGTGGTGATATGTAATAGTCGCACTGTAAGAATATAACACATACGTACTAACAGAGTATTTCTTGCACATCCCAGAATTACCCACATGGCTTCAGTCTGTATGCGTTCAAGTTTCATCAGCTGACTTTGATATGGTAAGCATTCAAAGTCCATAATCTATCACCGAAAGGATCACATGCTGGAACATTGAGAACAGCATTCTTTATTTCATGTCGACTGCTGCCATAATATCAAGTGCATTGAGTATTTTTTGGCATTTGACCATGACTGCCTCCAAATGATCCCTGAAGGACATTTTCTATCGAAAATGATAGCCAGGTACCTCAGCTTGCTTTCTGTTTTGATGTTACTGTCATTAATTGTGAGGCTTGGAACATTTGCTTTTACAATTCTATTGTCCAGAGAGCACCATAAAACAGCCACCTTGTCTGGATTGATGAGAGTATCCATTACTGCAAATCAGTTGGTCACTTTGCCTACAGTTGCCTGTAGCTCTTGGATGCAATCTTGCTAGTTTGCATGTTGAAAAGCACTAGTAAAATTGTCAAATCCTGTGGTAGTCCTGGGATGATACTGCATCGTTGTGAGGTCCATGTACCCAGGCGGAGAACTACCATACAGGAATGCAGGACAGCTGCTGTCTAGTCTACCAGCAAGGGACAGATCGCCTTCTCCATGAGAGCAGATTTCAAAATATCATATCTGACTATATTGTAAGCATCCTCAAGATCAAGTGCTGTGACTACCATCTCCTGTCTATTCTGGAACCTTTCACAAAACATCAAAAGCAAAACTAGCTGCCTTTAGACAGATATCTTTCCCTGGCTGGTAACTGCCCAGACCATCTGGTAGATCTTCCCCTTCAAAAAATGTTTGCAGTTTTTTCTGCTTCTTCTTTGTTCACCGACAGAAAGTCCTGGTTATTCATCCATCTGGACTTTGGCTTGTGCTAGGGTCTGAGTTTTACATGTACATCCATTTTACTGACTTAACTGTGTGCAGCTCCTTGCCGCTCAGGCAGATGCACTCCGACTTTGAAGGAAGTCCCCGTTTAGCGATGATATATATATATATATATATATATATATATATATATATATATATATATATATATATATATATATATATATATATATATGTATGTATGTGTGTATGTGTGTATGTGTGTATGTATATATATATTTATGCGTGTGTGTGTGTGTGTGTGTGTGCGTGCGTGCGTGCGTGCGTGTGTGTGTGTGTGTAAACACACACACACACATATATATATATATATATATATACATATTGTATGTATTTATGGAGTGTAACTGACTCTGGCAATAACCATCTGTCTGTAAATTACTAATAAAAACAACTTAAGTGTCTGGAGTTTGCTGTAAGAATTTGTAGTGGCTAAAAACCAAAATCAGATGTAAAATGTCAATACAAAATAATTAGCTACTCACGGCATCTCTCTTCATCTGAGCCATCATCACAATCTTTATGATGATCACATCTCCACCTATCCGGAATGCACTTCTTATCATGGCATGTGAACTCAGTTGCATCACAAGCATTGTCGCACTCTAAAAGTTCAGATATGAGCAACTTAGCTCAAAATACTGTATGTTAACTAGAAGCAAAACTAAATGTCCAGGCATTTATTCCACATATTTATAATGAAATTCATATTAATTCTTCTTTGTACACTGTCAATATCTGTAGTGAGATGCCTGGATAAAACTTGACCAATGTTGACCAATTTTTTTACAGTGACCCTATCAGCAAACCTATCAGCCTTGTTCATTTCCTCTTACATTTGCATGTTCTGGCACAAAAATTAAATGAATTTTTTTTTGTATCCTCAACCTTCTCAGAGATTGTAACACTGAGCTTACCAATTTTGTTCTGCCTCAGCATACTTATTAAGTCACCAAGAAGGTGCACACAAGACTTATGGAATTTAACTACAGCTTTCACATATATTGATTTTCCCTACACTGGTCTTAACCTTCTGCTGGCCTCTACTTTCCCTATTTCTAAAACATTTCCTATTTTCATCTTGGGCATTTCTTTTTGAACGGCTGAATCCGCTGCCGACTTGTCGGGCCTGTCGCGAATTCATCTTCAACTGAACAACTACACTAATCTAACACATTAGCTTGAGATGTGCCAAAGCTAATCAAGTAATGGGGCAACTATCTTCCCTGCTGACACACAAGCAGATAACCCAGAGTACTAAAGTGAATCTTATAAGAACTATTTTTTGGCCAACACTATGCTATCAGTGCCAAACTTGGACACTTACATCCTCCAATGAACGTAAAATTGTGACAAAAGAGATGAAATGCCTTAGAAGAGCTGCTGGAGTTTCAAGGAAAGACAGAATACGAAATCATGAAATTAGAAGAATGCTAGGAATAAAGCCAGTCTTACAAGTCATCAAAGAACAACAAATGAAGTGGTTTGGACACCCAGCAAGAATGCCCTGGTGCTATGTGCCACAACGACAGAGCTCATCAACAAATGTTACATCTTCCCCCGACACTTCAATAGGGTACAAGGTGGAAGAGAAGAAGAAGAAGAAGAAGAAGAAGAACTACAGTTTTCAAGAACAGGTCACTGCAGACCTGGCCACATATTGGTATTTTTCTTCTTCTCATGTGTTTGCCTTGCCTGTGAAACGGTAATTGACACATTGTTCTGTGGGAAAGGGTAATTGACACATTGTGCTGTGGGAAAGGATAATTGACACATTGTGCTGTGGGAAAGGGTAATTGACACATTGTGCTGTGGGAACGGGTAATTGACACATTGTGCTGTGGGAAAGGGTAATTGACACATTGTGCTGTGGGAACGGGTAATTGACACATTGTGCTGTGGGAAAGGGTAATTGACACATTGTGCTGTGGGAACGGGTAATTGACACATTGTGCTGTGGGAAAGGGTAATTGACACATTGTGCTGTGGTTTACAGCTAAGCTAGAGAACCCACAGGGAAGTCAGCTGCATCTGAACACATGCGTACTATAATGAGTCAGCAATTTTTATTTTATTGCAATGTGAGTACACATGGCTGAACCAGATGCAAGATAATAAAAATATTTGAAGAGTCACAACTGGATGACAAATTATGTAGTGATAAGACAATGAAAACCAGAAAAAACAAGGCAAATGACAATCCAATTACTCTTGGCAAAACTTGCCTTCAAGACAGAAACCAACAAGTGGAACATTTAAAGGCACTAAAACAAAAATACAAAAGGCAACAGGAGCAGTCCTAGCTACTATATGAATTGCGTGGTGGTCAAACAACAAGACTAATACAAATTAGAGTTGACAACTCTAATTTTATGGATCAGATACATAAACAACAACAAAAATTAACACATACTAATAAATTATAAACACTCATTAACCCTTTTGCCCTGGTGAACTATTTTGATTTGATTTGATTTGATTCAAGAACTGACATCACAGTACTCGGGGCATTCCCATAAGCGCTCCGTCCCCATCTTCAGCAGCCAGCGAAGAGTTCCGATACTAATGGTGCCAGTAGCATTCTGATTTAACGTCTGTCTTGCCTTTCCTCTGAACCTCGAGCATCTGCCAGAACCTCTCGTCACCCCCAACTGCATCAATCTCACCACACTGGTGATCAATCTGCTCCTCTGAACTGTACAAGCTCTCCCACAAGGCACTAACCACGTCTTCATTATCATGCATCAGTATTCCACCAAGCTGCGCAGAGCCAGCCAGTCTGTCCACCTGTTCATTTCCTAACACACCGACATACCCTGGTGAAAAAATCCAGACAATACTCCTCACCCATGTTTTCCGCAGCGAGGCATGCCACTCTGCACCAAGAATCTTCTGAGCGAGCATTATCTTGAATAATTTGCTGAATTTCCACCTCTGTGGCACCTGCAGGCCAGTCTCAGTGTGATTATGACCCTACAAAGTTCAGGTGGCACTTTGACCCACTCCTCTACTCGCCTAATGTTCTCAAGGATGCAAACCTGTCTGCTTGTGTTTTCTGCTTGAGCCATCCATGACTTCCCTCTTATCAGGCGCTGACCCTTAACTGCAAAAAGAGCTTCGTGCAAAGGGTGGTGTGTGTCTGCAGCTACCCTAAGATATGACTTCACCTGCAGCACCTTGTGCCTACCTGCAACAGTCGGCAAACCAAGAATGTATTGTATACACACCACTGGGGTGTCTCTGGTGCAAGCCAGAATGACCCACACTGCTGCGTTCTGTATGCGCTCTAGTTTGTCCATCTGGCTCTTTGAGACGGTACGCAGTCCCAGGCCATAATCAACCACTGACAGGATCGGGTGCTGATATAGTGTGAAAAGCATTCTCTGTTCTATGTCAACTGCAGCCATAGTCTTGTGCACCAAGTCCTTTTTGGCATCTTGTCACAACACTCTCCACATGGTCCTTAAAGGACAGGTTCCTGTCAAATGTAATTCCCAGATACTTCACTTTGCTCTCTCTGTTGATGTTTCTACTATCTATTGTGAGACTTGGGACATTAGCTTTAACGATTCTGTTTCCAGAGACCACCACAAAACAGACCCCTTTTCCGGGTGGATGACAGCCTTCATTTCTGTACACCACTCAGTCACTTTGTCCACTGTCGCTTGTAGCTCTCGGGATGTTTGTTCCCTCTCTTCCCCCTGCCTATATGCAAGTATTTCATCCGCTAAAGTCAGTATCCTTCCAACTCCTGGTGCTTCTAGGCTTGCAATCTTGCTCGTATACACGTTAAAGAGCACAGACGAGATAGCAAATTCCTGTGGCAGTCCTGGGGACAAACTGTATGGTTCTGAGGTCCATGAGTCAAGTCGAAGAGCAACCCAACGTGAATACAGGACAGCTGCAATCCAATTCACCATCCATGGACTGACCTCCTTCTCCTTCAGTGAAGTCATCAAGATGTTGGTTCTTACTCTGTTATAAGCATCCTTGAGATCCAGTCCTACCGCCATAGTTTCCTGTCTGTTCTGGAACCCTTCATAGACGTCAAAAGCGAAAGTGGCTGCATTTGCCCATGTGTCCTTTCCTGGCCTGTCGCTTCCCAGACCTCTTGGAAGAAGCTTTCCCCTTTCCAAAAATTCTTGCAGCTTTACAGCAACTATCTTCTCCAAGACCTTCCTAAATGTGTTTTGTAATGTGTTGATTCTAAAGTCACTGAGCTTTGAATGATCCTTAAAAGGTTTTGGTAGTGGGATTAGATAGCTGTGCACCCAGTCCTGCGGTACCTTTGCTGTCTCAATGCTCTGGTTAAAACAGTCAGCCATCTCTGCCAGGTGATGGTGAACTAGAAAAAACCAAAGCCAATGACCCATATTTCGGGACTTCTTGGGAAAAACATTCTTTAAAATGAAAAAAAAAGAAAAGTTTACACAACTCCCCCAAAAAAAAATCTGTAGCCAGTCCATTTATGGACCAAAATAATATTAATTTCCATAAAGAATAAAGGGAGTTATCAGTAAACACAAATGCAACAATTTTGTTTTTCTTAAAATTAACTGACTGACCCCACTATAACCCTTAAAATGTACACAGTGACTAATACTTGACCTAGTAACATCCATCAGGTAACACTAGTGCTGATGGGAATATGTGACATCATCATGTCTATAAACAAATTATATATTTATAAGGACACCACCCTCTCCTTTTCCAATGCTATTTATAGTAAAAAAAATCAAATTGGGTCCCCCTAAACACTACATAAGTGCATACAGTATTAGAGACAACTCGTGGAGACAACTAAAAAAAATTCTAGTCTATCAAGAAGGTGAAGATGCTACTCCTGGATAGGACCCACACAGAGAAAACAAGTTAATAGCATAACTTTACAGTTCTACAATTCACACACACAAAATAATATAGAGAGACCCAAAAAACATGATGAAGACAATTAGGAGCAGAGCTTAGTTATAAAGGAAGAAAAGAAATTCTAGACAAAAGGTTAGGAAAGCATAGTCTGTGCTGTCTTGGAGCATCAAGAATGAGGAAAAAATGGGGGGGGGGATGAAGAAGACGGAGGAGCAGGAGGAGAACATAGTGATACAGAATGCAGCAAGTAAATAAAATGCTGCATTAAAGGAGGGGAGGGGTGGAGATGGAGAAAGAAAACACTGTATATTCAGTTATTGTTAGTCAAGACAATTCACAAAAGAAAATTGTTAGCAAGTAGGAAGTTGGCAGAAGCTTGCCACAAGAATCATTAAAAAAAAGGGTCAAAACTGACACCAGATTCTATTAAATAAATTACCTGTAATAAATCTCTGCTTCAGAACTGTTCCTATACACATGACTCCAGATGGTGATAGATAAAATGTTATTAGACTTCCTACTCAATCCAAAGTAGAAGTGACGTGATGCCATTTTGCTTTTCAGATGCACAATAGACACATTCTTCTTCTGCCTTTCTAACCCCAATGGAGCATAGGCCTTCAACCAACTCACAGCAAGTCGTTCTATTCTTCGTTATTGCATGCAGCTCTCCCCACGTTCTCCCCATATTTTTAGCTACACTCTCTAGCTCCCATCTGTTTTTTGGGTCTTATTTTATTTCTATGCCCCTGTGTTCTAGTGCAAAGACATTCTAGTTAGTTTGATCTCAAGTTTTCTTGTGTCTTCTATCCAACTCCAGCGTCTTTTCTTCAACTCTTAATCCACTGGAACTTGTTTTAGTGATTAGTGATTAGAAAGGATTATCATCACAGCACTCCGGACAGATCCATAGGTGCTCTGATCTCCTCCTCAAAAGCTCCACAAGTGTAAAATGAATGATGACGCCTCTTCTGTGTTGGTTAATGAAACGTCTTGTTTTATTCTCTCCCAACGCTCTTCATTAGTGATTCTATCATACAATTTAACTCCCTCTTTTCTATGCAGGCACCAGTTGAAAAGTTTGTAGTTTATTTGTAATTGCCTTAATTGGTCTCTATGTTTCCGCTCCATATAACAGTACTTATCTGTATATTTTAATAAAAAATGTTTAGTATTAACTTTTTTTATTCACCTCCACAAATCCCTAGGGCTATGAAAGCTCTTCTTGCCTTTGTTATTTGTATTTTTAATATCTCTTTCAGTTCCCCCATCATTATATACATTACTGCCCAAATAGTTGTACGACTCCACGTCTTGAAGTGGGATACCATTAAGAGAAACCACATTACTATTTGCCTGAAGAAGACAGAGGAGGAGAACACAGTGATGCAGAATGCAGCAAAACAAATACAATGTCACCAATGAAAAAAAAAAGAGATGGTGGGGGGGGGGGGGGGGGGGGGGACTGAAAGAAGACACTGTATGATCAGTTATTGCCAGTCAAGAAGATTCTAGGAAGAAAAAATAATAATGTTAACAAAGCAGAGAGCTGGTAAATGCATGCTACAGGAATCATTAAATAAAATGGGTCAAAACTGACAAAAGACTCTGAAATAATTTTCCTGTAAGACATCCCTGCTGCAGAACTGCTCCTACACTCATGACTCCAGATGGTGATAAATAAAATGTTATTAGGCTTGAATCCAAAGCGGAAGTGATGAGATGCCATTTTGTTTTTCAGGTGTGCAACAGACACACTGCAACACTAAGAAGACCACACTGACCCTCATTGACAAACAATTTTCCGTACTCTTTACATGAAAAATTAAATCAAGACAATTATTAGGAGTTATTGCAAAAATGCCAGGCTGTGTCATAACACTGTTTTGGCGTGTAAATCTTCTACTTCTTCTTGTTCGTTCACCGGCTGTGAATTCCAGCGGAAGGTCCCGGTTAATCAACCGTTTGAACTTTTGGCTTTTACCTGGACCTGAGTTTTGCGCGTACAACTGTTTTACTGGCTTTTGTTGTTCCCTGCCTCACGGGCAGATGTACTCCGACTTCGAGGGAAGACGTCAGGCCTATTTCTAGGATGACTGTGGCCATAGTTTTGTGTGGGTCGAGATGTTACCTTATTTGTGTGGTGTCCTCTTTGTCCCTTTCTCCACAGGTGTTGCCCCCGGAGTACCCCCTTTGGGGCAGCCCTGTGTGGAATGGTTAGCCCTCAAGGGAAGGCAGGGGCAGATCATGGGCATTCTCCGCCATCCAAGGAGGCTTCCATAAATGCAGAGCCGACACATAACGCTCTGGTTCTGGGTTCACCCAAGGAATCGTCGCGTCCTGCACATAACTGCTTAACCTCACAACCGCATTAGGCTTTCCGCTCGACATGGGCTGCACCCTCTGGAGATCAGCAGGGAGCAGCCCAAGGGTTCTGGACTTTTGTGACCACGCGAATAGGTACAATCTTTTTCATCACACGTTGTCATCTTTAGCGTGCTGTTAGCACGACAGAATGTAGAATCCTGCTTCAGGCATGTCTTTATCTGTTTGGTCCCAACACTCAGGCGAGTGGGGTCTCAGGATGTGGACATTTGGACTTTTTCCCAATCAGTACAATTTAAGATGGTTGGATTTTGAGCTTGCTCGTGTGCCGTAGGATCTATTTTTGTCGGACATTTGGGCTTAACCAGCCGATGGATGGTTGCTGTCTTGGTGTATCTCAGCGCGGTGGCGACGACACTGAGAGTTGACAGAGGATGTACATGGGTACAACACCCACAGGAGATGTTACTCATCTGTGCTGCGGGTAAATCTCTAGGTCAAGGGTTGAGTCTCAGCAACACAATGTTCTCTTCATCCCACAAACTTTTAACCGAGGGTTGTAATTTTAGTTGTACGTTTGGCAAGCACTTTACTCATGTTCCTAATGAGTTTTGAAAAGCTTTTTCACCCATGCGTTGTACGTTTGGCAAGCACTTTACTCATGTTCCTAATGAGTTTTGTTAAGCTTTTCACCCAAGCGTTTGGGGGGGGGGGCTGATGAGAGCCACAAGGACACTACACCTCTGAGGGCCGCCAACTTCGAGATTCCCTGACAGCTCTGTTAATGCTCATTTGAGACATTATCCATAGCGCATGAAGAGGACGTGCTGCAGGAGTCTTGCATGAGGTTCCGTAAAACCAGAACAGTGCAGGACTGGCGCCCGAGTGACGTACAGAGTACCTCCAAATACACATCACGTTGGACTTAACTTTACCTCACGCCTGTGACAGAAATCATCGCACCATGGCGCGTAAATGATAAATTTATTTTTTGGGCAGTATTTCGTGGTAAGATAGTAAATAATCTTCTAAATTAGCCACATTAGGACATTTTACATATGTATGTATATATATATATATATCTATATATATATATATATATATATATATATATATATAGATATATATATATATATATATATATATATATGTTAAATCAATGTTTGTGTGTTTGTTTGCCCCCTATAGACTCGGAAACTACTGAACCCGATTTAGCTGAAATTTTCAGGATTTGTTTGTTTTGATACCGGATGTTGAACCATCATGGTTTGAAATTCAACCTGTCACTGTTAGAGATATGTGACCACAATCTAAGCCATAATATTCGAAACTAATATTTATAATTTTAGTGATTTCTAATTATAGCCACGTTAGTAATTGCGCATGCGCCGTGCAGCCAACACCTCCTCTAATACATAGAGTAGGTTGTGGTACAGCACACAAGACTATATCTATATCTGTGCAGGCAGTGATTGCCACAATAACTATATTAGACACGATTTCTATTTTCTGGTTTTTTTTTCAAACATCCTTCGATGAGATGAAAAGTAGCCGATGGATTGGTAGGGAAAAAGGAGGGGGGGCATCAGGGACTATCTCGACGTCAGCGCAGACATTGACTGCGACATTAACCGTGTTAGACACGTGCGATTTCTTTTGTTGTGCCGTTTCATTAATATATTTGGAATATCTGTCTATGAGAAAACAATTGCCTGCTGTTTTAAGTTGTGTTATAATCGGGACACTGCAGACATTTAAAATAGTTAAGTTCTCTTTTCGTTGATCCGATTAAGTGGCTGCTTGGTCGAATGGTTAGAACACTGGGTTCCTGAGCGGGAGACAAGGGTTCGAATCCGCAGTAGTTAATATTTTTTTTTTACCCTGGACTAAAATAATATCCTCATCTGCTGTGTCGTGGTGACAGCACTAGCCATGTTGCCTTAATACTTTTTAAAAAAAAAGGCAAGTAAATGGGTAAACCATTTGATAATTAAATTTGACCATTTCGCACACTTATGATTGCATTTTTAAACTTTCCGATTGCATGGTTTCGCTGAAATTTCATAGATTTCCATTTATTTTCATTTAGATTTAGTTATTTCATCTGCGTTGGAATTTCCTAATTATGGTGTTTTTTCCTGTGTTCATTTGCTTTTCAAGTGTTTTTTTTTCTCTCCCAACTACTTCAAAGAGGGAAAGAGTTGTCGGTGAATTTAGGGGGGGGGGGGGGGGGGGGGGGGGGAACTATTAACTGAGAGAGCTTTAAGTCACAGTAACTGCTTTAACCACTTAAAGTAGCAGCAGCAGTAATAGTTGTGTTGGGCTGTTACACCCATAGTGCTCTCATGTGAAGACCGCCGGTAAGGTTTTTTTTTTTTTTTTATGGCGTTCTTCTGTCGGGAAGTGAAATAATACATCCTAACCTGACCAGTCTGTGGCGACAGCACTAGCCATGCGGAACCAAATCTTCTGGCTCACGACTCTCTGTCTACTCCGATGGTAACACAGATAGCAGTGACATTATTTTAGCTACTATGGTGGTGGTCGTGGTAGTAGTTGTACTGGTACTTGAAGGATGATGTGGTAAATATTACACTAGCCCCATTCACTATTACAATTCCTGCTCCCCATTTTAGTCCAGATGGACAGGGATGTCAATATCAGTTACAGCAACAACAAAATAATCGCCAGGTAGTGATTTTCAAATCCTTCAAAGAGGGAGAGAGCAGTAGTCGGTGGAAGAGGGGAGGGAAGGGGGTAATGACTTAAATTTAAGAGAACTTTAAGAGCTTTACACGTGATTTTCAAGTTCTCATTACCTAATATGTTTATATTTTACTAACGCTACCTCCGCTTTTCTATTTTTTACGACTTACTTTGTTATTCACAAGTACAGTGGTAGCTTTACTTCCGTTCCCTATAAAAATACAAACAGCTTTAGCATGTGATAACCAAATAACCATTTTTGTTACTGTGCTAATAACACCATTTAAACGACCACAAATATAAAGACACAATTATAAGGTGCGTGTTCTAAAGTTGGAAAACCAGACTATCTCTAAATCTGTGCAGAGAATGATTGCAACATTAACTATATTAGACACGTGCGATTTCCATTGTCTTTCTTTTCCAAAAACCTTTGATGAGGGAGAGAGTAGTAGGTGGATTTAGTTTGGTGGTGGGGGGGGGGGGGGTGGGGGGTGGGGGGGGGTGTGGGGATCAAAGACTATCTCTGAGCAGACAATGATTGTATTAGACGCGATTTCTATTTTCTTTCATTTCCATTTAGCCAAACTATGCCACAGCAACGCGTGGCCCGGGTACAGCTAGTATATATATATATATATATATATATATATATATATATATATATATATATATATATATATATATATATATATATATATATATATATATGTGTGTGTGTGTGTGTGTGTGTGTGTGGTGTGTATATATATCTTATATATATATATTTTTTTTTTTATAAATATATATATATATATATATATATATATATATATATATATCTATATTATCCATATATATATTTTATATGTATTATATACATAAATAATTTTTTTTTATTCTGCTTTTTTTTTTTACATAAGCATGGTAACATTCAGTAATGTTATGTAAGTAAAACTTTTTTTTTTAATTTACAACCATTGTAGCATTTTTTCATGCAGCAGTCATTATTCAGAGTTCATTGAATTTTCTGATGAAGATATTTTTACCTGATCACCCCTTATCCTGATAATCTATAATGATAATTCTAGGAGATTTGTCAAGAAACAAAACATTTATTGCCATAAAATGCAAATACTGAGTCATTTCCTCCTACATTTTACTGTGCCGCAGTCCTGAATCCATCTTTTGTCAGATTCTACTATAATTTGTTTATGGTGGTATGCGTCACTAAAATGTTAACTATTCTGCTTAGAATTGATTTACAGGCTTGACTGAAGGATTGTTGAATTTGTAATTATAATCTTTATCTAGCTGTGATGGTTATATAAATAAATACCTTATATATAAAACTTCACTTGCATTCCTAAACTGTTATGTTACAGAAAAGGAAAGGCACTGTAAATGTGTCCTAAACAGGAAACACTACTTTTAAACACACCTGCTTCATCATCTTTGTTGGGACAGTCTGGTCTTCCATCACATTTCCATTCTCTTGGTATACACAGACTAGACTGCTTGCAGCGATAGCCTTGGCATTTTTCATTATCTTTTTAAAAACAAGATCAGAAATATATTTATGTAAATGTCAATATTTAAACACAGAAATAAAATGAGATTGCAGAAAACCAAGCATAAACTTAAGACAATGACATCAAATTTTGTGTGCAATATATTATAATCTTCTATTTGTTTTTAATGTAATTTTAGTAACCTATATAAATTGTAAAAATTACAGAACAATTCATACCATGAAAAGTGTTTGTTAAAAGAAAAGGATATTTTCTGAGAGTGAAGAACAAAGGCCCCCCTCAAAATGCAGTTGATTTGCAATGTATATACTAGGACTTGTATTTCACCTTCATCCTTTGCATAACATTGGATTAGAAATCATAAAACTCTAACTCAAAGTAATTAAGTAATATGTTTCAAGAGATACAAAATAGAACAAGTAGAAACATAACATACTTTTAGTTTTTAAAAAGAGTAATGAAGATATCTTACAAGAGATTAAGTCACCAAGAGAGCTGATTAGCCACATTAGGAGTTGATGTAAACACTTTGGTCATGTCAAGAGAAGGAGAAAACTGGCTACATCATTATGGCAAGAAAGTTAAGAGGGAAAGAGAGGGGGGGGGCCAAAAGAAATGCTGGAGTTTGACATAATGGCATGGAAGATAATCTTGAGTTACAAATGAGTGAAAATACAAGAGACAGAAGGTTGTGGATGAACATGACTACCAAAGCCATATAATATGGACTATATGAAGTAAGTATTAGTCAGAAACATATTTGTGACCTATTTGTTTAGCTTATGAATTTGACTGTCATATATGTTTATAGTGGTGCTTAGCTGACATCCCACATTCTCTAGTGTAAAAATTCACATAACATGGCTGTTAAATACATAGGGAACCTTGTAGATGTCTTTGGAGGACAGTGAACTCATCAGTTTGCCACAGTGGTCATACTGAGACACTTTCACCCAATCTAAATGTCTACAGCAAGGGTGGGCAACCTTTATTTTTTTTGGTTTAACAAGCTAAATTCAGAATTACCAACCAAGTCTCAGGCAACATATAAAAAATTTATTATAAAAATAACATCCAAATTTCCTTGTAACACAAGTTTTCTGAAATAATCTAAAATTATATTCTTTCGCTACACTTCTGGCCAGACATACTTACCCAGTGAAATTAATCCAAATAACTGTGACTTAAAAAGCTTAACAAAATAGGGAAGCAGAACAATGTGCACAAAACAAAACAAAATAACGTTTCGGGCAGGGCACATCAATTTGTGTTGTTTTGTGCACGTTTTTCTGCTTCCCCATTTTGTTAAGCTTTTGAGTAACAATTCATTTGATTAATTTATTGTTATTGGCTTGACTGCAGTCACCCCTATTTTAACCCAGTGAAGCCCTTCTTTATATTCCAATATGTGTCTGTTCAGAGAAAAATAACTGTCATTGCTTTATAATTTATTAACAAAGTCCAGCGACAGACATTGTCTCCTAATGTCCAAGTTTGTCCACAACATGTGTTTCACTAGCAGGATCAAAGAATTCGTGACATCAGTTTCTGGTTATCAATGTTTAGGTTATCACTACTTTAGATGTTGATATTTGTATGTTTTTGTGCTCTGCTCTTTTGTAAGCTTAAAGGCCAGATTATATAGTAATTTTACACCAACCACGCAAGCCAGTAAAAATTGCTTGGCAGGCAATCTAGGCCCATGGTAGGAAGAAGAAGGAAGAAGGAAGAAGAAGAAGGAAGGAGGAGGAGGAAGAAGAAGAAAATGATGACGATGATGGCGACGACGATGACTGTGTCTCAGTAATTTTGCAATATGTCAAATTCAGCCTGCGTAATAATGACTTTGTATCTAATCATTTCATTCAAGGAGCCACCAAATATGATATGCAGTTTTAGCTTACAAGGATTAATGAGCTCGATGCCTTTACTTTAAATGATGCTGTTGCCAGGAGGAAGCTGTCATCACAATCAACATCACTGAACATTACATGTATGCTCAGTCCATGGATGCATCAGTCACCCCAAGGCAGGTCTACTGCTACTTCCCATGAGAATTATTCTTATAGACATAGACACGCTTTTCCAGGAGTTACTTCCAGGTCACATAATTATGTTAGCAATTCATCATTTCAAACAGCATTGACGATATTAGCTTTGTTCATGCTTCTTCTTGCATACAGTCATGCATTACATGCCAGTTGGTCTGCTCATTCATCATCTTTTACTCTGGCATGCCTTCATGTGTAGATCCAAGTGCAGTATGTTAAGTGCAACTTCTGAATGCAATCTAACTATTCACAGTGAAGACTACCTGTTGTAATTTTCTGAAGCAAGTTAATGCAGTCTTATACCAACAGAATACTGTGCTGATGTTGTACGTTTGGCAAGCACTTTACTCATGTTCCTAATGAGTTTTGATAAGCTTTTTCACCCATGCGTTTGGGGGGGGGGGGGGGGGTGACGGGCTGATGACAGCCACAAGGACACTACACTAAATATAATTCAATTCATCAATACACCCCAAACCTAGGATCTTCTTCTTCTTCACTTCCTCTTTTACCGCTGTGGGTGTCGAGGGAGATATACAGCTCCGTTTCTAGCTCTTCTGGCTGCCTCGACCATAGGCACATCGTGCTGTTGTAGAGTTTCTCTGATGTTATCCTTCCATCTTGTTCTTGGTCTACCTCGTGCTCTACGTCCTTCTTCTCTTTCCATGTATGCTTTGTATGGTATGGTGTCACAAGGCATTCTCTCTAAGTGGGCAAACCATTTCACTTGCTGTCTTTGTATGTAATTTAGAATTGGTTCTGTGCCGACTTTTTCTCTTATGATCTCATTCCTGATCTTATCTCTTATGGTCACTCCTACAGCCCTTCTCAGACATCTTATTTCCATGGTTACTAATTTTCTTTTATGGTTTGTTGTGAGTGACCATGTCTGGCACTGGTAGCACAGAGTTGGAATAAATATGCTTTGAATAAGATGTCTCTTTGTGCTGATTGGGATTGTCTTCTGCTGTAATAGGGGGGCTAGCTGTTCCAATACTTGTTTGCTTTACTGTATCTAATGTTAATTTCTGTATCCAATTTCCCATCTTCGGTAAATGTAGTTCCCAGATATTTAAACTCAGATGCCTGTTTAATGCCTTTGCACTCTATTGCTATGTTTAGATCTGTCTTTTTTTTTCCTATTCATATTACTTTTGTCTTTTCAGTGTTGATTCTCATATTATTTGTTTTACATTCTTCATTCATGGATGTTAGATGTTGCAATTTCATGGCTGTATCTGCTATCAAGGCCTGGTCATCTGCAAAAAGTAATTCGTTGATCTTACCAACATTTTCATTCATGGGCTTGGCATTCATGCATACACTGTCGATGTAGGTGATAAACAGCAGTGGTGATAATACACACCCCTGTCTTACTCCAGATGTTACTGTGAATGGATGAGATGTTCCCTGATTTATTCTAACTACACTTCTACAATCCCTGTATAAACTTTTGCACACTTCGATGAGGTGTTCGCTTACTCCATATCTTGCCATTACTTTCTATAATAATTGTCTGTCGACTCTGTCAAATGCCTTCTCCTGGTCTACGAATGCCACAAATAAGTTCTTATTGTATTCAATGTTCTTTTCTATTAACTGTTTAAGTGTGAAGATTGCATCTGTGCAGCTTCTATTTCTCCTAAATCCCATCTGTTCTTCTGCCAGCTGTGGTTCTATCACTGGTCTCAGTCTTGTTTCTATTATCTTGGCATACATTTTGCCAACATGGCTTAAAAGAGAGATGCCTCGGTATTGACCGCATTCTCGTTTGCTTCCTTTGTTCTTCCACAATGGTATAACATAAAAAACATGCAAATCTAGGATCAATGTATATATTTCAGTATCAAGTCATACAGAAGGAAATATTATCTAAGACCTTCACTGCCACTGTGGATGAGGCTTCAACAAATGAGTGCATGCAGCACTGGCAGAAGCAAATCCAGTTACCCTTTATAGCTCAAATCTCAGTGATTCTGTGTGTAAGGTGAAGACAGGGTTTTACCCATCATGCTGTCTGCCCTCCCTTTCTTAAGCACTCGTCGGATACCATCTTCAGCATATCCCTCAGCCTGTGGTGACTGATAACAAAGGTTCTGTGTTGGTTTACTTATCTTCTTTGGCCACCTGTATAGTGTTTATGTTCTTGTAGTCTTTTGAGTGTTGCAGATTCAACATCATCTCCTCAATCATCTTCTCATCCTGCCTCCTTGAGAACACTGAGAATGTTGGCCTGGTCATTGCTTTTCCTGTACCCATGGTGGCCCTGCCAGCAAGACAATCCACTCGTTCAATCCCTCTTACCCTGAGTGTCCTGGCACAAAAGTGAAACTAATTCCATTCAGACTAGATTTACTCAGTGATTTCAAACATTTTCTTTGAATCCATCCTGTCCCTATCTTCTTAAGCATGTTCACAGAATCACTTAGAAAGCATAGTCTTAGTTTTAGTCGAGATTTCAACATCACTCAATCAGGTTTCCTCATACTTGCTCCATTCCTGTACCAGTGCAAATGAAATAAAATGTCTCTCATTGTGGCATTTGAAAAATTGGTGAAAAAACAATTAGACCCGAATCAATCCAGAAATATGTGCATCCAGTAAATGCAAATTTCAGTTGCCAGAGGCGCGAAAGCCAACAGTCGCAACCAGAAATGTAGTTTGTCGTTGAGGGAAGTAGATAAGCACGATAGGTTGACTACTATAAACACATTAAATTATTACATAAGGTGTTTCACCGGCTCATACATAAACCGGCTACCGGCCATACTGACTACCACGATACAACCGCTGCATAAATGAAAGGCATTCTACAGGAAAAAATAGCATCTTCTACCAGTGATCTTTCCAGTGGTCAAGATATTTTCCAGTGCCCCTTTTTCTCAATACATGACCAAAGGACTGTGTCACCTTCTCATTGAAGTAAAAATAATGCTTAGCTTAATAGTCAAGTGGTCTGAATTTTTTTATTCACCCAAACTGGATGTAAATGAAGTATTTACTGAGTTTGTATTCTGACACATTTTGAAAAAAAAATACCTTCTTGATTTAGTAATTTTGACAGAAGCCTGTCCTTCGGGGATCATGTGGAAGCAGTTGCAGTGAAATGCCAAGAAGGACTCAATGCTCTCAAGATTATGGCAGCAATGGACATGGAACAAAGAATATTGTTCACAATGTTCCGGCATGTAATCCTGTCGGTGATAAATTATGGACTTGGCATGTTTACCATATCAAAGAGTCAGCTGATGAAACTTGAACGCATACAGAATGAAGCCATGCAGGTAATTCTGGGATGTGCAAGAGATACCCTGGTAGTATGTATGCAATATACACTTGCACTACCTACTATTGCAGATAGGCTTAAAGTTCTGCAAGCAAAGTCATATCTCAGAAAAGCGGCAGACAAGAGGCACTTCCTGTATGAAGCCCTGGATAGAGCTAAGAGTCTAAGACTGAAAAGAGGAAAGTCTTGGATGGGGCAAGCTGAAGACACAATTGGACATGAGTGCAGGCTTGATAAATTTAGGCGAGGAGAGGAGTGGGTAGAAGTGTATGATCAGATTTCAGACTTGTGTAGGGTTCTAATCCCTTTGGGGCGTGAGTGCAGGGACAGCCAGCTGGGGCTGCAGAATCAGAAGTTCAACAAATGATTTATTAAAATTCCCGCCGACGTAATGTGATTATATATACAGATGGCTCTGTGTTGAGGGGCAGACAAAGTACATGGGGGTTTATAGGGAAGCAAATGGACGTTGCTTGGTTCAACAAAGCCTGGCATATGATATCACAACATCTAGTTTGAGAATGGAGGTGAAGGCAGTCACTGCTGTCTTCCCCTGGCTTGAGAATCAGCTGTACACACATGCCGTAATTGTAACTGACTCACAGAGCATGCTGAGAAAGGTGGAGATAGGCATGTTCCGTGTAGAGTGGCAAGCATTACTTCAGAGGTCCCGGGTAGTTAGCATCCTTTGGATATTTTCACCAGGTCATGCCTCTGTGTAGGAAAATGAGCAGGCAAATTGGCCAGTTCTGCCCCGCTTAGTGGTGAACTAATGTATGACAAAATGGATTTCGTGAGGGTTCTGTGGGAGCAATTGAACAGTCCAGAGGCAGAGACAGATCCTTAAGGTATGGGGAGAATAGCGCTGCGAGGAGTTACAAGCGGTTCTGGCCAGCGCTCAACACTCAGAGGAAAGGTGAGACGGATATACAATCAGACAGTTACTAGTGCCATTGGAATTGGAACTCTTCGCTTGCTGTGCAGTTTAATAAATGTCATTAAATCCTTCAGTAACACATAATTCAAATGCTGATCAAAGATTAAACTCATATGTGAACATTCCCAATTAGAACAATATATAATGATACATTAAACTCACTGCACAGCTCTAGTTTTTCATCAGAACCATCTGGGCAATCAGAGGAGTCATCACAGACCCACCTTTCAGAGATACATTTTCCACTTTCACATTGGAAGAAGCCATCAGAACATGTGGTTGAAGCTAAAAATGAAAATATAACTGTTAAATCATTTCAATGATGCAAATATCTGTAGTTAAAGTTAACAAGTAATGTTTTTCAAATGATTTCGCAATTATTTTTAGGGCAAGATTTTTAATTTACTGTGTATTAATTTGACAGTATATCAGACAATAGTATTTTGTCTACTGCTGCTTGAAAAAAAACTTTGGATCTGATTTAAGGTAAAAAATTATTCTTGAGAAGATCTGTAGTATATAAATCACGGAGGACAGTTTTCCCTATTAGCATGTAATGCTCTAAAATATGACCTAGTTCATCCCAAAATAGAGGTCAACATAACCTTCCTCACAGATGGCTTCATGAAAAATTCTTTGGTTTTGGTGAGCATGAATGGTGCCATTTTTTATAATTAATTTCAATAGGTATCACCCCTTCACTTATAACAGAATCCTGCTACTCTTCAGTGCATGCCAAAAGTGGGGCGGCCATGTTTAAACTGTTGTTATGACAAGAGTGTTGACCACATGACATCACGGTGCAGCAAATATGGTAAAATCACATGCTTAACACACTCCTTTAACAATACTGACAGGTTTCAAGACCATATATGATGTTTCATCTTGTCACCCACTCTGCGGCTCATAAAATTTTGATGGATAAGACAAAGAGTGATTGCATCTGAGATGCTACTATCTGACACAAAGATCTGTGGAAATGAATATGTTATATTCATTTGTATTTTACTGTCTCCTTCTATTTGGTCCAAAATTGCTAGTATTCATTCTTTTATGGTTTGTGAGTCAGTGAAAGGCCTTTTGTTTTTAGTTAATTTCTGTGAAACATACAATGAGGCTGCTGTAGCTTTTTTTTAAAGTACAAGCTCATACAAGAATGTTACTGTTGTATTGCTACTACACTGATATGATAAGCAGTGATCAATGAAAGTAATTAACTATATTATTAAAATTAAGACTATTTTTAAAACACTACTACTGTTTGTTAGTACCCAATTCTGGTTTTCACTCGATGTTCACAAAAATCTAATAAATTAGGAAGTGATTTATTTTGCACACATAACACAAACCAACAGAATAATTGTATATAAAACAGGTCATGACAAGTACCAGAAAGACCTAGGTTTGTCGAGATGGTTGCCTATATGCATACAATAATAACTATAAAATACTGTGATTTTCACACACACACACACACACACATATATATATATATATATATATATATATATATATATATATATATATATATATATATATATATATATATATATATATATATATATATATATATATAATATAAATTTTTGTGTGTTTGTTTGTCCTCTATAGACTCGTAAAATACTGAACCGATTTAGCTGTAATTTTCAGGATATGTTTGTTTTGATACCGGATGTTGAACCATCATGGTTTGAAATTCAACCTGTCATTGTTAGAGATAGTTTGCGACAATTTTTTGGGAGAATATTCGAAACTAAAATTTAAATTGTAAGTGACATCTAATTATAGCTACGTTAGTAATTGCGCATGCGCCGTAGTCAGAACGCAAGGCTTCCACCATTCGCCGGCGAGTTACGTGCAGCCAACGCCTTCTCGAATACATAGAGTAGGTCGTGGTACAGCAAACAAGACTATCCCTATATTTGCCACAATAACCATATTAAACACGATTTCTTTTTTCTTTTTTTTTTCAAACAACCTTTGATGGGGGGGGGGGGGGGGGGGGGCATCAAGGACTATCTTGACGTCGGCGCAGACATTAACTGCGACATTAACTTCCTTAACCGTGTTAGACACGTGCGATTTCTATTGTTGTGCCGTTTCATTAATATATCTGGAGTATCTGTCTATGAGAAAACAATTGCCTGCGGTTTTAAGTTGTGTTATAATCGGGACACAGTAGTAGGGACACACATCTCTAATAGTTTAGTTCTCTTTTCGTTGCTCCGATGAAGTGGCTACTTGGTCGAATGGTTAGAACACTGGGTTCCTGTGTGGAGGACCAGGGTTCGAATCCGCAGTAGTTAATTTTTTTTTTTTTTTTACCCTGGACTAAAATAATATCCTCATCTGCTCTGTAGTGGTGACAGCACTAGCCATGTTTCCCTTAATACTAAAAAAAAAAAAGACAAGTAAATGGGTAAACCATTTGATAATTAAATTTGACCATTTCGCATACTTAGGATTGCATTTTTAAATTTTCCGATTGCATGGTTATGCTGAAATTTCATAGCTTTCAATTTATTTTCATTTAGATTTAGTTATTTCATCTGCATTGGAATTTTAAGCTGTGCTGTTTACCATAGCGTTCATTTCCTAATTATGGTGTTTTTTTCCTGTTTTCATTTGCTTTTCAAGTGTTTTTTTTCTTCTCCCAACTACTTCAATGAAGGAAAGAGTTGTTGGTGAATTTGGGGGGGGGGGGGGGGGGCGGCGGGGGGCAAACTGTTAACTGAGAGAGCTTTAAGACACAGTCACTGCTTTACCCACTTAAAGTAGCAGCAGCAGTAATAGTTGTGGTTGGGCTGTTATACAGTAGTGCTCTCATGTGAAGGCCGCAGGTAAGGTTATGGCGTTCTTTTGTCGGGAAGCGAAATTATACATCCTAACCTGACCAGTCTGTGGCAACAGCACTAGCCATGCGGAACCAAATCTTCTGGCTCACGACTCTCTGTCTACTCCGATGGTAACACAGATAGCAGTGACATTATTTTAGCTACTGTGGTGGTGGTCGTGGTAGTAGTTGTACTGGTACTTGAAGGATGATGTGGTAAATATTACACTAGCCCCATTCACTACCTATTACAATTCCTGCTCCCCATTTTAGTCCGGATGGACAGGGATGTCAATGTCAGTTACAGCAACAACAAAAATATCGCCAGGTAATGATTTTCAAATCCTTCGAAGAGGGAGAGAGCAGTAGTTTGTGGAAGAGGGAGTCGGGTGGGGGGGGGGGGGGGGTTATGACTTAAATTTAAGAGAACTTAAAGAGCTTTACACGTGATTTTCAAGTTCTCATTACCTAATTTGTTTATATTTTACTAACGCTACCTCTGCTCTTCTATTTTTTACGACTTACTTTGTTATTTACAAGTACAATTGTAGCTTTACTTCAGTCTCCTATAAAAATACAAACAGCTTTAGCATGTGATAACCAAATAACCATTTTTTTTACTGAGCTAATAACACCATTTAAACGACCACTAATATAAAGACACAATTATAAGGTGCGTGTTCGAAAGTTGGAAAACCAGACTATCTCTATATCTGTGCAGAGAATGATTGCGACATTAACTATATTAGACACGTGCGATTTCCATTGTCTTTCTTTTCCAAAAACCTTTGATGAGGAAGAGAGTAGTAGGTAGATTTAGTTGTGGTGCTGGTAGGGGGGGGGGGGGGGAGTGGGGATCAAAGACTATCTCTATATCTGAGCAGACAATGATTGTATTAGACACGTGCAATTTCTATTTTCTTTCATTTCCATTTAGCCAAACTATGCCACAGCAACGTGTGGCCGGGTACAGCTAGTATATATATAAACACTCACACACACATACACACAGAGAGAGAGAGAGAGAGAGAGAGAGAGAGAGAGAGAGAGAGAGAGAGAGAGAGAGAGAGAGAGAGAGAAAGAGAGAAAGAGAGAGTGAGAGATACATTGGTATATATCTGCTTTCTAAATAAGTCTAACTCAGTGTCCATTCTGTTTAGACATGAACAATTTTGCTTGGTATACGACCTTTGTTTCAAATACGACTCATGTCTTGAATTTGTACGAGTAAAACTGAGACATGACACTGTGCTCTAGAATTGCTTACTTCTCTCAAAACAAAACCCTAACTGCCTACCAGCATCAGTACACCACTCATTAATCGGGGAAATGAGGAAATGTTTGCCAAATGGATGGATGTCAAAAACTTTGCAGCTAATTACCACATGATAAAAACCGTCATAGCATTGTCTATGTAATAGAATATGTTACATTTCTGCAACATCATGAGGAGAAGACAGAAGCAAAGTTCTTTGGGCAAATATTTTAGTGAAAGTCAAACCTGGGGTGGGGGGGGGGGCATCAACCAAGCTCAAGTGGGGGGAAAATGCCAGAATTTTTTATTTCTGAATTATTATTGGAAGGGGAGTCTCCTTCCAAACAATAACATTTTTTAATCTCTTCTCAGAACCATCCTAGTAGGTACTCGACTCTTTTTGGCAAGCAAAGTGAGGGTAAATTTTCATTATTTCCTATAATTTATTTTGTATTTCAGTATTAAGCAGAGACTAAAGAAAAACAGGAACAAAGAAGAAGAAAAAGAAGTATTAAGCAGTGTTTAAATTATTTTATTCAACCAAGTCAATGTATCTTTTTCTTCTTCTTCATGTTCACCGGCTGTACACTCAGGCTGAAAGTTCTGGTTGTTTGTCCACTTCTAGACTAATCTTGTTCCAGAAATTGG
Organism: Candidula unifasciata; assembly: GCA_905116865.2. NCBI lineage: Eukaryota > Metazoa > Mollusca > Gastropoda > Stylommatophora > Geomitridae > Candidula > Candidula unifasciata. Next base: position 495,555 of record CAJHNH020000504.1, read on the forward strand.
TTGCATGCACTTCCATTTTACAGATCTGGCTTATTTGTATGGAGACTGTTGGTTCCTCGCCTCTCAGGCAGATACACTGAGACTTTCAAGGAAACAGGCTTAATCAGTCAACTCTTATGACATAATTGTTATGGGAGTAGTGGGTCTATTTTGTTTTTTTCTCCTGACAATCGGCCAGTGGAAACCAAATAGTGACATCAATGTATCATATGCCAATAACAATAGGATTTCATTTTCATGGAAATGGATTAATCATTCACCCATTATTTCTTACTGGAAAATCTGGCTGGTATACATCCTGTTTGGTATAAATTCAAGGATATGAAACAGATTAATGACGTATATCAAGGTACAACTGTGTAAACATATGTATAAATTAGCACAATATCCTCTAAAGGACACTGCAAACCAAATCCAGCATTTGTTAGATGTGTGTGGTTTTACTAGGTAATTTACTAAAAGTAGTCTGTAATTGTTTTCTGAACAGCTGATGCTCCATATGTTGAAATTCAACAAGAAGCAGCCTGCTGCAAAATTGCCTTCAGCCGAATCTACCCAGATATTTCAGTTATACTTTTTCATAACTCCTACAGCCAAATATGCTAACAAACAAAACAACATGCAAAATAAAATAGAAGGAATAATTATGGTCTACTTTATAAGGTCAACCGTCATTTAAAAACAAACAAGTAAATCATTAATACTAAAAAAGAAGTTAATTACCATGACCAAACTATGTATGGAAGGCATGTATAATATAGTAACACATAAAGGCAGAAAGTCAGACCATTTTTAAATAACATCTGGTTTAAATCAAGTTGATGCCCTGGCCCCACTTCTTTTCAAATTGGCCCTGGAGAAAATTATAAGGAAATTGAAACAAAAATGTAATTTAGGAGAAACTACAAGAATACTTGGTTATGCAAATGACATTGATATCATTGGAGAAAATGAACCAGAGACTGTAAAAACATTGACTCTTTTAAAAGAAGCAGCTCACAAAATGGGACTAGTTATCAATCAAGATAATACAGAATACATAATAATAACAAGACAGGGCAAGGATATAAACTCCGACCACATACAAGCCAATAATATAAAAATCAAACCAATGGAAACTTATAAGTATTTTGGTACAAACTTCAACAGCTCCAACATGCTGAGAGAAGAAATGCAATCTAGAATACAATATGAAAATAAAGTATACGTTGCCCTTCAACATTTGCAAAAGTCAAAGTCTCTATCTCGCAACTTGGAGCACAACTAAAAGAAATTAAGCCTCATTACAAATTTTTGAAAACAGAGTATTACGACGAATCTTTAGACCCATTAAAGATGCAAACAGCGGGGAAGGGAGAGTGAGAAGCAACAAGTAAACAATGTTCTATGTTATTAAGCAGCTGACATTGTTATCTTTTACTTTCTATTGTAGCAACAAAATGCCACATCAAGCTGTAACCTCAGTAATATTTATTACTTGCAAGGAATTTCAGATTCTTTTGTTACTAAGCATGTTACAGTAGGAACAGTTAACAATCTGTGTGCATATCTTCCTTGCATGCAAAGTATTAGACTGTCCCAAGTGACACATACATTTTCTCTGCTAGCAAATGTAAGCTCCAATGAAGAATTTCCCAACACTGATGCATAAATCTTTTTGATGACTTTTTATTCACAGTAATATACACCTGATCTAGCCATGAAGAATCTTTTATTAATTCTTCTTGAAAGATTTGTACCAGGTCCTTCAGTATTGTTTTTGACTATACGCCCCTATAAACTGCCTGCATTCAGCATTCCTTCAAATGTGAGAGATTGAATCAATGCTCACTGAGCTATCTTTAGAGATTTGATATCACCCCAGTCACATCAAGGATCTGCACATAATTTATAAATGCAGAGAATGAACCTTGCTTGTTTTTTTGGTCTGTTCTCACAAAAAAGCTAAGACATCATGTTTCACTGACAATGTTCATCATGATGTAGAGCAGACAGGTTTTCTTTGATTGTGTCCTACAGTTATAATTTTAGATCAAGATGGGGGCACAGTTAAATCTGTTAAAAAGAAAAAGTTAGAATAGCTTTCACAGCAATAAGAAACCCACAGAAGTCAAGAGAATTAAACTTAATTCCAAATTTATAATATTAAACTTACAATGTCAAATTAGTGCTATTAATGGTGCAGAAATATGAAGAATTAATTTTTTTTTTTAAATCACTATTAAACTAGCTGAGGTACAGAATAGAAGTAATTAGTATGACACAATCAACAATGTAGAGAGAGAGAGAGCTTAAAAAAATGTCAGTCAATCTAGAAGTGAGGGAAAGACATAAGCTGAAGAAAATTGAGAAAACCTGACAAAGGTATAACCATAATGCTCTTTTAATAGAAACCACAAGGTAGAAAAATTAGATGAAGACCTAACACATATAGAGAAGAGAATTAAATACAGAGATTTCTTCTTCTTCTTCTGCATGTTCACCAGCTGAACTCCGGCAGAAGGATAAGGCTTTTCTCCACTTCAGAACATTAGTCTTGTTCGACAACTGGAGTTTTATAGACTGTTGGTTTTTTGCCTCTCGGGCAGATGCACTGCGACTTCATAGAAAACACCCCTAATTGGCTGACTTTTATGACACACTTTTAAGGAGGCAGTGGGTCTATACTTGTTATTTTCCCCCACACAATGGCGCCCTGAAACCCACACGAGAAGATACAGAGATGAATCATGGAGACAGTTGCAAGAAATTACTAAAGAAAAGGTAGTTTGGCACAAGTTGGTTAATGACTTATTCCAATGAAGGATAAAAGGCTGAAGTAAGAAAAAATGTTAGTTATTGGTGTTGGGAATACAATTTTATTTGAAAACAAAAAAAGATACTTGCAGCACTGATGCTCATCTGAACTGTCTTGACAATCATTTCCACCATCACATTTCAGTGCCATGCTTATACATTTTCCGTCAGTGCATTTAAAAGCAGTAGGATCACAGTCTGCATCTACAGAGTAAAAAAAAAAAAATCAGACATGCTGCAGCATGATTACTGTTTATTTGTACCTACCGTTTGTACAATAATTTAACCTAATCACTGTTTTACATACTTGTCTTGTATGGCTTCAACATGCGAAGGAAAAGACTGGTGGGCTTTAGGCAACCAAAGGCAACTGATTATGTAGGTTACTGTTTCTATTTTATGCCTACAATTAAGTTTTCAGGGCAATTTCAAGTTTTCTGTTGTTTTCTCCTCTAGGGTCAGACATGTTTCTTTTGCTGTTAAGATCTCTTCCTATAGTAGAATATTTCTCAAGTTATCAATCCATTTTCATTTTAATGATTTAATACCAAATTATAAATAACACCAGACAAACAAAGGTATACCTGGGTACAAAAATCCACTGCTCCAACACACTAAGAAACATACATTGCTCCAACATATCAAGAAAAGAAATACAATCTAGAAAACAATCTGGAAACAAAGAACACTATGCCCAACACCACCTACTGAAATCAAATGCTTTATCTCATAAAACCAATATCATAATATGTAAAACACTGATAAGACCACTTGTCTTAAATGGCTCTGAAACTTGGAGCACACCTAAAATAGGTGAGTCTTATTATACATTTTTGAAAACAGTCTTAAGACTAATCTTTAAACCCATCAAAGATGCAAACAGAGGGCGATGGAGAAGCAACAATGAAACTAAAAAAACTGTTTAAATCTCCACTGATAACTGGCATCAAGAGGCCTAGTAGAATAAAATCATCAAGGCATATATACAGAGGTGGCTGATAAAAGAGGCAAAAGTTGTGTACACAATGTAGCTGAATGGCTGTAGACCATGAGGAAAACAAAGAAAACAGTGCAGAGATGATAGCCAGGCAGATCTACAAACACTTGAAGTAACCAACTGGAAAAAGAAGAACAATCATAGAGAACGAACAAACTTTACTTTTAAAGAGTTACAATTTGGGCACACAGACCTGTCTTATATTCAGTCCTTCCAAAAACTCATCTTTCCCACAGCAGTTGTATTTGATCAATAAAGCATGTTATGTTCATATAAAATTATGCACATTATAAATATCAAGCAAAAAAAAAAAATGGGTGGTAAAATGAAAGCGCATGCTTGTGCACAAACACACACACCCACAAACCCACTCACTCAGTCACACACACATATAAAACCAAATAATATATACATACACATTTACATACATACATACATAATGAATACATACATACATGTGTATGTACGTACGTACATACACGCATGCATATGTACATACATATGTACATACACATGTACAAACATACATACATATGTATGTACATAAATACATACATTTGTACATATGTACATACATACATACACACACACACATAATACATACATACACAGACAGACACACACAGATATACAAACTCAAAGAGAGACACACATACAGGTGCACAGACACACATGCAGCCAAACACACAGACACACACACACACACACACTCAAATACATGCAGCCACACACAGATGGATAGAGATGGGTGATATCTGCAGCAATGAATGGAGAGAGTTTGATAAATAAGAAAAAGAGGAAGAGGAGGAGGACAAGAAGAAGAAGAATAAGAAGAGAAAGAAGAAGAAGAAGAAGCAGAAGAAGAAGAAGAAGAAGAAGAAGAAGAAGAAGAAGAAGAAGAAGAAGAAGAAGAAGAAGAAGAAGAAGAAGAAGAAGAAGAAGAAGAAGAAGAAGCAGAAGAAGAAGAAGAGGAAGAAGAAGAAGTTGAAGAAGAAGAGGATAAAGAGGAGAAAGCAGAAGAGGAAGGAAGAAGAAGAAGAGGAAGGAAGAAGACAAAGAGGAGGAAAGAAGAAGAGTGGGAAGAAGAAGAGGAAGAAGAGGAAAAAGAAACAGAAGAAGCAGAAGAAGAAGAAGAAGAAGAAGAAGAAGAAGAAGAAGAAGAAGAAGAAGAAGAAGAAGAAGAAGAAGAAGAAGATGAGAAAGAGGAGGAAGAAGAAGAAGAAGAGGAGGAAGAAAAAGAAGAAGCAGAAGAAGAAGAAGAAGAAGAAGAAGAAGAAGAAGAAGAAGAAGAAGAAGATGAGAAAGAGGAGGAAGAAGAAGAAGAGGAGGAAGAAAAAGAAGAAGAGAAGGAAGAAGAAGAGGAAGAAAAAGAAAAAGAAGTGGAAGAAGAAGAGGAAGAAAAGGAAGAAGAGGAGGAAGAAGAGAAAGAAGAGGAGGAGGAAGAGGAAGAAGAGGAGGAGAAGAAACAAAAAGAAACAAAACCACATTCAAGATTTATTTTCATAAGCAATCAATTCTTTTTCCTGTCCCTCTATAGTTCTACGCATTTTACATACAAAAGTGTCCATGTGATTACACTAATGTTTAAAATTTCCTGCAAAGGTAGAAACACTGTACAGTGCAGACCTTTTAAGGTGATATCAGAAGTGGAGAATTTCTGTTGTCAAGAACAATCTGTTTATCCCCTGAAGTCTGTCTTCTTTTATTTGTAAAAACAAATGTCTAGTTCAGCAGAATCCATTTCCCTAATTTTTAGATATGCTGCAATTAAACATGTCCCATCTATGTAATTTCATATGCTTAAGGAAAACATTTATTCAAATACCTGGATATCTGGAGAATGGGGTAATTGTGGCATGTTGATTTCAATCACAGGCATGAGAAAAAGTTAAGGTCGTTCGGTGTGTATACGGAGTTACTCTATACCTCCCCTTGGGCACCAACCAGTTCTACATTGGGTTTACAAATCCTCCTGCCAGACTCCTACCACATGTCCATGTCATGCGCCACGGACAATGGCTCACCTTTGTGACCCGAACCGAGTTGGCATGGGATCTCAGAGTTGGTGGCCTTTAAAAATGTAGTGTCCTATCTGGGTCTCATCAGCCCACCCCCAATGCATGGATGAAAACATCTATTAAAATTCAATTGAAATATATGTAAAGTCCGCTAGCCAAACTTACTACTAAATGACAACCCCAGGTTCAAACGTCTGTCAAGTGGAAGAACTACTGAACTGTCGAGATTCAGCTCTACAAAAAGAGATCTGATCACAGTCTAGACGAGCAAAACCTTTTGTGGGCAGTAAGTCGTGGAACAGTCCTCTTCATAATCCCTTGTTGTCCCTCAACACTGACATTGACAACACTGGTGTCACCACCCTGAGGTACACAATGATAATCTGCCACTGGCAGTCAGTTGATTTGGAGCAAATGTCTGTCGGATACATGTCTTATGACACAGCAACAAAAAAGTCTCAAATTTCTGACAGCAAACAGTCCTACTAATTGGCAGAAAGGTTTAAATGTCCGTTACCATAGGCTCCACTCACCAGAATGTTGGGATCTAAAAGGGAAAGCCATGACTGATGCATGCTTCATTTTCAGATGAAACAAGAGGATGTGCTGAAGAAAAATGTTGACGTAAATTGGGGTGACTGCAGACAAGTTGATTGCAAGAAATGCTGAATATAACACAAAATGTGACTAGAAAGCTCAACAGTAGGAATGGAAAAGATGCATACAAACACAATCGGTTGTTTTTTTTTTTTTTTTTTTAATTTACTTAGTTTACCTAATTCAAGACATAAATACATTTTAAAATAAGGGTAATTCTCCTCCAGGCAACTTCACAGGTGTACCAATGTGAACATACTGAAAGTTTGTTTGCTGTGCTGTGCTGGGGATCTGCAGGCTGTCAGAGGCCAAGTTATGTTTCCTGGGAAAATTGCAGTCCTGTGTTATATTCTTGGTGCTAATCTGTCATCTGTCTTGGTATTTTTTCCAAAGACATACCAGTTCTTCTTCTTCTTCGATCCTTCTGTCAGAAAGCTTATATCATTATGCCTGTAGCCTTTATACCACTGCCCGGTGGTCAGGCCTTGGTTGGTTACGAGCTAAGGAAGCACATCCTGAAAGAAAAGCACGTTGAAAACGGAGACGCCAGGTCAAAAAGCACAAATAGTGTTTATTTTCCCACAAATATGGCGTCACGCATACCTTCTTGAATGTAAGAAAACATACCAGTCAGACGCCAGATTCAGAGACGGGCGGTCTGAATTCAAGCAGTTCATTAAACTCCCATAATCCTCATGCTTCTCCGGTATAGTGACCAGACGTCAACATCTGTCAGTTTTTTCCAGGCCAAGCAAATGATGTGCATAATGTCAGCCATGGATGTTGCCAGGTCACTATTTTCACTTGACGATCAGAGCTATCAAATGATGGGATCTCATTCCTACAGTCATCCGCCAAGTCCACCACTTCCTATGCCTTCTAATTTCTCTTCTCCCTTACCTATTGATGGAGGATCAGCTACTGTACCTAATACACCAATGACATCCTCACATCCACGATCCAACTTGATTGCCACCTACCTACTGCATACATCTCATACCCAAAGCTTTAGCATACCTCTCTTGCATGCACCCATGTTCACACACACACACATATATCTAAAATATAGATCATCCCTGTATGAAGTCAGGGTTTTTAGAGGTGCTGATGTATTTACTGACCATTACCTGTTGGTAGGTAAAATCAAGTTGAAACTTAAGAGATATGTAACATCTTACAATCATAGGAACCAATATAAATAAGTACCATCTTACGCAGCAGCAATATGAGGAGGCAAGCACTGTGCTAGGAACAGATGAAAGGAATTTGGAATGAACCTTGTGCAAAAGTTCTTAATTAAAAAGAATACAATCATGAGGTATGGATAATGCACAAAACCCTTAAAATTGGAGAAGAAAGGAAAAGCAATTTGGCAGACCAAAACAATAGCAAAACTAGAGCTGCTAAAGCTACAGCTCACAAAAATTTCGCAGAAGCCAATAAGGAGGCTAAGGAGTGAATCATCATCATAAACCACTTCTGCCGTTAAGCGTCGTAGGGAGGAGTATTTTGTGGTCTAGTGCACGCTGGCTGCCACTGGTTATTGTCATGCTGTCAAGGCGTAGAGGGTCTTTAATGTTGCTAGTCCATGATTTCCGCGGCCGTCCTCTTGCTCTTGTGGCTGATTTTCTGAGATGTAGCGCTTATGATGGTATTTGATCTTCCTACATTCTAACGAGATGGCCAAACCACTTGATCTGCTGTTTCTCGATGAATCTATAGTGTTGTGTCGTTCCCACAATTTGCTTGATAGTTTCACTATTCAATCAATATCAGATGATTAGGTTGGCTGCTTTTCTCAGGCATCTCATCTCACAGGTGGTGATTTTGCATATATGGGCTTTAGATAGTGAAGGTGAATAAGGGCAGATAAAAGGTATTATTTAAATGACCTAGAATGAGAAGCGGAGACAGCAGCAGTGAAACGAACCTCAGAGACCTTAATAGCACCACAAGGAAATTAGTGGGTAAATATAATAAACCAACTCTATCAATCAAAAACAGTCAGGGAAAGGTTACTGGTTACTGCTTTAATCATTGACATCATAGCACACTGGCATACCCATTTGTGCTCTATCTAAAGCAGCAACTGTTCCTGTAGCACACTGATTACAAACTCATCATTCTATTCCTCGCATAGGTTCCTCCTTGCCTGATCCATACCTTATTCCTCGTTCACAAATTCTTACACATTTATTTCATCTAGCCTTGTGTCTTTCATCAGCATTCATTCAGAAATGGCTTTTAGAAGTCTGCTTTGTCCAGTAGCAGTGTTCCGTTAGCTATCACTTTTGTAGACAGAAATCCACTCCTTTATTTCCTCATACTCCTGCATGTTCCGGATAGTTTTCAAAATAGCAATGTTATTTTTCGATGTTTGTGATTTCTCTTGACTTGTTCTGTTCCCTTATCATGGACTGCTCTTTTGTGTGTATTTTCAATTCAGAATACTATGTATTTTTGTGGGAGCAGCATGTATTATGCTGGGGCGGGATAATGACCAATAGATTTGGCACCCTCGACCATGCTGCTTTTGCAATGTTTTTATCGCAGCTGCCTACTATCAGCAAAGACAGATCTCGTCAGCAGGGAACTGCAACTGTCTAGAGAGCAAACTCGATAAAAGCTGTCCCTAGAAACTAAAATATGCAGTTAACTCAATGGCCATTGCAAATATTTATGCATGGTTCTACCACAGTGGAAAACAATCAAGTGAAAGCGGGACTCGCTCGAACATCTCAAACACCCTTAGTCACTGACAGATCTGTGGCTTCCTGGGATGATAGGGGAGGACAAGTTATCACTTCCGACTGTGAGGACATACTTTCACCCCTGGTAATCATGCAGTGAAACGCCGAAGGTGTATTTAATAAAAAGAGAGAACTAAAGGAAGGACTGCAGAAGAGAAAGTCAATAATATCTGCATTCAAGAGACACGCCTCAATCCAGGAAATAGATTTCATATTATAGGATACGAAATATTTTGCCAGGAAAGAAAAACTAGACATAAAGATGGGGGTAGTCAGGCTGGTTCATAATTCAATACAGCTGTTGAATTACACAGATCCAACCAGCTGAATACCAAATTCATTGCTGTTCAGCTGCAACTAAATAATCTACATTTACTCACCGCCCACCCTCCCTTCTGAACATGAAGTAAAACAGGTTCAAGAGAGCAATCTGCTAATCACAGGAGTTTTCTAAGTCACTCACCCAGCTGGGGTTATGACTGTTTAGACTCCCACGGAGAAAATCTTGAGGAGTGGCTAATCACAAACTATCTCACCCTTCTCAATCACCCCAATGACCCATACACACTACTCTAGGTGGTGGCGCCTAACAAACACACTTGGTCTAGCATTTGCAACAGATAACTTCCACAAGAAATCTGTATGACAGGTGTGTGACCAGTTAGGTGGTAGTGACCACAGGCCAGTGAAGATTCTGATAAGCAGCTTTAAAACAGAAAAATCATCAGACACTGCACCAGGTTAGTGTTACAAAAAGGCAGACTGGAAATTACTTCAAGCACTTGCAGACTCAAACTGAAAAGAAATCAGCCTTTTAAGTAAGATAGACAGAGATGCCCTAGAATTCAACAAAGTCATAGTTAATGCAGCAAAGAAGCAATTTTTAGAGGAAAAAGACATAATTTTAAGCCATACTGGTCACCAGAACTGGAAGTTCTTCACAGTTCACTCTGTGATGCTAAAGACAGCAAGGAAGCTGATCTAACATACAAACACATTAGCAACACAAGAGAGCAAGGGCCCTTTATGTCAGAGAAAGAAACCTATAGTGTAGAAATTCCTAGAAAGAACATAGTGCCTCTCTGAACATGGAAAAAGAACAACAAACTGTGGCGACTGACAAAAGCAATGAATGATAACAACCCACCTCATAGAAAACAGTTCTCCAACAAGAAGGAAATCTACTCACAGGAAAGAAAGGAGTGAGTCTGATGGCTCGAAACAAAAATAAAGCTAATACTCAAAAACTCTAGAGCCAAAGAAAGTTGTCCGAGATGTGATAAACTCCACATTCAAAGAAGCATCTTGTGAGCCAACACTCTAACCAAGCTACTAAGAGCATTGAGAAATTTCAAGTCAAAGAAAGCATCTGGCCTAGATGAAGCCTTAAATGACATGATCAAACATATGGGACTAGTAGCAAACAACAATGTAATTCAGATATACAATATCTGGAAACTAGGGAGAGTCCCAGATATCTGGAAAAATGCTATTATCCCTTATATTCTCAAAAGTGGCAAGGACAAGGGTTTAGTTGAGTTGAGTGGAGTCAAGAATTGACATCACAGCACTCGGGGCATCCCAAGGTGTGCTCCGTCCTCACCTTCAGCAGCCAGCAAAGAGTTCCAACACTGATGCTACCAGTCACATTCTGGCTATATGTCCGTCTTGCCTTTCCTCTGTAGTGAACCGGCCAGACCCTCTGGTTACACCCAGGTGCCTCATTCTCTCCAGGCCATGATAATCTTGTTTCTATACTGATTTCATTGATTGTTCTCAAAGGGCCTTGACCACATCTGCTTTGTCATGTATCAGTTCACCACCTAATGGTGCAGATCTAGCCAATCTGTCTGCCTGTTCATTACCCACTATGCCCGCATTGCTTGCAGAAAAGATCCAAAGTATGCTTACTACCCGTGATCTTCCCAGTGAAGCTTGCCACTCTGCTCGAAGAATCCCTGTCTTCACCTTTCTCAGTATGCTTTCAGAGTCTGTTACAATTACGACATGTCTATGCATCTTGTTCTCTAGCCACCGGAGAGCTGCAGTTACCACCTCCACCTCCATTCTCATGCTAGATGTTGTTATGTCATATGCTAGGCTATCTTGCAGTAAAGATTTTCCATTGGCTTTCGCTACAAATCCCCAGGCACTTCTCTTTACTCTCACCACCAAACCATCTGTATAGATAATCAGATCACCTGGGTATGAATTGTCGTGAATCAACGTTTGGACTTCCACCTCCGTTGCACTCGCTGGCCACTCTTTGCACTCCCGGCCTAATGTGATCATACCCTACACAGGTCAGACTTTTCCTCTCGTACTCTGACCCATTCCTCTCCTCGCTCAATTTTCTCCAGCAGGCATACTTGTCTTCCTGTGTCTTCCGCCTGAGCCATCAACAATTTTCCTCTTTTCAGCCTTTGACCATTACCTGCAGCCAAAGCTTCATACAGAAGGTGTTCTTTGTCTGCCGCTTCTCTGAGGTACAACTTAGCCTGCAGCACCATTAGCCTATCTGCAATAGTCAGCAATGCAAGTATGTTTCGCATGCACACAATCGGGGTGCCTCTTTTACATCCCAGAATCACCCGCATAGCTTCATTCTGTGTGCGCTCCAGTTTCTCTGACTCATTGAGTAACCCCAGTCTATAATCAATTACTGAGATGTTTAACTGCTGGTTAAGTGTGAACAGAATTCTCTGCTCCATGCCCATCGCTGCCATATTCTTTAGTGCATTATGACCTTTTCGAGCCTTTGTCACAACCCCCATAATGTGATCCTTGAAAGACAAACTTCTGTAAAAGGTAATACCCAAGTAAAGCAGTCTGTTGTCTCTTTTGATGTCCCTGCCAATTATTTTGAGTCTGGGAACATCCGCTCTAACAATCCTGTTGTCAAAAGAACACCACAAGATGGATGCCTTTTCTGGGTTGATTGCAGGACTCATCTCTATACACCAGTCGATCACCTTATTGACTGTCGCCTGTAACTCTTCAGCTATTTGATTATCTCTCCCCTTCCTATATATAAGAATATCATATACAAATATGAGTACACAAAATGGCTGCTATCCAGTTCACCAACCAAGGACAGACTCTCTTCTCCATAAGCGCTTTCATCGAGATACTGCATCTAACTGTTGTAAGCATTTTCTAAATCGAGCGCAGCTGCCAACGTTTCCTGTCTGATCTGGAAACCTTAAAAGTGGCTGCATTTGACCATGTGTCTTTCCCTGGTCGGTACTTCTCAAACCTCCTGGAAGGAGCTTTCTCTGTTAAAAAAATTCTTGTAGCTTATCTGCCACTATCTTCTCCAACACTTTACCAAAGGTGTTTTGTAGGGTTATGATCGTAAAGCCGCTAAGTACTGAATGATTCTTGCCAGGCTTAGGAAGTGAAATCAGGTAGCTGTGCATCCACTCTTCTGGGACTGAAGCTGTCCTAATGCTTTGGTTGAAACAAGCAGTCATCTCCACCAGGTCTGCATCACTCATGTCTTTTATGTAAAAATATCTAACCCCGTCAGGCCCGGGTGTTGTGTCTTTCACCCTTTTCAAAACACTTTTTACATCTTCCACCTGTATGATGTCTTCATAATGTTTGTTCTTTAAGATGGCTACCAGATCTTTTCTAACTGTATCTGTTATCTCTATCATTGTGGTCTGCCTGTGAAATAAACCTCTTCAAGAAAGCCACCTCCTTCTCTTTGTCTGTGGTTAACAGCATACCGTCATCTCTATGAACTGCTCCTGCTACACTGGGCCGATTTTTCTTGAGCATCTACTCATGTAGCTTTTAAAACTTTCCCAATGTCTTATCGACCCCAATCTCACTAATAAAATGTTCCCATTTTGCTTTTTTGGCCTCTGCTGCACAAGGACAAGAAAGACCCTCTGTAATGTAGCAACTCTGAGCCTTTTACTTAGAAAGCTGACAATCACTGAAGCTGGAGAATTCAGTCTGCTCAACTGATGATGTCATGGAGACAACTGCAGCACATTTGGAAATCTTTACATCCGCAGAAAAAGACCAGTCCATGGTCAAGCAGATATTTTTGTTATTCTGCATATTTTTCTTATTTACCCAGACTGGACATTAACTTAAGGATAATGTTTTTTGTGTCCAACATCTGCATTTGTGCAGACAGCCTGGAATTATATGACATGAAAAGCATAGTGCCATCACCTTGGAAATGGCTTTTACTCAGGCTGCAAGTTGCATTCGGTTGTTTCATTCTGTGTCAGACTAGCTAAGAGACAAGATGTACTGTGTTGATTTCTAAATAAATCTTGTAGTTTTTCATGGATTTATTAATTCAGAAATGCAGGAATTACCTTATTGATTGCCAGAATCTCCAGCTACCACACATACAAAACCAGCCTTAACATCATCAACCATATAAGGAAGCAATTGCAAGGCACCTCAGAAGCAAGACTAGTAACTACATCACTGCTTCATCGTTGATAAAGTTATGTATTACCAGCATCATTGGTAATTACTTCACCACTTATCCTTACTGAAACTATGCTGCATCAATGATCTGCATTGCTCAGGAGTTCAGTCTAGTCAAGTTATTTATTCAGTAAATATTGAGAAAAACTCAATTGGGGGGGGGGGGGGGGGGGTTAGCTCCTCTTAATGCACTAAAGAGTATGGCATTGATGGACATGGAGCAGAGAATGCTGTTCACACTTTACCAGCACTTAATCATCTCAGTGATTGATTATGAATTGGGGTTACTCACTGTCTCGAGGAGTCAGCTAGAGAAACTGGAGCGCATACAGAATGAAGCTATGCGGCTGATCCTGGAATGTACAAGAGACAACCCGATTGTGTGCATGCGATACATTCTTGCATTGCCGACTACTGCAGATAAGCTAAAGGTGCTGATGTCCCTGTATTAAAAGGGAAGAGACGTGCCTGGGGTTTTGTAGTGAAAGTCAACGGAAAATCTTTAGTGCAGGACAGCTAGGCATATGATACCACTAGCATGAGAATGGAGGTATAGGCTGAAGCTTGCCGTTGGCTAGAGAACAAGATACATACACATGTTGTAATTGTAACGGACTCTAAAAGCATGCAGAAAAAAGTGAACATAGGATTACTTCGAGTAGAGTGGCAAGCTTTACTTGCAAGGTCATCAGTAGTGAGCATACTTCAAAACTTTTTTCCAGGTCATGATGGCATGGTGGGGAATAAACAGGCAGACACTTGCCGGATCTGCAGCGCTGGGTGGTGAATTGATACATGACAAAGCAGATATGGTCAGAGCCCTTTGGGAACAAGAAACAAAGTAAGAGGAGAAACTTGATTTTATGGGCTAGAGAGAATGATGCACGTGGGTGTGACCAGAGGGTTCCCCTGGCACACTACGCTCAGACAAAATGCAAGATGGACATACACCAGACTAAGACTGGCACTATTAGTATTGGAAGACTCTGCGCTGGCTGCTGAGGATGGGGCGAAGTGTGAATGGGAATTCCCCGAGTGCTGTGTTGTCAATTTTTAAAACTCAAATCACCAGTTTTTTAAATGCGACAGTGAGGGACATTTTATTTGATTTGCACTGGAACAAGAACAGAGTCAGTATGGAGAAGCCCTATTGCAGTTATGTTTAAACCTTGACAAAGACTAAGGATAGGGTATCCTGGTGTAAATCTGCTGAGGGCTTTGGTCCACTGTGGGATAGAAGGTAACAGAAGAACACAGTTTTTCAAGCTATTTTCCTCTTTGAATTCAGTTCTTGTTACTGGTCCACAGATCTAGTTAACGTCAGTTAGTTGTTTCTGCTATTGGTTCTTCAGACCAATATCAGTAGGGACAGTACAAAGTGTTGAGGGTGATGTGGCAGGAAGAGGGAAATTGAATAATTATCTGGATGTTGCTAGTCAAATGTTCTTCTTAAACCCAGAGGTGGCGCCTTTTTGGTTTCTGCACGTCCATGCTCACCCCTAAAGGGTAAAATAATGAGCCACCAACATGAATGTAACCTCCTCTGAGTGGTGAGAGCCTTCTTCCAGAAATTAGAAGGAAAAATCCTCTCACCATGTGACAGCAATCAACATTGGTCTACCATGTGGTGGATTATCTTCAGGGGAATGACAGCAACTTGTGAAATGGGAAAAACCATTAAAATGACTCTGATCAAGGCAAACCATAAAAGCTGGCTACAGCACTTCATTAGTGTGTATGTATGTACCTTATGATTAGTATCCACATGATGTACAACATTCTTTCTTTAGTTGCAAAACTTAATAAAGTTCATCAGCATTAACAAGATTAAAAAGATCATTGCATTAACTGGTTTAGTAAGCTTGTTCCCTTTCAGACTACATTTGGAATTTTGTTGACAAATTCAGTAACAAACTTACCTGATGTATGTATTAAGCCACACAAGGCACTCAGCAGAAGACATAAATGAAATATCTTTTTCATTGTATGACACTGGTTTACACAATCAGGAAAATCCTCTCATCTCTGCATTACTGTGACCCTTAAGGAAAATGAACTATAGTAAGTAACCTACCATGCATGTCATGAGAAGTAACTTAATCTAACTCAAGACTAGATGGTTCAACAGTGGGAAAGGAAGATATGCTCAGATACATCCAAATATTTATCCAATCTTTATAAAAGGGAATAAACATGGTTTGGTATGACTGGCAACCTAACAATGTTTAGCAAACAGAAAAAAAAAAATTAAACAGGAACTCATGGTGTCAAAGAAATAATAAAGGGAGATCAAAAATAAACCAAGTGAATTAACGAGTGAAGCAAAAAAAAAAAAAAATAAGAAGATAGAGAAGACAAAAGTGAGCTGTATGTAATAGCAAAAAATAGGATGACTTAGTGCGAGTTAGTTGAAGGCTTATGCTTCACTGGGGGAAATAAAGCTGAAAAAGAAGAAATATGATGTAAAGAGGCTCTACTCTGAAAAGTATGAGCAAATAAGATACACATTTATAACAGGTAATGCTACAGTGAAGTAGAAATCAGAGTATATGAGATGTTAAATGTAAGAGATGAATAGTGCATTAACTCTCTGAGACCTGAGCAATGCTGTATGTATTGACTGAGATGTTCCGATTTGCCCAAACAACACTGTCTGTGTCAATTGTGTTTCTCATACTTATTGATTTGCATTTGGCTCAATTTTCATTTCTAATGTTTGGAACTACCATTTAAGTATTCAGGGAAGGTTACTCTAACATTTTTTTTTAATACAAGCCTCTGTTTGCATATTTTGGGGGCAAACTGATCCCATTCATTGCTAGCATCATTTTCAGACAAGGCATTTTCTCATTTTCTTTCGACTGCCCATGGATACCAGTGTTCCAACCACAAGTACATGCCACAAAATGCACCTTTCTGCAATTGAAGCTCTGAAATTGTTTCAGTCAGATAATAATAATTTTTAAAAAATTTTAAATTTTCAGAAAATCATTTGGACGGTGAATTTACACCAGGAGCAGATGAGTGGTTAGCTGTTCATTTTAATGAGGCAAACCCAGGAGGACCCATTTCATTTGTCAAGCATGTCATAGTCACCCACATCTTCATACAAAGAATTGTTTCAGACTGTACAATACTTTGGCAAAACAGCATTGAAATCATTGCAGCTACAGTCTGTATATAACTGTACAAAGTTAATATTTTGTGTGTATAGGTCCAATTTTATGCCATTCTTGTCTTTGGAATTTTATTCAGCATTTATGAGAACCTAGAGCCTTTGAGAAATAAAATAACCCAGAGTGGTATCATAACTTTCGAATTTGTTAGGAAACTGAACAAACTTTACAGTGTTATTCTCAAATTTGCATTTGGGATATTCACTGCTCTAGTCTGAAGCAAGTTAATGAATTTAAATATCTAAAAATACAGTAAAGATCCCTTTTCACACCTTAGGCACATCGGGCATATGGGAAGATCGTCCCATATTTTTACAGACCAATCGGCACTGGGTGGGTAATGTGGTCAGCATTACGCCGGCCAATTTGAATATCTAGGAAGCATATTCTCGGAAGATGGAAGAATAGATTGGGAAATAGAAACAAGATGCCAGTGAGCTAGTGCACTTATATACCAACTGACACCGTTATTAAGACATCCAAACATAAGTATGAGTGCCAAGAAACAGATTATAAACAGCATATTCACACCAACACTGTGTTACCAGTGCCAGACTTGGACATTATCAAAGACTAACCTACTTAAATTAATACCAGTGAAACGAGATGCCTGAGAAAAGTTGCCAACTTAACCATCCGAGACAAAGTTAGAAATCACAGACTGTAGAAACAACACCATGAAAAAAATTCATTGAGAAACAGAAGATCAAATGGTTTGGTCATTTAGTGAGAATGCAGACAGAACTACCAACGAAGGCACTACACGTGAAAAGATCTGAAGTGAAAGCAAGAGGTCATCCTAGGAGAAGATGGATTGATGACATTGAAGAACTCCTACATCGACACAGAATGACAGTAGCCACTGCTGCCCATCAAGCAATGGATCCCAAACTAATCCTCCCTACAACATTTAACAGCAGAAGTGGAAACTGATGATCATGATGATTAATAGGACTGCTCTAGTGGCTGCAAAACCATGGTAAAAAATGTGTGTGTGTGTGTGTAAAATGTTTGTCTTTTAAACATAACACCTGCTGAATTCTTTTTTCCAACTAACTACAACAGTATTACATTATATAATATATAATTATATATTATATTGTAACAAAAACATCAGCAGATTTAAAATGTAAATTTTTTTCTTTAATTTTTCAAGAATATCCTGTTCAACCCTCAGAGTTATAATTGGGATACATAGTTTTTAATTAAGTTCTCACAGGTATATATTTGTTATATTAAATGTATACATCATGTAATTACTTATATGACCAAAATTCAATTTGTATAGTTTCACATTTTGCTTTGATTTGGGTTGTGATAGAAATTCTACTATGACTGTGAATAATCAGACAATATTTGAAGCACTGTCATTAGCATTGTGGATATATTGTTTCCTTTGTGTGCAATCATTGATTATTCTACTCAATTTTATCTTTATGGAATATGGGCATATATGGATTTTAGTCCTATTAATAAACTGCTTAATCTTGCCACACAGCTCTCTGGGGCTGTCTTTGTGCAGCAAGTTTTCCATCGTCATAGGTAATTTACAGAGATTCATGTAGTCAGTTAATGGTTTCCATTGGTTTTCATATTTCCTGCACTCAAGCAAATAGTGCTATAGTATTGTAGTTCTGGTATACATTACAGGTCTCTTCCTGTATTGTAAAGTAAGACCGTCCAAGTTGTAGTCTAAGCAATTTATGATTGCATGGTATTTTAAGTTCATCTGTTATCTGACTGCCTTTTATAAGGATTTAATAACTTAAATGAATGTCTACTCTTTAGGCTGTGGTCACAATTCACGGACCATTCCTCTAATTTAAATTTTTTAATTAGCTATTTGATGTCTCCTGTGCTTATACTTATATTAACAGTGCTGAGTGGATCTACCTTTTTTTTGCCTCATCTGCAATTTCATTACCATGTATTCCAGCATACAACAAGCACTGAGGACCCTTATGTGTTTAGATATGCCGTAGCCAGAGATATCTCTTCTATTAAGTCTGGTCTGCCATACATTTCTGAAAGTTTTAAGGTGATGCTAACCTTTAGAAACCAAATTGTGTGCTATTAATATCTACTTTCTGGTATGGTATAGGGTTTTATACTGAAGACCTCTGATCAAAATCAACAACAACAACAACAACAACAAAAATACTGTCAAATTGACTGTCCACTCAATGGTTGTTATGGAAACCAAGATAAACAAAAGCCATATTGGATATCTTCGGATAGGTCTTAAACCAAAAGTTTTGTGTGTACAGGTTCAATTTTTCGTATATTTATATATTCACAGCCCCTTTACACAAGTACAGAACGTTTTCATATCACTTACCATTTTTTTTTCTACCTAATTTGAAAAATGTAGCATATATTTTTTAGACAATTTTTGTGGCTTTCCGACTGCTGCACAAAAACTAAACCTAAGTTTCACAAATGCTCTTGTATTTGCATAAGTAATACAATGTTAAATAAGTGTACAAAGTTACATCATAATCAGACAAGCAGTCTTTGAGAAAAATATATAGTAAGCCGAAAAACTTGCCTAAATGAGAAAATGGAGAAGAAAAGAATTTTTGCATGTTTTATTATACTAACAAAATTATTTTTATGAATTAACATGTTGGCAGCTCGTACACTGTCACATCTATTCGTTAGCTTGTCCCTCCTATACTTCAAGCTATTTCTAACTCTCTTCTGCATCTCTAGATGCTCCTAGTATTTTCATATGCAGGCCTGCAGAAAATCTTAAAAAAACTGGGCAAAGTTTTGACAAGCAACAGCACCAAAGTTGAAAGTTTTGCTGCAGTTAGTACTGCAAAGTGAATGGCATGAGGAAAACTTGCATGAGGAAAGCTTGTCTTTAGTACAGCGAGCTCAGATCAGGCTGTGTAAACACTCATTTGAATTCTGATTTTTTCCTGAAACAAATCTACTAAGTAGTTTAGGGTCAGACAACCTTTCATAAATTGGCCAAAAATACTTCTGTAGCTTGTCACAGTTGAGCCATGTGTGTAACATCTTGTCAAGAGGACTGGTGCTTAGTCAGGGCGGACTGAAAAAAACACCAAGATTTGCTCTCCACTTGGGCACATTTCATGGTGTGTAGTTTTGACTGTTGAAAAATAGTGATGCAGTGAAGCCATAACACTGTTCCTCATGGACTCTACACTTGTGTTGTGTCTTATCGCTCTGTTGTAATAAACTGTCAGCATACGGATGGCATTTTGTGTAAGTTGACCTTCACCACGTCTTACTAGGATCATGTCTTGCTTTCGGCAGTCAGCAACAACATTACGGAGTGCCGTTCCAAGGCGAATACTGACATGGTTGATGCATTCCTCTTTGCCAATGTGAATGTCCCCCTGCCATAAGGTTTGATCTTGGTAAGCTCTGCAAATGTTTCCACAAACTAATGCAGAATAAACAGACTATTTGTTGATGGCAAAAGATCTATCCCTATCATTACTTCTTGGAGCTAAGTATCTTCCTCAAACTACTTCTTCACAACAAAAGCAATAAACTTCTGCATTTACAGCTAATCCTTGAGTTTTCTTGCTGTCGGTTTTTAAAAAAAAGACAAGTATTGTTACGAAGTGGACAACAAACTATTCTATTGGTGCTGAAAATGGACATTTACATCCTCTAATGAATGCAAAATTATGACAACAGAGATGAAATGCCTTAGAAGAGATGAAGGAGTTTCAAGGAAAGACAGAATATAATATCCCGAAATCAGACGAATGCTCAGAATAAAAGCAGTCTTCCAGGTCATAAAGAACAACAAATGAAGTTGATTGAACACCTAACAAGAATGCCCTGGTACTATTTGCCACAGCGAGCCACACTGAAACATTACAACAGGTATAGAGCGAGCAGAAGACCTCGGAAAATATGGAGTGATGGCATTAAGAACAGCCTTACATTATTTTCAGCAGAAACACACATGCTGCTTGAGGAGGTCATATATTCATACATATCTCTCTTAACGGAATCCACATTTTCTGCAATGTTCTGATAGACCTTTCTTTGCCTACAAGCATTTGCCAATTGTATACTTCGAGATTTCTTATGTTGATCGGCTAAGTGGAGTTTAAAATTATTGGAACGAAGCATTTTTTGATCAACAGCAGCCTTTACATCGTTCTGTAAACAAACGATCACAGCGGCCATCTTTGAGAATCAGATACCCACGTGATCAGTTTCAGCCAGCCAGAATCGCCTGTATCACGCAGTGTCATGTTTACTCCCATATATGAAAGTGTTCGGGCAGTTATACTGGACAGTGAATCAATTGTGAATGAAAAACTTGAAATACCAGGATCAAGATTCCCGACGAACAATGCTGGGGACATAATTATATATAAAATGTTATATAATATATGTATAATCGTATCCCTAGCTTGTTATCTATTCCTTTGGACCCGTCTGTGTAAATTGGGAATTTATCCTTTATTAGATGTTATGTGTATTTCGTAGCCATATCTTTTAACAACTCAAGGTATAAAACTTTACTGATAACACTAGCTAGATTATCATCTGTCTCAGGGAGGTTGAAGTGCAATAGAGGGAGCTTAGGGCTGTTCATTTTATAAATATCTGAAGAGATTGTTCAGGGGTGCATAATTACTCAGATCTGTTATGTATTTAATAGGTATCAGAATATATTTATTTGGCCTCCTTTTGGATACCTCTGTTTATGCTTCAAGGAATGATCTGTATGCTGGGTATGTTTGGTCACTAACAGCTCTGACTGAGAAATTTATACTTGATTTTTCTTTTAAAGTGAAGAGGCATAATTCCCATTGCCACTTCAACAGCCCCCTTTAATGTAGTTCTGTGTGCTCCTGCTATGGTGCGCAGGGATTGGTGCTGAATTTTATCAAATTTATCCACGTGAAGTCCACGTGAAAAAATACAAGCCTTTACCGGGGCTTGAATCAGGGACCTCCAGCATTTGAGGCAGACGCCCCGCCTTGAGACCACTCAGCCCCCTGATTTGTAGAACATAAGCATTAGTTTAGAGCTAGCACCCCACCCATTTCCCTTGAGAAATCTATGCATATTTATAGGTCCTTGGCCAGATTCAGCCAGGTTATCTACATGTTTTCTCCAGTTTAGCTGTTAGTCCAGTGTCATGCCCAAAAACATAGTTGTGTTTACTGTTTGAATGTTGTGCCCATTTAATTTGTTATCTATGAGGTTATCTGTTATTTTTATAGCTTTATCAAAAACCAATCCAAATACGTACATTCATTCCATTATGATAAGGCAGACGTAGTTAATGCCTTGTGAGAGAGCGTGTACAGTTTGGAGGAGCAGATGGATCACCACAGTCTGGTGAGACTGATGCAGGGGGGGTTTACGAGAGGTTCTGGCAGATGCTCGAGGCCCAGAGGAGAGGCAAGACAGACGTTTAATCAGAATACCACTGGCACCATCAGTTTCAGAACTCTACGCTGGCTGCTGAAGATGGGGATGGAGCGCTTATGGGAATATCACTAGTGCTGTGATGTCAGTTGTTGAATCAAATCAATCAAATCATTCCTCATTTAAAAAAAAATTTTTTTGATAGGGATTAGAAATATATATTCTCAACTGCCATTTTTTTTTTTTAGCACCAACCCCTCTGCCATTTTTATAAAGGAAAATTAGTCTGTGCCAAGTCTGAGCCTGAAAGAGTTAAAAACAGAACTGCTAAACAGTATATTTACTCAAATCTTGGAAATCTATTGCCACCAACATTCATTGGGAAGACCACACCTAAGTAACGGACTTCTTCTTCACTTCCTCTTTTACCGCTGTGGGTGTCAAGGGAGATATAAGGTTCTGTTTCTAGCTCTTCTGGCTGCCTCGACCATAGGCACATCGTGCTGTTGTAGAGTTTCTCTGATGTTATCCTTCCATCTTGTTCTTGGTCTACCACGTGCTCTACGTCCTTCTTCTCTTTCCATGTATGCTTTGTATGGTATGGTGTCACAAGGCATTCTCTCTATGTGGGCAAACCATTTCACTTGCTGTCTTTGTATGTAATTCAGAATTGGTTCTGTGCCGACTTGTTCTCTTATGATCTCATTCCTGATCTTTTCTCTTATGGTTACTCCTACAGCCCTTTTCAGACATCTCATTTCCGTGGTTACTAATTTTCTTTTATAAGTAACGGACTAATGGGTTAAAAATTTAATTAACAGTCATGTACGCTGCACCATCTTTTTATTATAACAGACTTCCTAACAATACTTGAATAAATATATGATATGTATATAAGTATATATATGAGTATATATTTCTAAGATACTTGGATACTATATATACTTTAGTCGTCCTTAGCAATGATTCTGCTATAATATAATAATTTAAATTACATAATATTATTATTATTATTTAGATGATGATTTTAAGTGTATCCTCATGGATCATGAAGTACACGCAGTAGTTACTATATTACCAATTAGTAATTATATATATAAAAAAATCGGTCTTGACTTTGCTCAATATTTATTGTAATACAATTTTATTTATCCTAAAATAAATACTAATTACTATAGTCATAAAATCAATCATACATAGTGTAACTCCTGTAACGTCAACATACATCATGTGTCGAATGTTAAACATAACGGAAAAATAGGAATAAAGGAACATAGCCAACTAAGGCATTGACGTAACGTCTATGTTTATGAACACTACCTAAAACACACCTTAACGACAGGGTCCGTGTGTATAATGCATAGCTTTCGATTATAACACAGTAGTCATTTCTTGTCGTTGCCTGTGTGTAGCACCCAGCATATCACGTGACCTCTATTCTCTGATGTGAAAATTCGCTTCTTGCGTTATGGAGTGGTTTTGCTGAGTGGAGACCTTTAGTTAAACTGTTCCTTATAAAATGTTTTATTCGCAATACAGAGCCCATGTTTTTTTCACGGCCGACTCTTTTTATTTACAGAAGGACCTGGTTTTCTTTAACAAGGCTCACTTCAGTCTGTATTATATATAAAAACTAGCTGTACCCGGCCACGCGTTGCTGTGGTATAGTTTGGCTAAATGGAAATGAAAGAAAATAGAAATCGCACGTGTCTAATACAATCATTGTCTGCTCAGATATAGAGATAGTCTTTGATCCCCCCACCCCCACCCCCACAACTAAATCCACCTACTACCCTCTCCCTCATCAAAGGTTTTTGGAAAAGAAAGACAATGGGAATCGCACCTGTCTACTATAGTTAATGTCGCAATCATTCTCTGCACATTTATATAGAGATAGTCTGGTTTTCCAACTTTAGAACACGCACCATATAATTGTGTCTTTATATTAGTGGTCGTTTAAATGGTGCTATTAGCACAGTAACAAAAGTGGTTATTTGGTTATCACATGCTAAAGCTGTTTGTATTTTTATAGGAGACGTAAGTAAAGCTACTACTGTACTTGTAAATAACAAAGTAAGTCGTACAAAAATTAGAATAGTGAAGGTAGCGTTGGTAAAATATAAACAATATAAGTAAGTAATGAGAACTTAAAAATCATGTGTAAAGCTCTTCAAGTTCTCTTAAATTTCAGTCATTACCCTCTCCCCTCCCCTCTTCCACCGACTACTGCTCTCTCCCTCTTCGAAGGATTGAAAAATCATCACCTGGCGATATTCTTTTTGTTGTAACTGACATTGACATCCCTGTCCATCCGGACTAAATTGGGAGCAGGAATTGTAATAGGTAGTGAATGGGCTAATGTAATATTTACCGCATCATCCTTCAAGTACCAGTACAACTACTACCACGACCACCACCACAGTAGCTAAAATAATGTCACTGCTATCTGTTTTACCATCGGAGTAGATAGGGAGTCCTGAGCCAGAAGATTTGGTTCCGCATCGCTAGTGCTGTCGACACAGACTGGTCAGGTTAGGATGTATGATTTCGCTCCCCGACAGAAGAATGCCATAAACTAACCGGCGGTCTTCACATGAGAGCAATACGGTGTAACCGCCCAACCACAACTACTACTGCTACTTTGAGTGGGTAAAGCAGTTACTGTGACTTAAAGCTTTCTCAGTAATCAGTTTGCCCCCCACCCCCCCCCCCTCCCTCAATTCACCGACTACTCTTTCCCTCATCGAAGTAGGGAAAAAAAAAAAACAATTGAAAAGCAATTAAAACAGGAAAAATCCACCAGAATTAGGAAATGAACGCTATGGTAAACAGCACAGCTTAAAATTCCAAATAATTGAATCTAAATGAAAATAAATGGAAAGCTATGAAATTTCAGCGTAACCATACAATCGAAAAGTTTAAAATGAAATCATAAGTATGTGAAATGGTCAAATTTAATTATCAACTGGTTTACCCACAAACATGTCCTTTTATATATATATATATATATATATATATATATATATATATATCATTAAGGGCCATATGGCTAGTGCTGTCGCCACAACGGTGCAGGTGAGGATTTTATTTTAGCCCTAAGTAAAAAAAAAACTACTGCGGATTCGAACCCTGGTCTCCTTCTCAAGAGCCGAGTGTTCTAACCATTCGACCAAGCAACCACTCGATCAGAATAACGAAAAGAGAACATAACTATTTTAGATGTTTGTCCCTACTGCAGTGTCCCGATTATAACACAACTCAAAACAGCAGGCAATTGTTTTCTCATAGACAGATATTCCAAATATATTAATGAAACGGCTCAACAACAAAAATCGCACGTGTCTAACACGGTTGATGTCGCAGTCAATGTCTGCGCAGACATCGAGATGGTCCCTGATGCTCCCCCCCCCCCCTCTTTTTCCCTACCAATTCATCGGCTACTTTTCAACTCATCGAAGAATGTTTGGAAAAAAAAAATAGAAATCGTGTCTAATGTTATTGTGGTAATCATTGCCTGCACAGATATAGATATAGTCTTGTTTGCTGTACCACGACCTACTCTATGTATTAGAGGAGGTGTTGGCTGCACGGCGCATGACAATTACTAATGTGGCTATAATTAGAAATCACTAAAATTATAAATATTAGTTCCGAATATTATGGCTTAAATTGTGGTCACCTACCTCTAACAGTGACAGGTTGAATTTCAAACCATGATGGTTTAACATCCGGTATCAAAACAAACATGTCCTGAAAATTTCAGCTAAATCGGTTCAGTAGTTTCCGAGTCTATAGAGGGCAAACAAACACACAAACATTGATTTTTATATATATATATAGATAAACCCCCCCCCCAAATATATATATATATATATATATATATATATATATATATATATATATATATATATATATATATATATATATATATATATATATATATGCATTGTAATTCTTTTTTTTTTGGGGGGGGGGGGGTGAGTTCTTTTTTTTTTTAATCAAAACAATGGAAATCCCGAAATTTCGCGGAATGTCTAATTCTAATATTATTACAGGGGTGTTAACAAAGATGTAAATAATCAAAATTTCCAGCTGAGTTGCAGTCTAATATTTTTGCAGTTAATCCTCTGAGTTTGTCAAAGCAGGATCCTATTTTCCCGTTCTCATAACAAGCATTTTGGGTACTGGTACGTTTTTCGCCCCTGAAAGAAAGTAACTTCCCGTCACATTCATGCCTCGTTAGGGCCTCTCTTATGTTGCTGTGGTGTCATGTATTCCTTATTGCCAACGCTTTAACCGCTCTGTCTTTTCCCGTCTTCTCATCGCTCACTTGCGTGATTATTTTGACGTTTTGCTACCTGTGCGACGGTTCCGGAGTATGGAAACTGTGATGTTTTTATTATTCCTATGTTCCATGTCAGTGCCTTCTCTGTCTAGGGAGTAGGGAGGAAGCCACCGCCAAAGAATATATAACTACAGTATGGGAAATAAATCATATCATCGACTATTTTAATGAAGGTACGCAAGAGTGATGCGGATATTGAGAGTGGAGAGAGAGACTGATTGAATTATGTATAGAAAAGAATATGTGTATTACCAACGCACTATTTAAACAACACACAAGAAGGCTCTACACCTGGACATCACCAGATGGAAATAGCAAGAACCAAATTGATTATAATTTAATAGAACAAAAATGGAGGACATGTATAACATCTGCAAAGACACTCACTGGAGCTGACTGTGACACTGATCACAAACTTCTTGTTGCAGAGTTTAAAATAAAACTGAAAAAAGTGTTGAAAGGGGCTAAGCCAATACGTTTTGATTTGAGTAATTTGCCAAATGATTACAGCATTGAGGTTGAAAACAAATTTGAGGTACTAATGGCAGTGCAGGAGGATATGACACCGGATGAGTTGGCTGATGAAACAAGAAACATCATCATCACAACAGCTCAGAACTTGATTCCTTAAAAAAAAACCACACAAGAAACAGATTTACATTACAGAAAAAACTTTCAAGCTGATAGAAGGAAGAAGAAATTTAAAGCAAGTAGGGACAGAAAAAAAAAAAAAGCCATGCATATAGGAACTACACAAAAGAAATCAGAAGAGCTATCAGAGGAAATAAAAAAAAAACAGTTTATTATAAATATCTGTGATAGAATTGAACAACTCCAGATGCAATGAAGAGACAGAGATATGTTTAATGAAATTAAAACATTGACATGCGAATTCAGGCCTTCTTTACATGTAATAAGTGATAAAACCGGTAACACATTAACGGACACCAAAGACATATTAGAAAGATGGAAAGAATACTGTAGAGAAATGTATGAGGATATGACAGGTAATTCAAAAACGACTTGTGAAAGTTATGAAAAAGAACCAGAGCCTTTACTGGATGAGGTACGATCAGCAGATTGCGACGAAATACCAGCAGAACTAATTCAAGCAGGAGGAGCGGCCAGCGTCCGAATCTACCATGCACTGTGCTCGAAGATCTGGAACAGTGGCATTTGGCCTAAAGCGTGGAAAAGTCTGTATCCCTCTCCCAAAGAAAGGAAATCCAAAACTATGCTCCATCTACCGTACCATCTCATTAATATGTCATGCTGGCAAAATCCTCTTACGAATTATCATGAAAAGGATTGAAATGAAATTACAATATGAGCTAGATGAAGCACAAGCGGGTTTCAGACAGGGTAGGGGAACTAGGGATCACATCTTTAATATAAGAATAATTTTTGAAAAATGCAGAGAATACAATGTAGATGTTCAAGCTTGTTTTATTGATTATAGCAAGGCATTTGATTGTGTCCAGCACTACAGACTGTGGACTATCATAAAAAGTATGGGGTTTCCAGTGCATTTAGTGAATTTAATTGAAAATCTTTATCGTGAACAACAAGCAGCCATCAGAGCAGCTGGTGAAACATCTGATTGGTTCGATGTGAAAAAGGGGGTGAGGCAGGGGTGCATTCTCTCACCATACCTATTCAATATATTCGCAGAAAATGTAATGAGAAATGTCAAAAATGACCAGACTTGTGGCAGTTATGATCCATTCAAAATTGGTGGCCACCCTATTCCGGAACTCCGCTATGCAGATGACATAGTCCTCCTTTCGAACAGCGTAAAGGTATTAGAAAATTTAATATTGTCTGTCCAAAAGCACGGTGAAGATCAAAATCTATTCTTGAATTTAAAGAAAACGAAAATAATGTCCACAGATAAAACTGGCTGTCACCTGAACATAACAATAAATGATGAAGAAATTGAAAATGTCACAAACTTTGAATATCTAGGCTCTAAAATAAACAACAATGGAGACTGAGAGAAATTAAAAAGGAGGATGGCCATGGCAATGCAAAGATTGAACAGCCTTAAAAGTCTATGGTTAAGCACCGGCAAGGAGATCAAAATTAGCATTTTGAGAGCATGCGTCTTTCCTGTGGCTACATACGGATGTGAGTCGTGGACTATCTCTCAGTCCTTAAGAAAGAGAATAGGGGCTTTTGAGCTGAAATGCTATAGAAAGATTCTCAGAATATCTTGGACAAAGAAGATAAGAAATATTGACATCTTGGAAGATCTGAACATCAAGGAAGATTGGCAAATAAACAGCATCCTTTCTCAAAAGCTAAAATATTTTGGTCACATCAAGCGCCACGACGGATTGAAAAAAAAAATTATAGCAGAAGGCATGGTACCAGGAAGGAGGGGCAGGGTCCGACCGACACGAAGATGGCCACAGGATATAAGTGACTCCTTGACTGTGAAAGTTCATGAGGCAGGAGAACTGGCGAGAGACCGAGTTTCTCTCAGGCAGACTGTGATGAGAGCGACGTTCTGCAAAGGACCTGCTACATGATGATGATAATGATGGTGCGGCAATTACATGTCTTACGCTTATCAGTCTATCAATTGCAATAACGTTGCCGGGCAATTAGCGTGACTAGAGACCCCCCAAGAACGGGAAGAGCAAGGTCAAGACCGATTTTTTTTTAAAATCGCAGTTCATTTTCGGAACCGTTCCAGTCTGCTCAATGAAACCAGACATATAGAGGGAAGCAAACATACGCCCATTCCGACTAGCCGACGCGTTAGACTCAATCACGCCACATCCAGAAAAGTCTTAATTTGCTTAAAGCGCACGTCAGACGGCCCTGGAGGTAGTGGCAATCTGTAATGTTCTCAGACGAGTCGAGATTCGTGATGGAGAGTCGTGATGGCACTATCAGGGCGTACAGACGTCTACGAGAGAGACGTGCTCATAACTTGTCTCCATGAGACTTTTTCAACGTTTCATTGGTGTCACGCGTTCCTCGTGGATAGATGATTTTGTAATAGTTATGTGTTTAAATCCACTCCACCTCCACATGAAAAACTAGACTCTTATCTGAACTGATTTAATACCAGACGTATTCGTGGATATCAAAGAAAACAGTAGAATCTGGCTCGTAAAATAATCAGTAGCTGCACTTGGTAGTAGTATATCACGTAGAGGTTAGGTATTATTTGAAGAGTATTCAACATGGCTCGGTGGCTTATGGGGAACGAAGAAGGAAAACCCGAGCTAACACATGACCTTATAGTTATAGTGGCTCTGTTTTTTTCTTTTATGTTTCATGTATAGTGGGGCGGGGGTTTTGTGGTGGTTCAGTTTTATTCTTCTTTGTCCTAATTATGGTGGCTTGGTTGATTGTTATTCTTTATTTCAGTTATGGTAGTTTAATGGCTTGGGGGGGGGGGGGGGGGGGGGTCTTTTTATGTGTACCTGTCGGGGGAAGTTGAAAGAGAGGTAAACCTAATAGAGATATGAATTTCACTGGTAATGTCCCATTGAGGAGCCCCAGCGAGCTACAGAGAAGTATGTACACACTCATAAGAATAGACAGAGTGATTCGTTAAGACCTTAAAACAGAAAATTATTCCATGAAAGATTCGCGCAAGATACGATAGGACACATCAATGTTTTCTCTTCTACAGGTAAGTCAATAAGAAAGATCTTAAAAAAGGATACATGTGAGCTCAAAGGAGAGAAATATTGTGAAAGTCTGAGCTCTTGTAATTTTAAATTTTTTTTTTTTTTTTTTTTTTTTTTTTTTTGCGTTTTTTCCCCCTAGTCTTCCGATTTGGTGCTAAGCCTACATAACAGCTTAGAATATTTTTTCATATGAGCTCAGGTGTAGGTTTTTGTAAGATCTATCTTTATTTTTGATTTAACTGAAGAAAAGAAAACATTTATGTGTCCTATCGTATCGTGCTCAAATCTAACATAGGATAACATTCTGTTTTAATGTCTTCCTGGCGGTCGACATTGTCCATTTTGTAAACATCTCACATTTTTTTTTTTTTTTTGGATGCGTTTTATATTTTTTTCAAGAATCTTGAGATTTTGTGGTAAAACCGCATGTTTTCTTATAATTTTTTTTCTAATTTAAAATCACGAATAGCCTTTGTAAGATCTTTATTATTGCCTTAACTATAGAATAGAAAACATATATGTGTCCTTTAGCATCGTGTGCGAATCTATCTCTGATTGAAAATATTTCTTATTCTAACCATGTCCTAAGCAACTCAGTTCTGGTTTTTCTTTCTCTTATTATTCTTATGTGTATATATACTTCTCCTCTATTTCGTTTGGACTGGTCAAGGGGACATTAATAGTGAAATTTTTAGAACTGTTAGATTATCTTTCCTCTAACAATTACCAATAGGCTGAAAGAAAAAAAATACTCCACATTTGTGTAAATGTTTTTTTTTTTAAGTTTCCTGAAATTAGAAAATGTACAGCAAATGTGTGATACCTTAATGAATCACTTTGTCTATTCTTCTGAGTATTGTAATGGGGGATATTTTCACCCAGATTGGGAAGGTTGGGGGAAAGCCCTAAGCTAACAATAATACCGAGAGAAGCCAGATACTCGGATTAACCGAAGTTTTCAAGATAGGAGATGACCACGAGTTATCACGTGGAACCCAATGAGAACGACCACAGGTCGCCACGTGGAACCCAAGATGCATAACTGAGACAAGAAACAGAATATGACAGGTGAAAGCATTTTATAAAATGAATAACATCTTGTGCAATATATCTTTATCACTGAGAGTTAGAAAAGGAATTCTTGCTTGCTGCATACATCCAGTTTTAACATATTGCTGTAAATCCTGGACAATCAGTAGGCAGACCAAACAATTTCTCGAGGCCTCAGAGATGGGGTTTTACAGAAGAATGCTTAGAATACCTTGGACAGCCGAAAAGAGCAACCAAAAGCTTTTGAAAGGTGCGGTAGCCCGAAGACAACTTATCTCAGACATCAGAAGGAGACAGTCATATTATGAGAAGAGGGAAAATAGAACATGTTGTGACCATTGGAAAGAACTGTGGAAGGAGGGATAGAGTAAGACAACTAGAGAAGATTCTTGACAATCTTGTTGCATGGCATGGAGGTGTGTCGGCTTACAAACTGATACATGCTGCAGGAGATCGCAGATTGTAGAGAGGGATGATCGCCCACGCCAGTCGGCAAGGCACCGGAGGATGACGATGATAGGCATATTGGTGACTTAACCAATCTTTGTCATCTTTAGATCAAAGTTTGGTATGGCATGCAGTGTCAGGCCACACCGTTTTACTCCGGGATCATAGTAATTGTTTTCACTTGTATAAACCTTAAAATCTTAACCATCGTGAACATATAGGAGAAAACTATTATGTGGTACATCCATATATTTTTATTGCGTCGAACACTGACATCATTGACTTTGGAGCAGCAGCCTAGTTGAGACCACAACAACGAAAACAGCAAGGTAAAGACCGCAATTATTTTTTTTTAAATGTAAATGTATTGATTATTGAGGAAAACACAGCAACGACTCCATTTGCGAAAATACCCTGAAATATGGTAACTGAATTAGAGAGCTGATAGCCAGGTGAAGGAAAAAGTTAAAAAGGTATAATTATGCAGTAAAATGTTTCTCGTTTAATTGTTATAATCATGTTAGCCCCCCCCCCCCCCCCACTTCATGCCCGGTTTGAGAAACAGTTCAAAGAGGCCCACATCAGACGATGAGTCATAAACCGAGCAAATTAACTCTAACTCTGTTAAATTATATATGGTAAATGAAAGATGTCATATTTGTATACTCTTTTACGACGAGGAAAACTTACTGAGGGTGGTCTAAAAAATGGTCAAGTTTACGGGTGGACATTTTCATAGATATGTATAGGATAGCCAATGTAATAATAAGAACTCCTTACATAGAAAATGTTATAAATATTGCAGTACTACAAGCACCTTATCCAGGTTTGATTTTGGCAATAGAAATGACTCAAATGATGTGACAAAGGAAGACACTGAGAGCTGGGAACAAGAACATTTTCCAATCATGAGTGAAAATAGTTGTATAAAAGATATCCCTCCGAATCCCAAACCCAGTGTAAAGATCGTAGCAACAGAAGAATTGTTGTAAGAGTACAAGAAGGGTAATCTGGTAATCTGAATTTCAGCTTCATAGCAAACGGTTCACCCCATAATTGCTCTGCTCCTGTGCCAATAAATTAAAAAAAAAATAAAAAACAGAATGTTTATTACAGTCTCTCGTGGAAAGACTGACAGACTGCTGTCCCATCATATGCACTAGCATACACACGCATTAAAAGCATTCGGTAGCCATCCGAAGTGCTAACACAAACGGTCCGACATTAGAAATGAAGTTCAACATGGATGGTAGCACTAGTGATTAGCAGACATACTACCAGACCAGACCAGACTACCAGACTTGAAACCACCAACAGATCAACAGTTGCACACAATTTTAATCACATAATGGCACCACCAATATTGCGATAACCGGCATCGCGCCATTTTCTGAATATACAATTCACACCACCACGAAAAACATTTGTAATGAAATCCGCAGCTCACAATGGTGAAAGAACACATGACAAGTAAGACACCACAAACAGAAAAGATGGAGACCATCCCAAAAAAACTGGTAACATTGCATCAGAGTAATTAGTATATAAGAACAGAAAGTAAGTGTGGCAACAGAAAAATGTGTGTGTAAAAAAAAAAAACTTTTACTGAAAACATGCAAAGAAAAGAGGTAAAAACACAAAGTAGGTATGGTTAAAATAAAAATTTTTTTTTATTTTAAAGAAATATTGCAGCTTTTTAATTCTTTAAAAAAAAAAATAAAAATAATTACAAATTAAAAAAAAAAAAAAAAAAAAACAATTTCGGCTATCTTCCGAAAAACGATCCCAATTATCGAGGCCGAAAATATACCCTAACATGGCCTCAATCACATGTAAATTGCGGACTTCCGCCACCGCCGTGAGTATCTCCCATGTCGCTACGCGTGTCGTGGAGTGTGGCTAAACTAGATGGCTGGGACTCACGAGAAAATAAAATGAATGAAGCTGCAGGAGATGCAGTAGCTGCTGCTCGTGAGTCCTAGCCATCTAGTTTAGCCCCAATCCACGCGGCGTGGGAGATACTCTCGGCGGTGGCGGTAGTTGCCGGAAGTGTGCAATTTAAGTCACCAGAAGTCCGTAATTACATGTGACTAAGGCCCTGTTAGGGTATATTTTCGGCCTCGATAATTTGGGACCGTTATTCGGAAGATAGCCAAAATTTATCCTTAAAAATGTACAATGAAATCCCAAATGGGAAACGACATCATGGTTACAAACGGTAACAGCAAAATATCACATTACATATATGATTGGATTTGGTTATTACTCTGCTTCATCATGTATCAAACTCTTCTTACGACATTAGAATTATTCCAGTTTCGTCCTTTTCAGGACGAAATTTTTTGTCATTTGAAACCCTACTCTGGCTTTTGCCAGGGGCCGCAATATAGGCAGGCCATAAATATGGCCAAATGTCTGAACGCGGTTTCTGGGACCTCTCCACGGCCATCCTCATCCGCATGGTGGCACTTTGTGTCATCGGGTGTTTATCGCTTGTGTGATGTCCTGGTGGGGTAGAAAGTCAGTCAGTCAGTCTTACGACACTGGGAGCAAAGAATCTACAGATATCTGCTACTAATAATATTATTTATAGTTTACAACTCTGGTGACTGTATGTCGTGTTGACAGAATCTTCTACAACTCACAACTCAATGAAGTTATAAAAAGTTGTCAATTTCTCAAGTGTTACACTACTTGCATCGCTATTGCTGAAATTATTGCTGTGTACAAATGGTTTATGCGAAACATTTTCCAAATTCTGTAAGCACACGTCTTTATTGTCGGTGACAGTAATCACATAATTTTAATCTGTTGTATAATTTTTAATCTGTCGTGATATTATGCAAAGCAGTTCGTCGTCATAAAATGTACACAAAATCTTAGTATTGTATTCATATATTATTACAGCAGGGATTATATATATATATATATATATATATATATATATATATATATATATATATATATATATATATATATATATATATATATATATACAACAAAACTCATTTCCCACTGATCAGTGTTTTAACAAAAGTGAATCATGCATTATTATAACATTATAACATAGGCATTGATGAAAGCGGATTATTATGAAGTTTTGAATGTGGTTGAAATTATTTGTATCACAAGAATAAAATTTGTATCCATACAAGAGAACATCTCAAACAAGACCAATTTCAAAAGGAATGATTGGGAAGACAGTCATGACACTATTTTGAAAAAAAAAAAAAAAAAAAACTTATTTCGCAACACCACCAAATTCAAAACAGCCTGACTTAAGCAGAAACACTCTCATACTCTTCTTCCAGTGCTTTATCTGTCACATAAAGTAACATCTACACAACATTTAAGTACATTTGAAATAAGATGCTTTAGTGATAAGTCTTTAAAAAAAAATCATAAATACCTGTAAGGAAAAAAATTCTACATTTTGACAGATAATTTAAGACTTTACTGACAACGAATGCAACAAGCAACGCCAGAGTTTACAGATGGGCACTGTGATATCTCAATCTCAGTTAGAGACTGATCACATAAAAGGTATCAAAAATCATTTGCCAGATGTGATCATCATCATCATCATCAACATGTGCCCTGCCAGCTGGCATAGGCGCTCATGCGTCTCCATATACCACGATCCCTGGTTGACTGGAACAGCTCCCTTGATGATATCCCTCCATGCCATCATATTAGCTCATCCAGCATTATCACTCTTGGTCTGCCTCTACCCCTTTTCCCACTGATCTTTCCATTTGTCATGATGTTCTCCGGTGTCTTTCTTCTCATTATGTGGCTAAAGTACCGTGTTTGTCTCTATCTTATTGTTGTATATTGCGATCTACTTGCCAGATGTGATGTCCAGATTATAAACAAAGAATGTAACAAAAACTGTAAACTGAAGGTATATGTTTATATTTATTCTGTAATTTGAATATATATATATATATATATATATATATATATATATATATATATATATATATATATATATATATATATATATATATATTTTAGGGCTGCACCGAATAGTGATTTTCACTATTCAGCCGAATACGAATAGTGAATAGTGTATGAAATATATCCAAACACACACACACATACACACACACACCCACACACACACATTCATAATGTCAAATGTACGTTGAACTTTTACTTCACATAAAGAAGCACAGAATAGTCATCTTCTTCTTTAGCATTCTGAGCCTCTGAAGTTTAATACTGCAGACTGTTTTTGAAAACTTGTAATAAGGCCCCATCTTTTTCATTTCTGCTTCAAATTTCAGAGCCATATAACACGACTGGTCTTATCAGTGTTTTATATATTTTGATCTTGGTGTTGCGAGACAGACAACTGGACTTTAGCAGATGTTGAAGGGCATAGTATACTTTATTTGTAG
This sequence comes from Candidula unifasciata, assembly GCA_905116865.2. NCBI lineage: Eukaryota > Metazoa > Mollusca > Gastropoda > Stylommatophora > Geomitridae > Candidula > Candidula unifasciata. The sequence goes on from CAJHNH020000504.1 coordinate 531,609, forward strand.
ATTGTACTCTAGATTGTATTTCCTCTCTCAGCATGTTAGAGCAGTTGAAGTTTATACACAAGTACTTGTACGTTTCCGTTCGTTTGATGTTCCCATTATAGTCTTGGATGTGAGTTTGTATTCTTTCCAAGTCTAGTTAGTATTCGTACAGAATAGTGAACATTTAAAAACATTTTTAAGTTTTGCATCCCCCAGTCAGTCTGTGGTAACTAATAACTAGGAATGAATGAATCCTAAGTATTATAACAAGTAACTAAACATGAAAATTGTCACTGACAGCTTAGTTAATGCATGAAAGCTGCATTAGCTTACAACAAAACCAATCGTTCCATGTTGGCAGCATTAGGGCTGTGAATGCAGAAGCGGGTGTAAGGTAACTACTATTCGTATTCGGCCCGACCGCAACTATTCGGCCGAATACCGAATGGTCAATAGGTCCACAATTCGGCCCCGAAGCGAATACGAAGCGAATATTCGGTACAGCCCTTATATATATATATATATATATATATATATATATATATATATATATATATATATATATATATATATATATATATATATAAACCAGAAAATATCAAATTGAGGTAAATGTTATAAAACAATGAATTTGATTTGATTCAAGAACCGACATCACAGCACTCGGCGCATTCCCATAAGCGCTCCGCCCCCATCTTCAGCAGCCAGAGAAGAGTTCCGATACTAATGGTGCCAGTAGCATTCTGATTAAACGTCCGCCTTGCCTTTCCTCTGAGCCTCGAGCATCTGCCAAAACCTCTCGTTACTCCCCCTGCATCAATCTCACCAGACAGTGGTGATCCATCTGCCCCACCGAACCGTACAAGCTCTCCCACAACTCACTAACCAAGCTGGCCTTATCGTGTATCAGTATTCCACCAAGTTTTGCAGAGCCAGCCAGTCTGTCCGCCTGTTCATTTCCCAACACACCAGCAAAACCCGGTGAAAAAAATCCAGACACTACTCCTCACCCGTGTCCTCCGCAGCGAAGCATGCCACTCTGCACGAAACAAGCCGCAGTGACCGCCTCCACCTCCATTCTTAAGCAGGATGTTGTGGTATCATATGCTAGGTTCTCCTTCACCAAACGTAGACCATCAACTTTTGTTAAGAAGCCCCAAGCACTTCTTTTGCCTCTTGACACTGAACTGTTTGTGTAAATGATCAAATCCTCTGAGCGAGCACTATTTCCCCCCCCCCCCCCTTTCACCGCCCTCGTCCGCCTGTTTATGTTTTCGTCTCTAATGTCATTAATTATGAAATGTAAAAACAATGAGTTGTCCTTTTCTCTTTATGCTCTGCCTCCTCTCCCCCCCCCCTTCACCGCCCTCGTCCGCCTGTTTATGTTTTCGTCCCCGTCTATTTCCTATTTGTCTCCCTCTCACACATGTTTCTATAAATTTAACACAAGTAACGGTTTGTCAGGCACTTTCATTTCGCAGCCGTTGATTTTACGTATATGGGCTGTAGAACCTGTCCTTGTCAAACACTGGTTGCCAAATAATGAAATGAATACCCCGTAATAATCTGTCTCCTGGCACTCATAGTTAGGCCTAGATGTCTTAACTATGGTGAATACTACTATATAAATGCACTTGCTATCTGACATGTTATGCTAGTTACCACTTTATGCTAACTGACACATTGCCGGGAAAGGCAATGTACAGACATGAGTGGTGTCCCGTGTCCTTTTGCTTTCCTTTCCATCTCCCCTTACCCTGTCGGGCCTACCTTGGGGGTTGTTTCCCCTCCCGTCTTGGCTTCTACTGTAAATATTTGATATGACTCAAAATAATGTTGTTTTACATTATCATCTTTTCAAAAAAAAAAATTTCTGTTTAAAATGTTTAATAATAGCCGAAAGGCACATGTAAATATATCCCACTGCTTCTCCCTCAAAAAAAAATTATATTTCCATTTCATCCTTTGTTTCCCTTGTCCGCTTACGCTTTCGTGCCCCCTTTTATCTTCTCCTTTGTCCCTTCTTTCTTTCATTCTCTCTTTCCACTCACTCTGTTGTTGTAAATATATATATATATCTTAAAACCTGTAAAACATTACCATCGAAATGTACCGTTTCCGCTGACAGACCAAACAGCCCCAGCTTTCCTCGAACCCACTGATCCTCTCTGCCTCCCCCTGTCTCTATTTTCTGTGAAATGTCAGTGAGAAACAGTACAAACCATCATCATTTTTCGCACATCACCTTATTGATTTTGCTTTTGTTATGTAAAGAGAATTTGTATCTGATGTTTTGAACCAATAAACATATTGAAAAAAAAAAAAAATTTTTTGAATTAATTGTTGAATTTCCACCTCCGTTGCACCTACTGGCCAGTCTCTGCATTCCCGGCTCAGCGTGATTATGACTCTACACAAGTCTAAGTGTTCAGGTGGCACTTTGACCCACTCCTCTACTCGCCTAATGTTCTCAAGGATGCAAACTTGTCTGGTTGTGTCTTCTGCCTGATCCATCCATGACTTCCCTCTTATCAGCCGCTGACCCTTAACTACACACAGAGCTTCATTAAAAGGGTGGTCTGTGTCTGCAGCTACCCTGAGATATGACTTCACCTGCAGCACCTTGTGCCTACCTGCAACCGTCGGCAAACCAAGGATGTATCGCATACACACCACTGGGGTGTCTCTGGTGCAACCCAGAATGACCCGCATAGACGCGTTCTGTATGCGCTCTAGTTTGTCCACCTGACTCTTTGAGACGGTAAGCAGTCCTAGGCCATAATCAACCACTGACAGGATCAGGTGCTGATATAGTGTGAAAAGCATTTTCAGCTCTATGTCAATTGCAGCCATAGTCTTAAGTGCACTAAGTCCTTTTTAGCATCTCATCACAATACTCTCCAAAATTGGTCCTTAAATGACAGGCTCCTGTCAAAAGTAATTCCCAGATACTTTAGTTTGCTCTCTCTCTCTCTCTCTCTCTCTCTCTCTCTCTCTCTCTCTCTCTCTCTCTCTCTCTCTCTCTCTCTCTCTTGACGTTTCTACCATCTATCGTGAGACTTGGGACATTAGCTTTACCTATTCTGTTGTCCAGAGAACACCACAAAACAGACGCCTTTTCCGGGTGGACGACAGCCCTCATCGCCGTACACCACTCAGTCACTTTGTCTACTTTAGCGTGTAGCTCCCGAGCTGTTTGTTCCCTCTCTTCCCCCTGCCTATATGCAAGTATATCATCCGCAAAAGTCAGTATCTTTCCAACTCCTAGTGCTTCTAGGCTTGCAATCTTGCTCTTATACACGTTAAAGAGCACAGGCTAGATGGCGGATCCCTGTGGCAGTCCTGGGGCCAAAGTGCATGGTTCTGAGGTCCATGAGCCCAGTCGGAGAGCAGCCCAGCGTGAATACAGGACAGCTGCAACCCAATTCACGAGCCATGGACTGACCTCCTTCTCCTTCAGTGAAGTCATTAAATTAAGATGTCGTATCTCACTCTATTATAAGCATCATCGAGATCCAGTCCTACCACCATAGTTTCCTGTCTGTTCTGGAACCCTTCATAGACGTCAGAAGCAAATGTGGCCCCATTTACCCATGTGTCCTTTCCTGGCCTGTAGCTTCCCAGGCCTCTTGGGAGAAGCTTCCCCCTTTCAAAAAATTATTGCAGCTTTACAGCAACTATCTTCTCCAAGACCTTCCTAAATGTGTTTTGTAAGGTGATGATTCTAAAGCCACTGAGCTTAGAATGATCTTTTTTGGTAGTGGGATTAGATAGCTGTGCACCCTGTCCTACGGTACTGATGCTGTCTTAATGCTCTGGTTAAAACAGTTGGCCATCTCTGCCAGGTCTACATCGCTCAAAACCTTCATGTGACCATACCTGACCCCATCAGGCCCTGGTGCAGTGTCTTTTGCCTTTTTCAAAATTTCTTTGATATCTTCCTCTTATATAATGTCTTCATGATGCATATTCTTCAAGGTGCCAGCTAACTTTTTTCTAACTGCATTCCTGATGTCTCCATCATTATAATCTGTCTGAGCTATAAAGCCTCCCCTTTCTCCTTGTCTGTTGTCATACGCACACTATTGTCTCTACAAATTGTTCCGACTGTGATAGGCCGATCTTTTCTTTGCAGCTGCCTTTGCAGTTTCCAGAATTTCCCTAATGTTTTATCGCCTCCCATATCATTCACAAAAGTTTCACGCTTTGCTCTTTTGGCTTCTGCAGCACAGCGCTTAAAAACCTCCACCTTATTCTTTTTCACATTCTCCGCCATCTCCACTTCCTCTCGTGAGCTTGAGGGTGTCTGTCTTACTTTCTTTAGCTGCTTCACTGCGGCCCTCTTTGCCCTCCACGCCTGTTCTACTTCTGGAGTCCACCATGGGGGCTGTAGAAAATTAGTTATGGCATTTCTGTTTATGCTTCGTGTCTGAGGCGCCCAAGTAATTTGTTGGTCCACTTATACCGGAAGGTCTTGCGTGCTCTCCCAACCTTAACCTTACCGAGTTTAGAAATTAGGACTGAACATGGTAGGTAATCACACCCATTGTCATTCAGGATAGTCCATTTAACATATAAAACCGACGTCTGAGAGACAAATCTCAAGTCAATGTCTGTGTCTGCATCTCCAGACCTCATTGCCATTCTAGTCGGCCTCCCATCATTCATGTAAACCATATTGGAGTCAACCATGACCTCTGCAAGAGCAATTCCCTGTCGGTTTTCTCCACTGCTGTCCCATTCTCTGTTCTTCGCGTTGAAATCTCCACATTTGAGTAACCTATCACCTGGTAACTCCTCCTATTCCGTGAGCCAGCCCTATTGTTCACTTCTGACAAAACAGTCTACCGTTGCATATATATTTATGAGGTTCCAACTTAAGCCACCAATCTCCACCTGTATCCTCTGAACCTCTCTTCCACTTTGGTTTCACTGGCTCAAGTCAAGTACCACATGCTTCACTCCCTCCTTCACCACCAGACCTTGTCCATGTCTCTCCTGTCCAACAGGGTTTATATAACTGACGTACCCAGGGCAATGATATCTGTCTGTATTTAGCTCCTGGAGCATGATGACATCAAAATCAAAAATCAACCTCTCCAGTACAGGACCTCTTTGCCTAGCACTCCGACAGTTCCAGTATCCTACTCTTACATGATTAAAGCTCAGTCTCTCCGCTTTTCGTCTTGTTCTCCTAGCACCTGCCCTCCTATTTCTATGCTTTCTTGTCTCCCCATTCCCTCGTCGTCTCCTCCTCACTCCCTCTTCGCGAACTGCTGAAAAATGTGTCACTGTAGCTCCAGCGACGATTCCTATGTTTATTTTTTAATCCATATGCGAAAAAAGAGTACTGCAGGAAATGACCGGTCACCCTAGTATTGTCTGTCTGCTAGGGAAGGGGCAATGGATGTCCCATAGGAGTCCATACGCTTGTTGCCGCCCCGCACGCCCGCCAGACGTCCAACGTTCACGACCAGCTCACCCGTGGCCATCCCGTTTCTCAGCACGTTGGTCCACCTTGATCTTGGGGGTTTACATTCAGAGTTTGCCGTCTCCTAGATGGACTGCTGTCCAAAGCTGACGGGTTCCATCTACCCTGGGAAAAGGGTTATAGGGCCGCGACCCGCTTGGCAGGCACGTCTCCGAGCATATGAGGTATTTTATAAGGATTTCAGATTCCACCCTGAAATCCCGCCTCGCCCTCTATGCAAACCGCCAGTTGGTCCGCGGCAAACCTTTGCTTCTTCATCTCACTATGTGCCATGTAAGCCGTCAACAGGCGACTGTGAGTGAAGAATGTATCACTGACTTCAAAGCACTGGGAACGACATCCAAGGTCCATCGCCTTATTAAAACAGGCAACCCGGACACCAAATTCTTAAACTGTCCTAGCCCAAAGACACAGACATGTCTCAGTATTCCCCTGCAGATACACAGGAACCGGAAGCCATGTATGGCACTGACGGACCCTGCAGGCAGCCTGGTGTCCAAGATCTCAGCTCCATTGGTTAACACAGAAAATCGTGGCTAGGTCGGGCAGAAGATGTTATTAGGCAAATATGCAGCCTAACCGACATCATACCTGGTGCAGAATGGATACCTGTGCCTCAGGCGTTTATTTGTACATTTTCCTGTATTGTCACACTCAACAGGCGATGTAGAGAAGAGAATCCTGTTGCTGTTAATGCAGAGGTCAACGCTCTCATCGGTGAAAATTCAGACGAAGCAGATGCACTAATCTATACAGACGGATCCGTTATACGCCAAAGAAGAAGCGCATGGGCGTTTACAGCACGCTCAGCGGGCAGAACAGTCAAAGAAGCCAACGGTGCCTTCTCCATGACAACCAGCAGCATGACGATGGAGGTGATGGCAGTGACGCAAGCGTTTGCCTGGCTTGAAAACACAAAAATACACCCGCATATGTATACTCAGTGATTCAATGAGTATGATCCGGAGGGTTCAGGCAGGTTCAGTGCGAAGACAATGGCTTGAATCGTTTACAGAAGTCCACTGTGCGTGGAGTCACATTTATTTTTGTTCCGGGACACGCAGGCGTCGATGGAAATGAAAGAGCTGACAGGTTGGCTGGATCCGCTATCACTACCGACGGTCGGCCTATGGATCATGCTGATATTATCAATGCCCTCAGAGAAATGGGAAGGATAGAGGACTTTGGTGGCAGTGAATCCACATCACTCGCCAGAATGGCAGACTTGGGAATTAAGATCGGCACAGCAAAAAACGAGACGCACACCGGACACGTCAGAAGACTTGTTAATCAACATAGAACTGGTACTATTAGCCATCGGACGTTGGGGTTCATACTGAGGGGAGGATCTGAGCACCTATGGACATGTCCGGAGTGCAATGACGATAACCCAACTAACTAACTAACTAACTAACTAGAAAAGGTCAGATTCAGCTGGGTATCAAGGCATGTAGGCCGATCTCTTTGTCAATGTATCAACACTTAGAAGGGGTTCAGTCTCCTGATCCTCCTCTCCAATAACAGTGTATCCTCTAGCTTTTGCATTCTCTTTCTCGTGGATATCTCACCTTTTGGGCCACTGGATAACAACGATGTCACAGGCGGGGCTGATAATCATCAACAAATTACCAATAATTACAGGAAAAACCATGACAGTGAGTAGCTATGCTCGTGTCTCGGTCCTCCATGTGGTGTTCAGCAGGGGCAGCTTGTAAGGTCCCGTTTAAACCCCAACAGCTGATCACTTTACTGAAAAGCAAAGTGTTTTCATTAACAGCGCAGTTTCTGGCCTGCAGGGTCATAACTGGACAGGAAGCTGAACAGGGAAACCAGCGAGCTTTAAATTTGCCTTGAGAAACAGCAATTTCTAGGAGGTTCAGGAGTCTGTCAACAGACAGAGCTGAAGCACTGCTACACCGACTACAATTTCCAACAAAGATCTGTCTCGAAAGCGTCAATCCTGGACCAGGTTTCCTAAATGCATCTAAGACCTGCATGGCCCATGGCTCTGGTTTAGCTAGCCTCGCCATAAAATCCCAGCATGAATGTATCATTAACACAAGCAGAAGTTAACATGTTACTAGCCGTTAGAGTTCTTTGTACTAATTATTTAACATACTTCTTCAATGTAAACTCCCAAAAAAAAAAAAAAAAAACAGCTGGATACCTGGCGTTATTACATCATTATTTTTAAGAAACTGAAAAGTTTATTCAGAATTTGTTTTTTCAAGTGTCTGGCGGAAACGACGAAACCAGTTAGCTATTGTATCCACATCCACTTGGATTTTGATACTGTCTTTTCCAGCTGAGTAAGTCCACCGAAGAGAGAAACTTCTTTAAAGCTAGACTGGGTGTGATTCTGGAACAGGTCCGAATTCAGACCATTGGCTTCTAAATCAATGCTGTCGGATGTATGAAGTCACACCAAATGCAGGGCTGTGATGGTGAACACACGTTTACTCATTTCCACTATAACATGTGTCATCTGTAACAATGGAGACAGATTATTACGGTGATTCAATAAATAATCTTTCCGATGAGTGATGATCACCGAACTGATCCCCTTGTCCCTTCTCGTAGCATCATATTCTTTAGACCATTAAGAACCATCTGTGCTTCTGCGCTGTTCATTTACCGCACACGCGGAAATGTTACAAATGACTGTGAACAACTAATTCAGCTGATGATTACTGAATGGTCAACTAGGCGGACCGAACATCCACCCTCACATACGTGTACAACTGTACACTTACCTACACAAAACACAATGTAAATGTGAAATGAATATTATGGATGTTTAAAGTATGTATATGAAAATGACTGACAAATTGTTTTATGATTTCATATATCTTTGTAACTAACATGACAGACAGGACAATGGCAATATTGACAGATGGTGATGTAAAATGAAAATGAAACTAATAATATTATGTAAAATGGTAAAGAAAATGAATTATAGTGTGATTATGTTAAAAAAAAAATTGTTTTCAAAGTGATTATAAAATAATTTTTATTTGTTATTACTGACATTGTAACAAAAAGGAGAAAGAAATTATTGTAAAATGACTAATGGGTAAGCGAGACCACTAAAACTATGGTAATTGTTCCAAAGCTTGAAGATCCAATTGAGACGGACACTAGTGGGAGTGGCCAGATGGTACATAGGGTGAAGGTGGGACTTAACATGTCCACATTACATTTCGATAGTCGTTATGGACTTCTGCGCTGAATTAGGGGTATCTTGGGGTGTTGTTCTGTCTCTAGGCAGACTGTGTGATGCTTATATGGTCTTCCGCACTAAATTATAAAAGTCTTGAGGCGTTGATCCCTTTAAGCTATATGGTGCTCACTGGGTACCACAACTGACGATCTTGCAAGTGGAAATCATGAACAAACTATGTAAGGGTAAGCAACAACGTTTGCCAAAGGTAATGGTGGAAAATGCACAGATCTTTACAACAGAGTAACTCCTAACCGTTAATTAAAACGAAATGGGGAGGGGGTAAACTTTTTCATATGGGTGGGGTGGGTGGGGTGGGAGGGGGAGGGGGAGTTGTTATGTAACCCTTTCCTAAAGGGTTTCCAGGAAATAGCCTAGGGTCAAGGGTAAGTCATGGGATAGAAACCGAGGATGAAAACGTTCGCAAATTCACGTGTTTAACTGAACTGTGTAAAGGTGACAGAGAGAGAGAGAGAGAGAGAGAGAGAGAGAGAGAGAGAGAGAGAGAGAGAGAGAGAGAGAGAGAGAGAGGGAGAGAGGGGGAGTGAAAGTGAAAGAGGGGTCGAATCAGTTGGTGTTTGGTAGCCAGAGTGACTGGTCGAGCTCGAGAGGCGTTTGACTGTTATAAAATGTAACTGACTTGTGTGAAAAAGTTCTGATTCCTCAAAATGAATGCCTGCCCAGAAGCTTTCAAGCTGACACCCAGTGTAATAGGGGATATTTTCACCCTGATTGGGAAAGTTGGGGGGGGGGGGGGAAGCCCCAAGCTAACAAGAATACCGAGAGAAGCTAAATACTCGGTTTAAACGAGGTTTCAAGATAGGGGACGACCACAAATTATCCCGTGGAAGTAAAGGAGAACGACCACAGGTCGCCACGTGAAACCCCCCCCCCCCCCCCAAAAAAAAAAAAAAAAAAAAACAACAACAACCACGTGTTGCCACGTGGAACGAACACTGGGTATAAGGTAAGGACCTCAGTTAGTATGAGTTAGTATGTGTTGACTGTCAAAGCGAAAGGATGGGAGAGTGATCGAGAGAATGACAACGTGAGACTGATTGCTGCGAGAGGAAGATCAGACGACGACATCCATTGAAGGCAAGAACAGCCAGGCCATTCTGTGTGAAGTCGAGGAGAATAACCAGATTCATCTGAGCGAACTCTGGTCAATGACTGTGTGAGAAACCAGCATGTTGGAGTCTGATAGCTGTGGTGTGTGCAAGCTGTATATTAGGACACGGACAGGACGTTTATTTATGTGATGAGATGTCAATAAACTGTTTCGTACTCTGAAGTCGGTGTCGGCTTGTCCCAGTTATGTCATCGTAAGAATGTGTGCTAAGAGCATTAACTAGACACGTCATCTCTTAGACAACAACCCATTGCACCCAGCCTGACTGAAGATTGGTAGCGGAGTGCCGGAGATGCAAACTCGTCGCCTGTGCGTTGCATGAATGATCCACCAAGAATGCAAGGTAAGCTTTGCTAACAATTGTGAACATCTTATGCAGTGTATTGTAACATTTGATTATTGAATCTCAGACCACGACAGAGATCAGAAGACAGCGACCAGACGATACTATGTTTAGAACAATAATAAATGAATTAAACTGCGAGTTTGTTTTCTCATCTTTTTATATGTATGTGATAGGCTGAAAACGATAAGGACTACTGTTCAGCAACTTAACGATTTTGATTTAATCTGGTTTGAAAATGACCAAGAAATTCTCAGGAGCAGCTTTTAGTTTAAGACAGTAAAAAGCGGAAAAATCTGGCCACTAGGTATAAAAAGGAAGTGACTCAATATTTTCCTCCTAATTTGGCGGTCACTTTGTGGTCAGTACGTTATGGTCAAGACTTCCTGTTTGCCGTTATTGATTGCACTTAATCTCAATGCACATGTGTGTTAGATCAGACCGGCCGAACGACGCTAGACTGGCTCGTGTTCGCGATAACGGTACGTTTCTTTTGGTTAGATGGTATTAGAATTGATTTTCATTGTGTATTTTCGCTAGGAGATAGTTTGATAGCAGATCACTATAGCCGATTTGTTGGTCTGCTAGTAGCTGTCAGTATTTTGTTATGAATTGGTTTACCAGTTGCTTGGTTAGTTTTCTGCTGCTCTGTTCATATACTTTCTAGTAGTTCTTTGTTTTCGGAGTGTGTCATCAAGTATTATTGTTATATGTCATCAAGTAAATGAAGTTTCTGTATTTGTCGACTTACATTCTTGTTATTTTAGATGTGTGCCTAGGTTTTACTGTTACACTATATTAGACCCCACACAGAAGATTTCCTGTCAGGGTGAGTTATTTTTGATCTTACCCCCGCCTAAACGAACCTTTTCTCTCTGTCTCTTTTTTTTTTTTTTTTTTTTTGTTAGCTGTTGTGTGCGGTTATGCACTAGAACGCACCAGTACTGAGTGAGCAAATAGGACGTCAAAACAATACGTAATGTTGTTAAGGAATTGTTGTCTAAAGGATTTGTTGTATACAGTCTGGAAGAGACAGTCGTGTAGTCGTGTCACAGTGGATCCTTGAGGACGCTTTACCCAGGGATTCCACTAGGAACCTCAGCGGAAAGCTGGTACATTGTCTACTGCGCTTGGCAGGAAGCCGGTAAACGCCAAGGAGATTCTCCAGGCCGAATCATTAAAGGGGGACGTTGCCATGTTTAGATTGACAAAGAGGAGATCGATGTGACCGTCCGGACTTTCAAGGTCGGACTGTTGACCTGTCATTTTAAGATATCATGTGAATTTATCCGTCACGATAAAATTACAGAGGGTCTTGCTTTACCGCAGTCTAGGTCTATTAAGGAAAATACATACTCATACACATGCTCCTCATACATTAGGAGATGGCGCGAATCTCCGCGAGTCCGTGTACCAGCCTTACCAGGACATCACAACTAAGACAAACTGAAATAAAGATGTTAATTGTAGGCCTAAGTCGCTGTTAGTAAATTAGCTAGTCTCCCACAGAGGAACCATAAATAAGTGTCTTGTTTAGAAAAGCCAGGGCCCCCCCCCCCTCCCAATAAAAAAACAAAACAAGCCAAAATAAGCCAGCTCTATTTAATCCAGCTCCTTTAATTAAAAAAAAAAAAAAACCTGATGTGTTAAATCTGGCTCAGAAGTAGCCAATATGGCAACCCCGATTCCAATTATTGGAAATATTTTTTGCTGGTAGTTTCCCTTTAACAGGGCGTGTCTAAAAATAACTTGTTGGCAATATGGCTGAGAATCAAACAATTACCGCAGCTAGGCAGGAAATGATTGTTTATTGCAAACATTTACCGGATATCATATCATCTTTGAGCACACCCACTTCAGGTATTACAATTATTCAAATACATAATATCAAATATTTTTTTAGCGCAAGCATTGCATCATGTTTTGTAAAGCCCCCTCCCCCTTTTTCACCCATACTTAAAAAAAGGAGGGGGAGGGGGGGGGGGGGGGCATCATTTTTTTGGGGTACCTCCTATTTCATTTGCATGGTTACAAAAAAAGACAAGTGGATTGGGAGGGGAGAGGTGTGAGGGGAGGTTGAAAAATTACGTTACTATTGATTATTGATAGAAAGCTAAGGCTAAGAGTAAGAGATGAACAAACAGGAACGTATAAAACATGAAATTGTAAGTTCTTTATGGGGGAAAGCTTACAGATACATTTAAAATAAGAACAGGTGTGTGACAGGAGTGTCTTTTGTCACCCTTTTATTTTTACTGGCAATAGGCTGGTTTATGAAGACAGCAGCTGCTAACACTAGGCATGCTAGTAAAGTTTTATATTTTGGGTTTTTACTTACGAAATCATAACAGCTAGATTAAAATTACAAATCCAATGGTACCTGAAGTACCTTATTTAAGCCTGTAAGACGATTCTAAGCGGAGATATTAACATTTTATTATCGGACACCACAAAAGAAAAATTGTAGTGGAAATCTATAAAACATGGCTTCCCTGCTGCGACCCAGTGAGATGAAATGGCTCAATGTTTGATTTTATGGGCATAACTTTTTTGTTTCTGAACGAATCCCTTAGCAACCATATATTGCTAGAATCGGGACAGTGAGACCTAACCGTTTATGCATGTCTCAATTACATACACTACGATGTGCGCCTATTTAACATATGAAAATGTCTGCAGGCTGATAATTTTCATCTAAAACTTTATACATTTACAGTTGTCTGCCAACTAGCCTGGCTTAATACATATCATATTGTGTGTCCTGGCTAGGCGAACATAAAGATCATATAAATGTGCCAATGTCAGTTGGCGTGACCTAATTAACAAATATCGGACCCCCCCCACCCCGCAACAGCGATGTCACACGGGGTGGTCGTATCTCAGCACAATAATGACACCCGGAGTGGTTGCACCCCCTCCCCACAAAGATGATACCGGGATGGCCGCACCCCCTTCCTGGTACCTTCTTCCCCTGGTATCTCTCCTCTTCTTTCTTTTTTTCCCTTTCCTTTCTTTTTCCCCATGTCTCAGTGTCGACTTTCTTTTCTTAGTCTCTGTCTCTTTTTTTCTTCCTCTCTCCTCCTCCTGCTCTCTCTCTTGAGCCCACTGGTAGTACACGGCCTGTTTTCATAATGGGTCGGTGACAGTGTTAACAACACGGCTAACACAACAGGTGTGTTCATTTCTGGGAATCAGGTCAGGTTGGATTTTCTTTTCTTTCAAAAATGACCTTGGCTCCCATATCCACCCATCATTGAATATAAGAGATGGATCTATAGCAGTCACACGCGGGCAGCCAAGCACGGTAGGGTTGCCAATAGGATTTTTGTCAAACCCGAAGCTAAGCTTATGTCACGGAGTGAATCAACCAAACCCTGCACAGCAGACTCGTCATGACGTTGACGCCCCCTAGCGGGCAGGTCACATTTCAAATTTAAACCCGCCCGGTGAGTATATAGTCCCTCATATTGATATATACCTCTATTTGGTGGAATAGGTATTTCTATACCCTCTAGTTGTTTTGAAAAGTCTACATTTTCAAACTTACAACTGTGGGATAGATATTTTCTGGAATAATATTTCGAATTCCTGGAAACCTTTTTACACCTTGGTGCACTAATACAGGACTTTTTTTCTAGAGACGCCAAGCGAGATCAGGCGGGGTCATTCTTTGCCTGACTTCCTAGTTGTGCAGAAGTATGTCACCTCTCTGATTAAATATTGGCGCAGTGATGGCCGAAATTAATTATTGGGATTTAGGGGTGATCAGGAAAAACAAATATCCAACAGAGAATACGAAGGGCTCTAAATAATGACAGATGCTGAACAAATGCTACAATGGTTGTGGATTTTAAAAAAAATGATTAAAATAACGTTAGCTAATTTAATAATTATTTTAAGTTAATTATAAAGAGGGAAAAACGGTCTTCTAGTGCAAACATATTGGATTTGAAGCGAAAACAGTGATGCCACTAAAAAATTTTTTTTAAACATGTGCGCATTTGCCAATGTTTGTGAGATTTCCCACACTTATACAAAAATTAACGCAGAATTCAAAAATACAACACACATTGTGGTAATCTGGCTAATAAAAAAGACATTTACGAAATTACTTACCGTTTTTGGATTTAAAGCGAAAACAGTGATGCCACTAAACAATTTTTTTAAACATGTGCGCATTTGCCAATGTTTGTGAAATTTTCCACACTTATATAAAAATTAACATAGAATTCAAAAATACAACACACATTGCGGTAATCTGGCTAATTAAAAAGATATTTACGAAATTACTTACCGTTTTTGGATTTAAAGCGAAAACAGTGATGCCACTAAACAATTTTTTTAAACATGTGCGCATTTGCCAATGTTTGTGAAATTTCCCACACTTATATAAAAATTAACGTAGGCTAATTGAAAAGATATTTATTAAATTACTTACCGTTAATTCACTGCGTGCTGCAAAAAAAAAAAAAATTATGTTATACGCGTCAAAACCATCTCAGGTCAAAGCCTGGCATCTCTCTTATAACTCCTAATAACTTTTCCGATTTTATCTTTCACGTAAAGAGCACAGAAAAATAATTTCCCAATAACGGACAATTGGTTTTGTATTTTTGGGTCACAGTCGCGTCTATAGTTACCGACGAAAATGTATAGCAAAATAAACGAAACAAAACGACCCAATGCTATACCTACTAACACCAATAATGTATTGTAATGGGCCCTTACAAAACAGCCTGAGGATCTGGACTTAGCCGAATGATATTTCTCTTTTGTCCTGCTCACGGAATCAGATGCAAGATAAATTAAATATGCTTGATGCAAGGTCACAACAACTAACTAGGTCTAAAAATCCATAAGGAAAAAAACAATGATAATGAGAATAAATCAGCCATGTGGTTTCTTTTAGTTGTATCCCACTCCCATGTGGAGTTTTCACCTTTTTGGGCAGTACTCTGTAATGTAGATAAAGAGGGAGGGGGGACTGATAGAGATATTAAAATCTGAATACTAAACTTAAAATGTTTAATTCTAATGTAAAATCAGTACTGTTATTGGAGCGGAAATACAGAGCGTAACTGAACAACTACAAATAAACTACAAACATTTATTAAATGCTGCCTGCCCAAAATAGAGGAAGTTAAATGATACGATATAATCACAAGTGTTGAGCTTTAATAGAGAACTAAACAAGTTCCAATGGACCAAGAGGTGGAGAAAAGACATGGCATTGGATAGGACACACATGGAGAAAACCTGAGAACAAGATTACTTGGAACCCACTGCTCGTAGAACAATTACATTTTATCAGTAATGCGTGTTATGTCTATATAAAAATATCCATAATGAAATTATTGCATACACACATCATGTATACACAATCATACACACTCAGAATTACACATACTGTTACACACTCACGTGCACACACAAACACACACACACACGCATGCACACATTCATACACTCACAGAAAAAACACACCCACACACACACAGAGAAAGAGAGAGAAAAATAAAGGCAGTCCATAAAAACATAAGGAGTAGGAAGCTAGAGAGAAATAAAGGCAGACAAAAAGAAAGCACATTGAGAAAAGAGCTAGAGAGTAAAGTTGAAAAGATGGGGAAGAAAATAAAATGAGCAGCATACAATAGCGAAAGACTTGGCATGAGCTTGTTAAGGGCCTATGCTCCGTTTGGGGATAGAAGGCAGAAGAAAACTTTTTATATTTTTTTTAATATTTCCACAGTTACCAGGTGCATCATATCCAGTGTCATGGTTTTCTATATTTGTCTTGCGTTTCTCGAGTGGTTTGAGTGATAAATGTATTCAACTTTTTTGCAGGTTTTATCTACACCATTTATCCATTTAATTCTGTATTCCTTTATCAGTGCTAAATTGTGAAGTTTGTATTCTTACATTGCTCTAATGTTTCATGTTCCAAAAGTTTTTAGTGTACTTTGGCAGCTGGTATAAACACTGACTAGGATGTCTTTCAGAAGATGTCTGTAATCCTGATTAAATGTTTAGTCATGACATTGTTTGCATAAGTACTGCTTGACTGCAAATTACTTTCTGCAAGAAAGTAATGCATGGTGGGCTGTCCTAGCTATTATGCCTATAAGTGCATCCTTCACAGCAAAAACAATGACTATTTCTAGTTCTGGGGAGTTCTTCATCTGCTAACTACTTTAATACATCATTTGCCTATAAGGATTGCAGTGTGGGTAAGTGTGTATACAGATAGTCCTCCTGCAGGGTAAAAGTTGTCTTTTATTTCCAAATATAAGGTACATCCTGTTCTGCAACCATCAAAATACAGTAGACATTTCACTACCCAGTTCACAGTTATCTGGCCTCTGTATTTTCTGGGCTAGTTTTAAAACAATCCCTATTAAAATGAGGAATAATTGACTTTGCCATTGTGTTGCAAGCAATATCAGTGCAGAGGACATTATAGAATGGATGGCAAATGATGAACTTGTTGAAATGACAACAATATTTTGGAAATCATGACACTGGGTAAAGTAAAACATTCACTGCAGTATATTTAGTGAGCAGGAAGCAATGGCAGCTGAACAGACTGAAGCAGTCATCTATCAAGAACTTAAAAAAAAAAAACAGTCAGTTTTGACTCTTTCATCTCAGGCCTACCTTCTCCCATTTGTGTGATCATTTATCAGTGAACAGTAAAATTAGTTTAAATAATATTTGGAAGAATTAGGCCTATGTTTTATGGTAATTTTTTGTTCATTTTAAATGTGTGTACTCATACTGTGCTCTGTACATTATTTATATTTCATCTAATTAAGTTTGACATTCAGTTTATCTTAAAATGCTTACAGTATTTTTGGGGGGGATTTCATTTTTCTGTAATAAATTTTGTGAACATACGGTACAACACCTAATTAACATTTATAAAGTATTGGCCTTTACTAAGAAGTCGGAAAATATGAATATAGTGGGATTTAGTATTAAAAGGGTGATTTAATGGTATGGGTGAGGCAGGAAGTAAGTATTTATAGAACTCTGGCCTATCCGGCTTTCTTATTCTCTGGCCTACCTTTCCTCCACAGTAGGCTGGATAGGTGAGTCTACTACAGGGCTGTTTAGCTGTTTGCTCGCAGACCAAAATATTGAACATGGAGATCCTTGCAGGCCAGGAGCCTGAGCCCACAATACAGTTGACAACATTTTTAATGTGTAGATTTAATACACTCGAAAACTTTTACGTCTGGGACGTAGCCTATATAAATGAAGCAGTGTTGTAAACCTTATAAAGTAAAGTGTACTACAATCTTCTGTAACGATTAATTAATACTCACTTTTAATTCTTTTTCTTCTTTGTATTCACTGGCTGTAAACTCCTGCAGAAAGTTCTGGTTGTTTATCTAATTTTGGACTCTACTCCTGTTCCGGAAACTGAGTGTTGCGTACACATCTGTTTTACATGTCTTACTGCATCTGTTGGTTTCTTGGCTCTCAGGCAGATGAACTCTGACTTCGAAGGAAGCTCCTAATTATTTGACTCTTCCGACATTCTTTTGGATAGGCAGTGGGTCTATTCTTGTTTCTCCACAATAGGGCCTCGAAACCCACACAGGGATCACTTTTAATTGAAATACACATATTTCCAACTTGTCATTGGGATCATAAATAAACGTTACCATTGTCACTTCCATTACATTGTCATAATAATAATAATAACTGTCCACAGTAGGTTATATATTCTGCAGAAGAAACGGAAAGGTATAACGATGCAAAATGTAATTAATGGGAAATGCTGCATTTTCGTTTTTGAGCTTATTTTACAAAATTTGGCTGGTGTTAAGTAAGCACAA
The DNA here is from genome assembly GCA_905116865.2 of Candidula unifasciata. NCBI lineage: Eukaryota > Metazoa > Mollusca > Gastropoda > Stylommatophora > Geomitridae > Candidula > Candidula unifasciata. The sequence continues at coordinate 549,615 of CAJHNH020000504.1, forward strand.
TTCCCATGCAATCCTGTAGCCTATCATTGCTCAGTGAGCTCCGACTTTTTGTCTTAATTACATTCATATGTGAGAAGCTTGATTCACAAATGAAAGTTGTGCCAAATATGGTGAGAATGAATACAGAAACTTTTCTAGCATTACGGAATTGCTCCTGTTGAAACCTGAGGGATTTTAAAAGGATCTCAAATAAATAACATTACATTTTTTTGGATATTGAAGTCATCAGATCTGTTGTTAAAATTATTTTGAAGCTTTTAATGAAATAACTATATCATTTGATCAGTTAAGATTGTCGAGTCCAGTGTTGAAGAAATAAAATAGCAAGCATACTGGTTTCAAAATAGGCACAGTTGGTGATATAAATAAATATTTCAGTGTCCAGTCACTGTTGAATGCATAATTTTCACATTCCAACTTTGCTCGCTTACTAGTGCTAGCAATGGCATCAAGTATTTAACTAAATTATTAAAAGTAGATAATTTAAAACACTGTTACTGTACTGTATTGTCCGACAATCTGCGTCTGACTGTGACTTGTATGTGACTGGAAGTTCCCAAAAAATCCTATTATAATCTAATAACAAGATCACTAGCAGGTATTCTGTGGTGTCCAGTGTCACTGATGTTCTGCTGCGCCCAGTGTCATTAGTTTGTGTGTATTAGTGGCCCCCATTAAGAAGAGCTTCTCTGTAATCTAAGCTCTGTCAGAACCATGCTGGTATTTCCATACTCCTCCTGTGCAATAAATATCGCACCTTCATTGACTGTCCAGTGCAGCTGTGGTTTTCCTACCTGTTTCTTGATTCTTTCCAGCCTTATAACCTTTGGCTTCAAACAGGCGAGTTTTACTATTTGTATGAATTGGGAACAAACTTTTACCCTGAACTAATTACATTTTCTGTTCCTATGCTGGTTCCCTTGTATCTCCGCATTTACAGATCCCTGACAAACATTTTACACAACTGGTTTTTGAAGATTTATACAGAAACATTTATTTATTTATTTTGTTTCTTTGTAATAACTACATTTCACTATTTTGGCAACGATCCGCGGGCCACTTGCTAGACCTCGCGGGCTGCCAGTTCAATAGCCCTGATCTACTGTATCTTATCTAGAGTATAGGGCTTTCTCACTTTACCTGAAAAAAAAAACACATGTGAATGTCACGCTTAAAGACTTTACTACAAGCTATTTGATATAGATCATTAGCTATTGTGAACTATTACACAGGATTGAGTGACCTAGTGCCTATCTCTTCTTTAAGTACAGTAGCATCTGAGGCATCCAGAAAAAAAGCTTCAAAACACCTGAGACAGCACAAGAAAGCCTGCAAAATAAATCTCACACTCAGTGCAAACAGTTCATGCCCATCTTGTCAGGCCTAGATTGGACTCCTTGGTCACCTTTGTATAAATACATTTAACCTGTTTCATTCCTGTCTGCCATGTTAACTAAATGGTCCTTAACACCTGTGATGTGTAAAAATATGATGCACAAATTGATATGATGTTAAATCTCTGTATGTGTTTTTAAGAATGTCTGCTGGTGTTTTTACAAGTGGTATTGAGTCTGTTCATGTTAATCTCTATTTCTGTAGAAAGCATTGCTCTTTTTGTCTTTGACAGTGTCGGTTTTTGTAATCAGTAGATTGGGTAATTTGTTTTATTAAGGGAAAGCTTTTCCTACTTCATACTTGCTTATGCATTCTTCCTTTTGTCTAATTTTTACCTTAAAAAATGGTTAATAGTTTCCTATTTTAAAGAAATGTTAACAATTGTTTCTTTTTTTTAAAGGTGATGATGGTAATAAGTTGATGTGCCAGGAGAAGTGCTCAAGCCTTTGTAAACACATTAGTGGTTACAGTTCAGAAATGATGACAGAGGCAGCTGTGCATGAATGTTTACAGGCCATTGCTAAGGTATTTGTTCTTTTTATCTCATCTTTCTACCTGATCAGTCCAGTTGTGCCAACCAGTTCATTTGGGATGCAGAGCTGATACTGGTCAAGCCCTATCTACATCTCTCAGCAGCCCTCATTGAAACAGATTCCCAACTGGGGGCCTGGCCAAAGAACATAGTTGTGATATTTTGTTTGAAATCTGAGCGCATCTGCGCATATATGAGCTTTACTTATAAAGTTGATGTGCATGCAAAACTCAAGTCCTGGAACAGGACCAAAGTCCATAATTGGTCGAACAACCAGGACTTTCTGCCGGAATGCACAGCTGGTGAACGCAAAGAAAAAGAAGAAGAACCAATGAATTGAGTACTTTGGAACAATGCAGACATAAAGTCAGCACACACTGAACAACACCAGTGCACTTTTTTTTAAAGCTGAAATACACACAACACACAGTGTTTCAATGTATGCATTCAAGGATGATATCAGTACATTCCAGTGATGAGTACAACCAGCAAAAAATAAATACAGATACTGAACAAAGTCAAAGAATTTTACAAACTGTAGACAACCCTCTGCGTATTGTCAAAGTATCCAACATAGGAATTTCCTGAACTGTATGTGCCTCGCTTGTTTTTATTTTATCATCACCGGCTATTTCATCCAGAATTGGTAGTGTGCATTCTTTCACGGTTTCTGAATCAGTGAAAGGTCCCTTTGGTAAAGGGGGGCGGGGGTTAATATCAAGAGAAGCTGCTGCAGCTTTTTCTTGTTGAGTTCAAGCTCGCACAAGAATTCTGCTGTTATGCTGATAAGCAGCAATCAACGACTCAGCACTTTATTTTCTAGCAGTGAAACCTTCTGGATATGATTTTCCAAAATAAGCATGTTTCGATGTGAAGTGCCACTTCACTTTGTACTCATAAACTGCCGACACATATTCGTTGCTTAGCAAGCATATTAGTTTCGAATTAGGCATAGTGGGTGATATAAATAAATATTTCAGTGTCCAGTCATTGTTAAAAGTATGATTTTCACACTCCCACTTAGCTTTCTTACTAGTATCAGCCATGGCATCAAGTATTTTAATTAATTATTAAAATTTAGATAACTGAAAACAATGTTACTGTTTCAGTTTGTTACTACACAATCTAGGTCTATCTGTGACTTGCACACTAGACGTTTACGAAAAGTCTGTTAATAATCTGACAAGATCACTAGCAGGTGTTCTGCGGTGTCAAATGTCACTAATGTTCTGCAGCATCCCATGTCATTACTCTTTGTGTACTAGTAGTCAACTTTAAGGGAGAGTTCCTGGGTAATCTAAGTGCTAACTATCTGAGCCAGGCTTGTATTTCCATACTCCTCCTGTCAAATAAATATCTCACCTTAATTGACTGTCCAGTGGAGTGATTGCTTCCTACCATGGTGACTTGATTCTTTCCAGCCTATCTTATTACCTTTTGCTCCAAACAGGCCAGTTCTGCTATTTGAAGTAACTTTTACCGGGCACTAGTTGCATTTCCATGCCTGAGACATTCCTGCATTTGTGGTATTATCTGTTAATACGCCCCTTCCCTTGTATTTTCGCACACACACACGCACGCACGCGCACACACACACGCACTCACACACAGAACTTTATGGTTGCATATGGGATAAATTCAAGAGAGGCACACACAACTTATCTAGACAACTGCTGATATCAGCAGTTATATGACTGAGATGGTACCAATATATTGGGTATATAATGAGGAGAAGTGGACAGAGAATCACCAAACAGACAGATGCTGAAATGAAAAATTATGGCCTAAAGAAAGGAAGACGTCAATGAGAAACACAAAGACAGACGTTGAGAGAGAGAGAGAGAGAGAGAGAGAGAGAGAGAGAGAAGTCAGATGTGCTGGACTGCATTCCATACATATCAAACAGACTGCCAGGATGGACTAGAATCAAGGTACAGACTGTGAACCTTATGTGATGTATCAACAGCTCAACAGGATGTTGATGATGCTAACTGCCAGATACTGCCTTTATTATACCACTTTTGCTGTGTTGGTGGGAGGGGGGGGGGTGGGGGGGTCTTTGAGTCTGATGATTTACGGCTGCATGGCTAGTGCTGTTGCCACGACTGTGCCCCCAACAGAAAAAATCCCCAGCCTTAATGAAGATTCGAACTCTGTCTCCCGCTTGAGAGCCCAGCGTTATAATCGTTTGGCCAGCCGCTCATCGATGCTAACGTATAATAATATTTGATAGGTGTGTATATAATACTGAAACGTGTTTAATTGTTGTTTATCTTTGTAGCTTGTGTTGGATCTAACTTTTATGGAAGAAAAAATACTAATAGATGAGGATTTTTCGAGCAAATCTTCCTTTTACAGAGTTTGCAATATCATTGGTAAGATATCTTCATATCAGCTCTCTCATACTTATTGATTGCTATATGGGTTAGCTGCACTGGCTTTTTGTTTTTGAAGTATGAGTACTGTAAATCTGTTAGGGAATAGACACCAAGATTGGGTACACAGCTAACAAATCTCACTTCCAAAACCACACAAAGCTCATTCCAGACTCAGGGGTTTCAGGATTATCACCCTAATAAAAACTTTTGGCAAGGCGCTAGAGAAGATTATTGCTGTTAAACTACAAACATTTTTGGAAAGGGAAGAGCTCCTGTCAGAAGGTTTGAGTAGTTACCAGCCTCAAAAAGATACCTGGTCAAATGCAGCTACTTTTTTGCTTTTGATGTTTATGAGGGTTCCAGAATAGACAGGAGATGGTAGTGGCAGCACTTGATCTTGAGGATGCTTACAATAGAGTCAGATATGATATTTTGATATCTATGCTCATGGAGAAGGAAGTATGTCCCTGGCTGGTGAAATATAAAAGAAAAAGGCTGCATGAGATACCATCCATCTAAGAGATTTAGAATGCCAAAGGCATTCATAAAACAGTCTATGAAGTTGAACTGGGGTACACAGGGACTCCCTGACTGCCACATGTGGTTAGATACAGAAATACAAACTACAGAGCATGACTTAAAAATTAAACAGACTGTTCCAATAAGAGAAAAAAAACCATAACCCACAGGAGCGACCCTGCAAGATAAACTATGAGCACCTGAGAAAAGCTGTCCTGTCCTGTTTATGGTCCATGCTAGAACTGGTGCATAACGAATCTTGATCACTGAAAATTAATTTTTGTATTTTCCTTTGTTACGTTAATTTTCTATGTGTAATGTCAACGCTGCTATGGCTGATTTAAAAAGCATGTAAACATTCAAGTTTCAAGGCATCTTATTAAGATCATAGTCTTGACTATTAGTGATTAGTGATTGACGTAGATAGTCATCACAGCATGCCAGACATATTCATTGGTGTTCCAATATCCCCCAAATAGCCCCACAAACATAAAATGACTGACCATGCCAATTCGGTGTTGAAAAAGATCGAACATCTTGTGCCTTAAGAGGAATTTTCATGTTGGCAGCAAGGTATTTTAAGGAAACCAATAGACCTGAGAAATTAGTGTCAGGTGACACAATTTATGGAAAGAGGGAGAGGAAAGGCAAAGAGATAAATACATTGATGATTTGGTCACATGCATGAGGCAGGACGTATTTGATAGGACCCGGGATATTATTGATTGTAAACAATGGCAAATCATAACCGCCTATGGTTTCTGACATGGCACATGATAAAGATTGTTCTATTTCCAGAGCAAAGATTTTTATATTGAAAAAAGGGCGGACAAAAAAAGTTTAGGAAACACTGATTTAGAGGAATTGACAAGTATCTGCAACACCATTGAGAGTACTGTACAAAAATAAAAGTGAGTACACATCTGATACCCATGCCAGACTGGCAAAGACGACACTGACATTCTGTGATATTGAGTAACTACCATGGAGAATGCAATAGACAAACTGTTGGAAATGATAATTGCTAGGAAAAATATCCTGCCAGGTTGAGAGGCGTATCTTTTTCCCCACCTGCACTTGGTTGGTATTATCCAAAACAAGAAAAACCTGGGTTAATGCAATTTGTGCCCATGATATGAATTAAGATTTCAATTTGGTTATTGAGACATGTGCTGCTGCAATTGCCCTTGAAGATATATACAACAGTTTTTAGTGAATTTTCTAATTATTCCAACCTCCTGAACCCTATATCAGTCCATTCTGCCTTAAATGGATCTCTAGCACTATTTAATTGAATGGTAATGTTTAAAAGTAGCAGCTAGGCCTCAGCCACCAAGAGTACATCATGGCCTGCCACTAGGTTACCCTTATCTTTGGTGCTGTTTAGTCAATACCAACACTGTGATAATCACACACCAGCAGAGGTCAAGAAAGATGCTGTCACATTCTGATAATATTTTGGTGCATTATCAAGCAAAGACCAAAAGCAGAAGAACTTTGACTATAAATTGACCCATTGGGTATATGATGTAAAAAACCTAGGGCACAATCAAACCTTTGAAGCCAATTGTGACACACGATTCTCTCAGAATAGCCATGTTGTCAAAACCGTAACATAAGCTCTAAAACTTTAGAAGTTACTCAGTTTAATACTTAGGTGTGAGATCTGATTGAAGTCTTGCTTTTCTTAGTACATAGACTATGTTATAAAAGTGCTGCAATGGCCCAAAAAAAGTGGGAGGGGGGGGGGGAGGGGGGGGGGGGGGGGTTAGTGTGTTTCTTTCAATGCTAGACAACAATGCAGAAACAAAACAATGCAGAAGCTCAGATGTTGATGTCTGAGAATTCTAGGAGTTATTTTGTCATGTATATATGTCTGAGAATTCTTCTAAGAGTGATTTTGTCATGTATATACATGTGTTTGTTATCTGACACATTTAAAGCTCATGGGCTGTTATGGCTCAGGATTGAGGGAGAACTGTAAAAGAAGAAAAATTATACTTTTGGCTTGGCAACTAGTAGTTTGACTTTGAAGGTTTATTATGGCATTAACTAGGGGTGTGGCATAAACCTTGATAGAGAAACAGACATTTAGCCAGGTATGCCTTGATGAGTTTGCTCAAAAAAATCGAGATGGGCTGGCTCAAAGACCGCTGAAATCACTGATGAAATCTTACCTGATAAAAACCAATAAAGAGCAGAAGAAGAAGAAAATAATGACAGTAATGGTTCAGCTGACCATTGTAATAAATTAAGAGTAAGAAACAAAAATGACACAGTATGGTAAGGCAAATTAATGTAGACATACAATAAAAGTCACTGAAATTTTAGAACTAGTAGAATCACCAGTGGCAATAGCTAGATGCTGGTTTGAAGGTTTGAATCCACATTGAGTGTGATGTTTATAATGAAGCTAGGCTTCCAGGTCGACTCATATTAAAATAAGTACCAGAAAAATGTCCTGTGAAGTAAAGGCAGCCAATGTGATGCTGATTGCATCATCCATCGAGTGCTGAATATTCTATTACAAATATGTTTCTTTCCCCAGAAACATTAATCCCAGAGAGTGAAGTCCTTTTAGTTTTACTTACTCACAGTTGCCATTGCCCATGCTATCTACCGCTGGACTTGAAGAAAAGTTAACCATTTAATTAAAACAGTGAACATAGCAAGGCGATATTAATACATATATTTACTATTTGAGATGAAATACATGTTTTAGTAATAGCATGTTTACAAGTTTTCTGTAGCAGTAACTAACATACATCTTGTTTCAGATACTTTACAAAGTGTGGTGGACTTAGCTAATCGTACTGTTCAAGATAAGCCAGTAAGTAATCTTTATAATACTGGACAAGATTTCTTAGTATGGTTTGTTGAAACTGATTTATTTCTGTGTTATAGAAATAATGCAGAAACTTAACAGTGCATCAGCTTATATTTTCTTAAATAGGTTTTTCAATTCTTTTCTCTTAGGTTGCAGATGTACTAAGCTCAGAAATCATGGAGTGCTTACAGTGGAGGAAGGGAGCATTGCTGTACATGTACTGTCACACAATTAACACACAGTTTTCTTCAGAAAGTTTGCCATTTTACTTCAGTCAGGTTAGTTTATTAATAATAAAATTGTATATACAGAGACTTTAAATGTACAAATAGAAAGCATAGTTATAAGTTAAACAGTATAGATTGATTAATCTTAAACAATAACAAAGGGATAATCCTTGGAGTTTCAGACCTGTAAAGACTTAATTTTAAGTAAATCATTTTTGTTTACAAATTATTCCAGCCAAATATAATGTGATGGAAGAATATGTTATTTTATTTACTATAAATGTAGATTTTACTATCAACATTATCATCCTTATACTTAGGTCAAAATAGTAAACTATTAGCAAATATCTTTCACCTAGTTTTCAAAATCTGTGCATTTCCAGGGCTTTTAGGAAGAAAAAAAAAGATAAGTTATGTTTGATTAATTAATGAATTATGTAAGATTAATAACACAGCTTAATAACAATAAAGCAACTGGGGCTTATGACATTGCTACTGAACTTATAAAATAAGGTTGTCATGCATTAGGTTTAAAGATATATGAATTGATAAAACTAGTTTGGAAGATCAAGAAATTACCCTGTGAGTGGAAAAAGTCTTTATTATTACCCATTTTTAAGAAAGGAGACAGTAGTAAGTGTGAAAATTATAGTGATCAAAGCAGGTTTCTGACAGAACAGATCAACAGTAGATCAATTATTCATTTTACAGCAAATAACAGAGCAAAACTGGGAAAATAGAAGAGATGCACATAATATTTTTGTAGATTTTAAAAAGACATATGATAGTGTACACAGAAACAGTTTATGGAATGCTTAAAGGACTTTGGAATACCAAATTAATTAATTAGCATGACCAAGCTATAAATGGAAGACACTGCAAATAACATCTGATTTAATGTTGTTGAATGTTGAATAAAGAATCAACATCACAGCACTCAGGACACCCCTATAAGTGTTCCGTCCCTAACTTCAGCAGCAAGCGAAGAGTTAAATTTCTGATGGTACCAGTATTTGTCTGATCGTATATCCATCTCGCCTTTCCCCTAAGTGCCGAGCGTTCACCAGATCCCTGTGTAACTCCTCGCAGTGCCATTCTCTTCAGACCGTAATGATATATCTGTTCCTCATCACTGTTCACTCACTCCCAAACATCCAACTTGTCATACATCAGTTCACCAAGTAGTACAGAACCGGCCAGTCTATCTGCCTGCTCACCTGCATGACCTGGAGAAAATATCCAAAGGATGCTAACTACCCGTGACCTCTGAAGTGATGCTTGCCACTTTGCATGGAGCATGCCTGTCTCCACCTTTCTCAGCATGCTCTGTGATTCAGTTACAATGAAGACGTGTGTGCACAGCTGATTCTCAAGCCAGCGGAAGGCAGCAGTGACTGCTTCCACCTCCATTCACAAATTAGACGTTGTGATATTATATGTCAGGCTTTGTTGCACCAAGGGATGCCCATTCACCTTCGCTATAAACCCCCATGCACTACGTCTGCCCCTCAACATAGAGCCATCTGTATATACAGTCACATCACTTTAGCGGGAATTGTCATAAATCATTTGTGGAACTTCTGATTCTAAAACACCAGCTGGCCTGTCCCTGCACTCACATCCCAAAGTGATTAGAACCCTACACAAATCTGAAAAATGATCGGACACTTTGACCCACTCCTCTCCTCGCCTAAATTTATCAAGCCTGCACATTTGTCCAATTGTGTCTTCAGCTAGGCCCATTGAAGACTTTCCTCTTTTCAGTCTGTGACCCTTAGCTCTATCAAGGGCTTTATTCAGGAGTTGCCTCTTGTCTGCAGCTACTCTGAGATATGACTTTGCTTGCAGAACTTAAAGCCTATCTGCAATAGTAAGCAGTGCAAGTATATATCACATACATACTATCAGGGTATCTCTTGTACATCTCAGAATTACCTGCATGGCTTCATTATGTATGTGTTCAAGTTTCATCAGGTGACTCTTTTATATGGTAAGCATGCCAAGTCCATAATCTATCACCGACAGGATCACATGCTGGAACATTGTGAACATTCTTTGTTCCATCTCCATTTCTGCCATAATCTTGAGAGCATTGAGTCCTTTTTGGTATTTCGCTGCTACTGCATCCCTGAAGGACAGGCTTCTATCGAAAATGATACACAGGTACCTTAGTTTTCTTTCTCTTTTGATGTTACTGTTATTAACTGTGAGGTTCGAAATGTTGCATGGTTCTGAGTTCCATGTACCAAGGCGAAGGGCAACCATACGTGAATGCAGGACAGCTGCTATCCATTTCACAAACCACGGTCAAACATCCTTCTCCGTGAGTGCAGAAATCAAAATGTCATATATGACTCTATTGTAGGCATCCTCAAGATCAAGTGCTACCACAACTGTCTCCTGTCTATTCTGGAAACCCTCATAAACATCAAAAGCAAAAGTATTGGACAAGGTTAAAAAAAGCAAGGTGATGATCTGTTCCCACTTCTTTTCATCTTGGCCTTGAAGAAAATTATAAAGAAATTAGGGGAAAAAAAGAGTGTACTAAAGGTGAAACTACAAGAAACTATTATGCAGATGACATTGTTACCATTTGAGAAAATTAACTAGAGACAGTATAAGACAATCCCAATCAGCACAAAGAGACATCTTATTCAAAGCATATTTATTCTAACTCTGTGCTACCAGTGCCAGACATGGTCACTCACAACAAACCATAAAAGAAAATTAGTAACCACGGAAATGAGATGTCTGAGAAGGGCTGTAGGAGTGACCATAAGAGATAAGATCAGAAATGAGATCATAAGAGAACAAGTCGGCACAGAACCAATTCTGGATTACATACAAAGACAGCAAGTGAAATGGTTTGCCCACTTAGAGAGAATGCCTTGTGACACCATACCATACAAAGCATACATGGGAAGAGAAGAAGGACGTAGAGCACGGGGTAGACCAAGAACAAGATGGAAGGATAACATCAGAGAAACTCTACAACAGCACGATGTGCCTATGGTCGAGGCAGCCAGAAGAGCTAGAAACAGAACCTTATATCTCCCTCGACACCCACAGCGGTAAAAGAGGAAGTGAAGAAGAAGAAGAAGAAGAACTAGAGACAGTAAAAACAAAAATTGATGTTTAAATCACCATTGGTCACTTGAATCATCATAGCTAATAGACTGAAATGGTTGAGGCATATTGAGAGAAAGTCAGATGACAGAGAGGTAAAAACTGTAGACACAAGGGAGCTAAATTGTCATAGACCAAGAAGACCACAGAGAGATCATATTCAGACAGACCTACAAACACTTGGTGTCACCAGTTGGAAAGAAACAGCCAACCAGAGAGGTGAATGAAGCGGGTGATATCTACACGATTGAACCTTGAAAACTTGGAATGCTGAAGAAGAAGAAGATGATAACAGTGAAAGATATTAAAATTATGAAAAATAATGAAACAAATCAGATAATAAATCCACAGTAGGGTCGAATAGTAGTGATGCTAAATATTTATCAGGTAAAGTAGTCAAGGTCTTCTAAAAATTATTAGAGAGTTTTAAGAAATTCCATCCTGGTCTCACTGGGAGAGGGGGGATGACCCAGTGCTTATGATGTGCGGAATATAGCAGCCACCAGAACACAACATAAGCGGTGTAAGCAACTGTGCGTCACGGTCCAGTGAGTAACAACTGTGTACTTCTGTTTGCCAAAGACATTGAGAGCGAGCAGAAAACTAGGCTAATTTATTATCAACTTTATAGTTGGACAGTGTCCACAAACATTTCCGACAGGAAAATAGGTTAGGTTCAGTCTAGCAGCGGATGGCTGCCGTCCAATTTTATACAACCAGTCACTGTCAGACTATCAGAAGTAACAACAATCAGATGACAATTGTCATTGGTTTAATTATTTTACTGAGTATTTAACTGTGTTATAAAATTGTTTACATATGTTTTGATAGAAAGAAACTAGCAAATTTTTTACAGAGTGCTAGTTGGACCGTAGATTTTTCTGAACAAATTAATAATGCAGTCTTGTGTAACAAAAGCTGTTGAACCACCTTGAACAGATAGGAGAAAATTACTATGCGGGGCATCCATATATTTGTATTACCTCCAATTCAGAGATCATCAAAGTGGGAGCAACAGCCTACTCCAAACCATACCAGCCAAAACATCAAGTTAAAGACCGCAACTACTTTAAGAAACAGATAGTGATTATTGAGTGTAAATATTGTAATAGAAAACACGACAATGATTCCATTTGTGACAAACACTCAGACTATGATAAGAGAATTAAAGAGTTGTTTGATAGAAGAAGGAACAAGTTGAGTGCATATGACATGGTGGTAAAAGGCTAATCTTGTAACTGTTATAATCATGTGAGTTCACAGTGTAAATTTAAGAAACAGTTTAAAGAGACCCATGTGGTATATGAAAGGTTAGATGACAAATCATACACCGAGCAAGTTGGGGCCAATTCGATAGAAGTATATGGTGAAAATGGAAGTTGTCAGACTTGTACACAGTTTCAAGATGGGGAAACTTACCGTGTGGGCACCTGGTATTCATTTAGGATTGCAGGGAGTGGCACATAGCCACGGTAATCTAAAACTGCAAAAAGGGCAAATTCACTGGTAGACAGTATCCGTCCTCACAGACATGGGTGCAATGGTCTCAGGCATTTGAGAGATACTAGTCAAACCAAAAGAACAGACTGAGATATATATTTTGTTATCAGACATTTGGTGACAACAAAGAGAAATATAGGGTAGCCAATGTGTTGATAAAGTAAAAGTGCGCATCGGGCATATGGGACGAAAATCCCATATTTTTACAGACCAATCGGCACTAGGTTGGTAATGTGGTCAGCATTACACCAGCCGCCTTCACATCTCCAGGAGAGCTATTCTGGTACCCATTTTAGGATGGGTCCCCCTGCGACGCCCCATACCATGATAAAAAATCCACGCAGCCAACTGATTTTCAATCTCCGTATGTTTGAATTATGAGTTGGACTCGCAACGCCTAAGCCACGGACGTTGCAATGTGTTAAAAAGAACACCCAATGTGTTGATAACAACACCTTACATTGATAAGGTTATAAGTGTGGCAGTACTACCAGCACCATGTGCAGATTTGATTTTAGGGAAAATAAATTATTTTAAAGAGGTAACGGAAGAAGACATTGTGAATTGGGAAAAAGACAACATTCCAGTCATGAGTGAGAATGGGATCATGAATGATATTCATGCAAACCCCACATCCAGTGCAAAGGTGGTAATGGCAGAACAACGGTTGCAAAGGTGCATGAATATATTAATGAATATTATGTATGATTTCTTTTATATTTCAGATCAATTTGTAACTAACATGACAGAATTGTTCAGATCAATTTGTAACTAACATGACGGACAAGACAGTGACTTTAATAAAAGATGATAACAGAAAATGAATTGAATTTTGATTATTATGATGTAATATGAATATGTAAACAATTTTTTATGACAGTGATTGTAAATGTTTTTCACATAGATAATATGATACTTTAGTAGAGAGGGCAGATTTAATACTTTACACAAAAAAAATGATGGGTAATTAACACCATTAACTTATGGGAATTGTGTCAAGCTCCTTGGTGGGAGAACATGAAGATCCAGTTGAGACAGATATCAGTGGAAGTTGCCCAGTGAGTACATATAGAGAAGGTGAGACCTTAGTCGATGTTGACTTCAGCACTGAATTGGGGATGCTTTGGGTTGTTGTTTTGTCTTTAGGTAGACTTTGGGATGGGAAATGCGCAGAGCCTATATGGTCTTCCACACTTAATCAGGAGTGTCTTAGGGTGTTGATCCCATTAAGCTATATGGTACAACAACTGGTCATGTTACAAGTGGAAATCATGCTAAACCTAGGTAAAGGTAAGCAATAACTGACACCAATACTGACACTGTGGATAATAGGTAATATCCACATAATTACATTGAAATGACAGCGAACCTCTAAAGTATAACCAGATGGTAAAGGAAGGAAAAAACAATGGGGAGGGGAGAGCTGTAATGAGATTATTCCCAGGGAAACCCCAGAGTTTCCCAATTGAGGGGACAAGGTCAGGGGGCCAGGGAAACAAAAGACACAGAGGAAAACACGTCCCAGGTTCTGTGAACAGGTGTAAAGAAAAAGCCTGAGATTAGAACGAACATTTTGAATGGAGACGAGATAGAGTCAGTTGTGTTATGACTGTGTGAGAGGTAGGTTGTTTGTGGGTGCAACTGAGGTGAACATCATAGTGAACTGAAGGAACATTGTTTTGGAAGCTCGAATGTCTGAGGAAAATTGATTCTGAATGACAGCGTCTAGTGCTGGAGAACATTTGTGTTATTGTGATTTAGATGCCGAAACTTAATCGAATGGAACGTTCTGACTGGCAGTTGTAAAGAACCTGCTTGTCTAGTGTTTTAATGTATGGCTGCATTGCAGGCTGGTGACAAGTAAACCTGCTGAAGTACACACCAACCCTAACACTTGTGGAACACACGCACACAATGTTTATTATCAAAGAGCACTAACTCTTGCAGTTGGCCTCAGGAGCTGTAAGCGCTCCTTATTTGAAACCAGGCAGTGCAAGCTCTACATTTGCTATTTGCGCCTTATAGCGTTTCATTGAATAAGCTCCGGGCTTAAACCTACCACACTCCCATATAGCACTGTCTAAAGCTGCTATCTCCCGATGCCAAATAATTATGCGGCACACGCCGAGTAAGGGCTGAGGGTGTGTATGTAGATGCTACCACCAAGCATATTGCTTTACCACTTTGCCCATAACGAGATATCACTATTATAAAGGGGTCTAATTGCTGTCATGAATCTATCTGACAGCAGGTAATTGTTTCACTGTCGTCCTGTCATGGTAGTCAGTCATGAGCATGTGTCAACGACCAGGAAGAACTGTGGGCATTGACAGAATGACTTATTGTTGTGCCACAATAAACAATATCCACATTATCATCGTGTTTTAAATGTGTGCCACAAAAAAAAAAAAAACTATATCCACATTATCATCGTGTTTTGAATATGTGCAACAATAAACAATATCCACATTATCATCATGTTTTTTTCCGAATATACTATCATGTGCCCAGAATTCACAGCTTGATCGAGACACGTATGATGTCCAGAAAGTAGAATGAGCCAACAACAGCATCATCACACCAGTGCTGCTTCAAGATGGGTGATGTAGCCAAATATAACACTGGCTGCTTTTATTTTACACAACATTTGTTGCTGGTGAATTAATCATATTTCAATTTTTGTATTGTATAACCTTTATAACAAATATAACTTACTGCATTCCCGCCTCCCACTTTTCAAGTTGTACTCCTGCATGTCCTGGACAGTATATCCACCTGATTTCCTTCAGTGGTGGCGTACTAACTCTTGGTATCCACTCATGCCAAATGAGTCCATTTTTAACCTTCCCCAGTGCCGACTGAGAATCAGACACAATAATAACTTTGTTTTCTGCTATTCAAATCAGAGCTGCAGTGATTGCCTCCACTTCCATCCTCATGCTTGAAGTTGTGGATAAAAAAGCTCCGTTTTGTTCTGCCACAATCTTTCTCTTCATTCTAGCTGAAAATTCCCAACCAGATCTTACAACAGAACCATCGATGTATGCTATTGCCCAGCCTTTTTATCTATCAGTTGTTGTATCTATAATTCTGCCATACCGTTAATCACTCTCTACATTCTCTTTGAAACATGATAATGACCTGCTGTTGTGGGTGTTCATGTTGACCCATTCCTGCCCCCTGTGTATTTGCTTGACTGAGGTCGCTGTTTCAGTGGTATCTTCAGCTGGTGTCATCCATGAATTTCCTCTTTTCAACCGGCCCCCTCTTAAATCTTTCAGATTGCCATGTAGCGGATGCCTTACATCATTAATAACTGGCATTTAGACCATGGCTTGCGCCAGTGACGGTCTAAAATTGACCGATGTCAGCCCAAGTATATACCTTTTTGTTCTAATTGGTATATCTCATGTACAACTCTATATGATTCTCATTCCTTCATTTTGAATCCTTTCAAGCTTTGTACTCTGTGAAGTAGATAGGGTTGATATTCTTAGGCCAAATCAATTACTGAAAGGACCAAATGTTTGAGCAATAGGACCAATAATCTCTGTTCCATGTGTCGCCACCATTGTCTTCAGTGCTGCCAGGCCATGCTTGCATTTATCACAGTCTGTTCCACGTAATATTTGTGGGACAGACTGCAATCAAATGTCAAACCTAAGTATTCTAACTTCTCGCCCTTCCACATTTCTACTCTTCATGGATATGCTTGGCAAGTCTTCACTAAGACACAAACAGAAAAATTGAATGAACCTAACAATGCAAAATAATTTTTTCATGTCTTTGAAACTGGGGAGGGGGGGGGGGGGGGGCACTTTTTAATACGTATGCAGAAGAAATTTCTTGAAGGCCAAAAAAGTAGCTGAAGGTTTGCTTATAATAAAATATGGTTGAAGGATTCATTTACCTATGTTTTCTGCTTCCAGTGCTTAGAGGATGGCATAAAGTATCTTACTTCTGTGTTTTGTACTGGATCTCCACCAAAATGGCTAACTGGTGCCATGTTAAAGAAAGCAGAAATTGATTCTGAAGAAGAAGCAGAGGATAAAGCTGGCATGTTGTTGGCTCAAGGTATGATGAAGGTTTAATACCTCAAGTGTAGTTATTTTCAGAAAATATGAATAAGTAATTTGTTTTAAGATTTTATAGCTGCCATACATATACTAACAGTGTTAGAGGAATTGAATATGACCTCTCTCTCTCTTTCTCTCCCACTCTCTCTCTCTCTCTCTCTCTCTCTCTTTTTTAACAGATTTTACAGCACTGTTCAATAGAGCTTAGCATATATCAAAACTGTCAATATATCTTCCTGAAATCAATGATTATTCTTGTGTTATTTGCATTTCTGTAATGCTGCACTGATCATCCAAGTTTTAATCTAGGCAATTCATCTAAATTTATTCAAATTTTTTGAATTATTTGAATTATCATTGAATCTATTCAGTTTTGTGCTTTATTTTATGTTGATGTAACTCTGTAGTAACACACCTGATGAGATACAGCGAAATATGCCTAGCAATAAATTGTGCAATGTATTGTTTGTGTCCGCATTATTTAAATTCATCTAATTGTATTTTCTTAGGAGTGCCTTCTGATCCCCAGATTTTCTTCTGTCTTGTAAATTATTCAGTGACAACATTTAACTTTGGATTGAATATATTCTTTACTCCACTTTTTTACTTGTGTCAGACTTGAACATTTTAGGTCTTGGTTCCACCTTGGTAAACAACACGCTCGTTCTGACATGCTTTTGAGCTCTCCCTGCAGTGAGTTGTAAACGTGGGTACTGATTTGCTTTAATCATTGAAAAGAATTCTTCTTCTTTTTGCTCTCCTGAGTGACATATTGTGTTGTGCCTATTTACAGCATAGCTGCAATATTTGCACTTTTTGGCCGATACATTCAACTTCATCAAGCATTTGTCCACCTAGTTAGCCTTCCTGGATAGTTTCATGGGAAGTCACTAGGGTAGCCTATTAGATCAGCTGGCATACCTTCACGACCAAGTAGCAAGCTTACGGTTGGTTCATTGGACAACTGTTGGACTTTGTTGGCAATTGGCAGAGGGACACTTGCAGACAATTCGGACACAATGGACTTAAGGGATAGGACTTTCTTTCTTACTAGACACCAGGACCATCCTACCAAGGCGCGTCCCCAAAGACGTTCCATTGTGTCCAGAGCCAGATCGAAGCTCTTTCAGCAGCTTCGCCCAGTTGTTGAAGTGATCGTTTGCGCTCGTGTCCTCGCAAACCCAGCTACTTTAACACATTGTACATGGAAGTGAAGATAAGACCTCTGTACGCTTCGTATTTCCTCAGACCAGCTGCGAGATCACTGTATTTTTTTAGCTTATACATGTGATTTTTGCCCATTCATGACTCATACGGCATGGTTAGCTCAATCAGGATGAGCTGTTGTTTCTCCGCAGAATGTAGGAATAAATGTCAGGTCACAGGCCAGTCTTTTGGATTAACTCTGGCTACTTTTCATTACCAGGCAAGTCAACAGCCAGTAACCAGTCCCTCACACAGTCAAGCATCGATGGAGCGTATGCGACCTTGTTGAATTTACATTTATAAATCTGCCCAGCCTTGAGGAAGCGCATGGGGATAACGGTAGGACTGGTCCTCACGTTGGCCCTCATCCTAGCTTGGTCCACAATGTCCACTAACTCTTTCAAGACTTAGTTGTGGCGCCAAGTGTAACTACCCTGACCTAGGGCTTTTCTGCACGCAGACAATACGTGCTCGAGCATCTGTTTAGCTCTGCATAGTGGGCTGTCGGGTTGGGGCCGTAGCGGCGTGCCACTTGACCATGTTGACACCGGACGGTAACACATTGTATGCAGACCTTACAATAAAGCTCAGCCACAGCGGGGCCATTCGCCAGATTTCACCCTATGTGAGTATTCATGGCAAGGCCCTATCGAGGCTCATCCACTTGCCTTGCTGCGACTGTTGGGCAGATTTTTGGATCAGAGTCTCATTTTCGGCATCCCTTACTTGCTGTGTTACCATGTCTCAGCACTCTTTGGCTGTGGCTTTGGACCACCAACTGACTTTCCCGTTCCCAAGGCCTTGACAGTTCTTTTGTGTGTAACCTGTAACTTCCTTCAATTTCAGTGCATCTTGGGCAGATTCAGTCGCATCAAGAACTTTCTATTTCTTGCCTGTCTTTAGAGCTGGCTGGACAGCTGTTACCGTGGGGTCTGAAGACTCACACAGTATCGTCGCGAGTCTTACTTTGCCAGCTTTAAACTCTTCTGTTATTGATTTGAGCGGGGGTACCAGCTTAGCCTGCTTGCAATACAGAGCCACATCAGTCAGACAAGGTGGTGCTCCCAATCATTTTCTCATGGCTGTGTTGATTTTCCACTCCATGGTTTCCACTGCGGTCATTGTCACGAGCAGCGGCCAAAGAAACTTTGGGATCAACATAAACTAAAGACACCAGACCTTAAACTTCCCAAACTGATCATCGCCACCTTACCTTTTAGGATTGACAGATTCCTGGACTTCTGCAGTTTGAACTGCATTCCGCACCATTGGACAACGTTGTTCAATCTTTTCAGAATTGTGTGGGCATCATCCTCTGTGCCCGTGGTTATAGTTGTGTCATCCATAATTGCACGTAGTGGAGGCATCCAGCGGTCCCCAATCTGAAGACCTTGACTGAAGCCGGCAGCCCCGTCTAATATGACCTGCATGACCATAATGAACAGTATTGGCGAGATCATACATCCCATTGCTATCCTAATCTGGAGCTCAGTTCATCTCATAGTAAACATCAGGGTAGAGAAGCGTATAGCGAACTTTGAGAAATATTGCTCGATCATTTCAGTGATCTGTTTCGGTACATGGAACATGTGAAGAGCCTGCCATAATAGCTTATGGAGAACCGCTCAATAGGTATTGATGAGGTCCAACCATATCAGGTACAACTGAGTTGTCTCTGCTTTAGCCCTCTGAATAGACTCCCAGATCATGGTCGCATGTTCAAGGCACATATGTGTTTTCCGCTCCACGCTAATCTTAGCAAGCGGTGAAGCATTCAGAGGATTTTGGGACATTGCTTGTACATGACGTACGGAACACCATTGGGCCCTGGGGCGGACTTGCGCGCTAGCTGGTTTTACAACTTCTTCGACCTCAGACTAAGAGAGAGGCATCATTTTAAATGGTACCTTCGGCAACTCTGGCCGCTTCAGGCCACTAGTGATCTTTGGATTGTCATCGAGAGGTTAATTCCTTTTACCATCTGAGTACATCTTGCGTAGATGTGACTCAAGCTCCTCTTTACTGACCACCAGAGTCCCAAACTTTGGTTGCTCTAACAGACCTTAAGCAAACTGGAATGGGTCCCTAAAGAATTTCCCTCTTTCCCTTTTGGTTTTCCCTGTGTTGTTACAGAAATGCTCAGTGCGACAGAGGGCACTGTGTCTGGCTCTCAGGTGCAACCAAACTTCGTGCAGCCCCTCCCGTTCGCTGCCTATAGCGGCTTTGAACCATTTTCTGGATGCATTCCTGTCTGCTCTGCACTTCTCAATGTCCCTGTGCCTTATGCTTTTACCTTGCGTGATGCCCGGTTGCGTAGACTGTCCCGAACTCACGGGAAGAGTGCTAGTATTTTATATCACCAAAGCGTGTTAGCGTGTCACCTAGCGACGTTTTCTTAATTCATTGATATATTTTCTCACACAGTGTACCCTCCAGCTTGCACCACGAAGCCCTATCCCTTGCAGGTGGAATCATCAAAGGTGCCCTTTCATAGTCGACGTCATGGGCCTTTCCGGGCGAGTGGTGTTCACCCTGGCCATCGTTCCCTGAGGACTCAGTAACTACAGGAGTAGTTATGGGACAATGCTTACTGCGGGGCGCATCCTCGCATTTCATCCTTCCGGCATGAGTTCTTAGACCATGCAACGCTGTGAAACTTTTTTCACATGTACATTGCCAACCCGGACGGTGGGCAGAAACCTCAATCTGGGCACTAGCGGGGTGGTTACTGCTTGTATCTATCGGGTTGGGTCTATTATTCTCCCTCTCTTTTGATGGACCCTAAGGGCATATTTCATTATGGTTTTTAGAAATCAAGGGTATTTTACTGTGTTAGGGGTGATCGGCCCGGTCCACAGTCGACTCTCTGTTTCTAGAGGGCCAGTTTACAGAGCCGGGGTGCCAGTCTTTGCATAGGTGTCAAAAGGTCTATCTCGATCATAACCAGTACTATCCTGGTTGTCTGTGGGCTAGCCATGTACAATAAGAAGAACTTGACAGGAGAGCATGTACAGCAGGAGTCTACAGTCATCAGTAGAATCTTTAGTGCATGAGACATTTTTTAGCATTTGTAAGATAGATAATAACGAGAAACTGATCGTGATGGGTGATTTTAACGGTAAGACAGGACGAGGCAGAAAAACATTTACATGATACCTAGGCAATTATGGAGACAACAGCATTAGAAAATGGCGAAAGACTATTGGATATATGTGCACAACATGATCTTGTTATTACAAACACCTTTTTTCAACATAGAGCTTCACAAGTTTTTACATGGTATAAATGTAATGATCCAGATATCAAGAGTCAGATTGATTATATCTTGACGAGAAAAAGAGACTTTCATCAAGTTACAGATGCAAGAGTCATACCAAACTTGAGTTTAGATACAGATCATAGGATGGTGATACTTGACAGAAAAGTCAAGATAATATATCAAACAAAAAAGAAATGTAATAAAAGGGACATAATAAAATGGAAAGAACTAGAGTGTGAGGCAAATAGGCGAGCGTTTCAGCAAAAAATTACAGGAAAATTATGAACAGCTTCCATAAAACACTCTTGGGGTAAATACAGAATGGTTGAATTTCAGAGACACCACTATGAAAATAGCACAAGAAATATGTGGAACTAAAAGGAAAGGTAACATATGGCGTAAGCTCTCAACCTTTGTGATCTGAAGAAATAAGAAGAATTGTGAGCAGTAAAAAGAAAGCTTATGGCATTTGGTTGAGGAGCAGAACAGAAGAGGATTACATAACATACAGGATAATTAGAAGAGAAGTAAATAGAACTATCAGAAAAGCAAAAAGAGATTCATGGGAAAAGTTTGGAAGCAAAAAAATCAAAGGCATGAGAAACAGGAATGAAGAATACAACCCAACAGAAATTATAAATGATGAAGTTGGCTAACCTTTAATAGAACCTACCAAAATTTTAGCAAGGTGGAGTAGTTACTTTGAAGAATTACTTAGCTGCACTAAAACAGATAAAAGCAGGGAATAACATAAAAACAACTCGGAACTAACAGAGGAACTAGAACCAGGTATATTATTGGATGAAGTAAAATGTGTCATTTGAACCGCTCCTAGACTAAAGGCGACAGGTATTGATGATCTACCAGCTGAGGCCATCAAGGCAGCAGGAGAAACCGAAGCAATATGGTTAAAGCGAATATTTCAGGTGGCGTGGGAAAATCAAGAAACACTATCAGATTGGCAGACTGCTGTCATTGTCCCGCTGTGGAAAAATAAAGGAAGCAAGAGGGAATGTACTAATTACAGAGGAATATCACTTTCTCAGTCACACTGGGAAAATGTATGCTAAGATCATCGAAAAAAGGCTGAGAGTATCAACTTTCAGAAGCACAGATGGGCTTTCGACAAAACAGAAGTTGCACAGATGCCATTTATACATTGAGACAACTATCAGAGAGGGCAATAGAACATGATGAGACATGTATGTTGACATTCATAGACCAAGAAAAAGCCTTCAATAGAATCGACAGGATGTGGGAATGTATGGGGAAAAAAGGAATCAGCAATCATCTCATTAATATTTGCAAAAGCCTGTACACACGTAGTAAATGCTGCACAAGATCGAAGGCAGGGTTGTCAAGAACTGTTATAGTGAACTCTGGTGTGCGTCAGGGCTGTGTACTATCACCGATTCTTTTTATAACATACTTTAATCATGAAGAAGATATTACAGAATTACTTTTCGCTGACGACCAGGCACTCATAGCAGAAAATACGGAATGCCTACAGAACCACCTTAATATGATTAGTAACAAAGGGGAGGAATATAATATGAAAGTAAACACTACGAAGACAGAGACAATGATGATAGGAAGACATAAAGACAATTTAGAAATTAAATTAAAAAACAACACCCTGAGACATACAGATGAATTTAAGTATTTGGGAGCAATTCTTACATCATACGGAAAACTGGACAGAGAAATTAGCTCCAGATGTGCCAAAGCTAATCAAGTAATGGGTCAACTATCTCCCCTGTTGACACACAAGCAGATACCTCAAGAGTACTAAAGTGAATCTTATCAGAACTATTTTTTGGCCAACATTATGCTATCAATGCCAAACGTGGACACTTACATCCTCCAGTGAACGTAAAATTGTGACAACAGAGATGAAATGCCTTAGAAGAGCTGCAGGAGTTTCAAGAAAAGACAGAATACGAAATCATGAAATCAAACGAATGCTAGGAATAAAGCTTGTCTTACAGGTCATCAAAGAACAACAAATGAAGTGGTTTGGACACCTAACAAGAATGCCCTGGTACTATCCGCCACAGCGTGCCACACTAAAACGTTACAACGGGTATAGAGCGAGTGGAAGACCTCGGAAAAGATGGAGTGATGGCATTAAGAACAGCCTTACAGAAATGAACATAAGTCTTAATAGTGCTCTTGACAGAGCCCATCAACGAACATTACATCTCCCCCCGACACTTCGATGAGGTACAAGGTGGAAGAGAAGAAGAAGAAGAAGAAGCTACTACTGTTCATCTGAAACCCGTCTGGGCTTCTGAAAGTTGTTCTTCTACTAATGGTTTTAATCTTCTTTCAAATAATTTTGCCTACATTTTCACTGTGTGGCTTAAGTGATATTCCTCTGTGTGAGGCTTGAAGTTCAAGCTGCTGTAAGTGATTCCCTGGTACCGCAGTCTGCTGTCCAATTTGATGTCCCTTCCATTTATTTTGAGGCTTGGAACATCAGCTCTAACAATCCTGTTGTCCAAAGAACTCCACAGGATTGTTGCCTTTTCTAGGTTGATTACAGCACCCATCTGTGCACACCAGTCAGTCACCTTATCTACTGTCACCTGTAACTCTTGAGCTATTTTATTCCGATCTCTCTCCTTCCTATATAAGAGAACATAATCTGCAAATGTAAATATTCTGCCAACTCCAGGTGCTTCCAGGTTTGCAATCTTGCTCGTAAAAACATTGAACAGTACAGGTGAAATTGCAGATCCCTGTGGTAGTCCCGGGACTAAAATACATGGTTCGGCGGTCCATGAACCCAGGCGGAGAGCTAACCGTATACAAAACAGCTGCTACCCTGTTTGTTCTGGATATTTTTCAGTTCCAAAAATTCATGTAGCTTACTCACCACTATCTTCTCCAACACATTACCAAAGATGTTTTCCAGGGTTGTGATCCTAAAGTTGCTGAGTGTTGAATAATCCTTGCCAGGCTTAGGATGTGGAACCAGGTAGCTGTGCATCCAGTCTTGTGGGACTGAAGCTGCTATAATGCTCTCAATGAAATCAGCAGCCATCTCCACCAGGTCTGCATCACTCATGTTCATCATGTGGCAATATCTTACTCTGCCAGGCCCAGGTGCAGTGTCTTTCACCCTTTTCAGAACACATTTTACATCTTCCACTTGTATGATGTGTTCATAATGTTTATTCTTAATTGTGGCTGCCACATCTTCTCTAACTGTATCTCTGTTATTTCCATAATCTCTATGAATTGTTCCCATTACACTGGGCTGATCTTTCTTGAGCATCTGCTCATGCAGCTCCCAAAACGTTCCCAGTGTCTTATCGCCCCCAGTCTCATCAATAAAATACTCCTATTTTGCTTTTTTGGCCTCTGCTGCACAATGCTTGAAAAACTCTATCTTATCTTTCTTATCTCTTTCAACGCACTCCTATTCTTTCTTTCAGCTTGTCTGTCACACTTTCTTTAAATGCTTTACTGTAGCTCTCTTTAACTTCCATTCCTGTTCTACCCCTGATGTCCACCATGGAGAGTGCACAAAAGTAGATCTACCGGTCCTCTTACATGCCATCTGTCAGAGGCGTCCAAGAAGGGTGTTTGGCCGCTCATACTTGAAAGACCTACGAGGTTTTGAAACCTTGACTTTACTGGATTTTGAGATTAATACTGAACATGGCAGATGGTTATTTTCATGATATCCCAGGACCGTCCATTTGGCATCCAGTACTGCTGACTGGGTAACCAAAGCCAGGTCAGTAGCTGTGTCTGCATCACCGGGCCTCCTTGCCATTTTAGTTGGCCTTCCATCATTTAAGCAGTCTGAATCGACCATGGCGTCAGCAAGTGCAACTCCCTGTCGGTTTCCCCACTACTGTCCCTTTGTGCTTTGATAGCCAACGTATCTTCAGTGTTCTGTATCCACCTTCACAGAAATCTGCCTCTGCCTCATTTTCCAGAAACTGCCCTCTATCACCATTCTGTCCTGGACATCATGACATTTAACATGGCCGGAATAGCTCAGCTTTCATGATGAGATGCTGTTCATGAGCCAGTTGGTATGATACCATTTCTATAAAATATAATACCGATATGAGTCTAAAAAATAGTTCTGTTAGTAACAATATTTGTCATTGTGTAATGTGTAAATAATTTTTTTTTAAATAACTAATTATATGTTAATCATTCAGTAGAAATATCTAAGAGCTAACTATGGACATGTCCAGGGTGCTAAGGTGATGGTCCTCACTAATCACTAATTATAAGAGCTGATGTCTGTTTTTATTACTGTCAGTACAGCTTGTATTTCTGATTCCTCCTTTATATTTCAGGAATACTCAGTGACACGCATCTCCTGGCCTTGATGTACTGTGGTGAACTGTGTTACTGGCATACCAAGCTACATAGACCAAACGTGCATAAACATGAGAATAAAACAAAGTCAGATCAGTCACTTAATGATGCATTTGATGTCAGCTCTGTGGAAAGAAACTTTTCGAAAGATTGTTCTCAAATAAATAAATCACCTAGCTCACATGACTCATTAGTTGCTAGAGAATCACTAAAATTTGGCAGTTCCTGTGCTTTTTATCCAGTCTCGGAGAAATGCCTTACATCTCCTTTAAGTATTGCTGCTCAAAGTACTGAAACTAAAATAGACATTGTAAAAATTGGAAAGTTATGTTTGGAAAATTATGTAAGTGCAGCACATGGGCCGTTAGTAATTGGAGGCTGGAAAACAACAAAAGCTGAAGAAATCCTGCAATATTTGTATAATCTAAAGTGAAAATGTATAATGTAATTTTTAAAATAATAATTTACAAGCTTGTTTATTATGCTGTGATTTCAATCATTTATAATTTAGTATGTCTAAAGAAATGTATACATCATCTTTATACATCACTGGATGTGTGGATTTAAAGAATAGGTCGTTTCATGGAAATAGCAATCAAATTCATTGGCTATAATGAGACTAGCTAAAAGAAATTATGTGAAACATTTGTTTTTTTTTAAATCGAGAGACAATTGAAATATGTCAGCCACATTAAAGTCATAACACTCTTATAAAAACCTTACTGGAGGGAAAAGTCGAAGGTAAGAGAGCAAGAGGTAGACAGCAATAAAGTAGGAGGACAATTAAAAGAATAAACAGCAGTCTGAGAGACTTACAACCAGGTGAGAGGCGGTGTGTTGGAGATCCATTGCAGCTAATCATTATTGTTGAGATGGCACCTGATTGATTGAATTTTTTTTTTCTTAAGCTCATTTAATGAGCTACATTTTAAAGAATGCATCTGTCATTTTCAAATGTCAGAAGATGTAGTGTTTTATAATTAAAATGCCACTTATCTTTAATTCTGTTTAGTTACATTTGCTATATTATTCAGTGCTGTCCCAAACGAAAAGTATATTAGCAAGCTTCACAATATAACAAATGCAAACACTACGTGAACGTTGTGGCTATGGAGCCTTCATCAACACATACAAATTAAACAATACTACATAGATACACAGAATCACTTAGCTCGTATCTCGAAGCAGCCGGGTTGGTTGTTTCTCAGCAGAATGGCTTGAGGAATAAATACCCCTTGTGTAGTACCAGAGGACATAACTGGGGGGGGGGGGGGGGGGGGGGGGGGGGGGGGGGGGGGGGGGGGGGGGGGTGGGGGGGGGGTGGGGGTGGGGGGGGGGGGGTAGAGATAAAACTATGAGGGCAGTTTAATCTCCTGAGAGTTTAAATGAAACTGTGTTGGCAGTTCAGTCCGGAGGGTGTTGAAGTCCCCAGATTATAAATAAAGCGATTACAAGAGACTTACAGACAGTTGATGGAATGGCTGGATTTACCAAGCCAGTCAAGGGAGTAAAGAGTAGTAACACTAATCTACCATTCATGTCATACATAAGAACCAACAAGAGAGAGGGAAGATGCTGCTGACAAAGATGACAACTTCCTACCATATAGAACTTTTCATCAAAGCATCAGGTGACATTTCCTTCGGAAGTTTTGTCTCTTGATACCATTGGGATTTGCTTGAGACTCACTAGGCAACTATCTCTCTAAAACCTGTGTCTGTAACATCTGTGTTTGCGTGTGTTTTAAATGTTTCTGAAGTGAAATATGGCATTATCATTGGACTGTTTTATGGTATCATTTGCACAGCTTTGTCAAGGTGATATTTTTCCACAGTACCTGGCTCCTTTTTGCACACATTTCACTGAACCTTCTTTTTCTTCAGCAATCCCTGGTCATGCGCATAATCCACTGTGGGCCATAAACTATGATGTCTTTTCAAGGTCTCTTAGGTTTCCCCAAAGATTAGTTGTCAGTTCTACTGGGTGTTGCCATATTTTGCTCCGCAGCTCCGCCAACAGAGGACAGTCTTGCAGGACATGTTCTGGAGTCTATTTAGCACGAAGACACTGGCAGAGAGCTGTTTGGCTCATACCTAATTTATATGAGTGTTTATTGAGTCTGCAGTGTCTAGTACATAAGTGAAAAACTGTGACTTGGTCTGTTCTGTTTAGGTGTTTAAGAAAATCTTTTTCGTAATTATAACCAGTGTTGGTTTTCCAATCTGTTTCCGATTTTTTCTTAATGAGAGTTTTGACTTCTGGAAAAGATAGTGGCTGGTAGGTCTGTGGTTTGTTACTGCCTTCCTTGGCTAAAGCATCAGCAATTTCATTGCCTTTGATGCCACAGTGAGACGGAATCCACTGCAAGAGAGTTTCTGCCTTTTTTGACAACATAGCAAGTTCTTTTGTTAGACTTTATAGTGTGCTGTTGGTAGGTTTGGACTCAAGGGCCTGTATTGCTGACAGTGAGTCAGTGAGAAAAACCATCTTGCCTGCAGTGATTTGCAGCTTGTTCATTTCTGTGCTGCCATCAAAAGGTTGTTGGCCCAGTTTATGACACTATTCACACTTTCCTGGAGTTTTGATATGGCAGGTCCAATGAACTCAGAGGTGTACCACACTGCTAGGTCATCTGCATGAAGAGAATGTGATACATGTCTGGGTAAAGCTTGAAGTAGGTCGATGATGTGGAACAGGACTGGAGACAGTACACTACCTTGTGGTACTCCTGCTCTCAGCTTGAATCTTGGACTGTGTGCTTCATCCAGTTTCACAGTTGCTCGTCTGTGGGATAGGAAGTCTTGTATCCAGTAGTACATTCTGTCTCTTATTCCACTATGTAAGAGCTTTAGCAACAAACCATCCTTCCATACCTTGTCAAAGGCCTTGGACATATTAAAAAAAACTGAGGGTTTTCTTCTTCTCCTTGAAGCCATTTTCTATGTCCTGTGTAAGGTATGCTACCTGGTCATCAGTGCTTCTGTGCTGTCGGTATCCTGTCTGATCTGGATCCAGTTTGTGATTGGTTTCTAGGAACCACTGAAGGCTGGTGGCCAGCACTCTCTCCATCAGTTTTGCAGGGCAACTTAGCAAACTGACTGGCCTGTAGCTCTGAGGGTCCTTCTTGTCCTTTCCACTTTTTTTAGGATGGGGTGGATTATGGCATTTTCCCAGATATCTGGGACTCTCCCTTGTTTCCAGCTATTGTTGTATATTTGGAGTAAGATGTTTTGTGTTACTGGACCCATATGTTTGAGCATGTCATTTGAGACTTCGTCTAGGCCAGGTGCCTTCTCTGACTTGAGTTTTCACAGTGCTCTTAGTAGCTCAGTTTGAGTGATGTCTGTCTTCATGCGCATGGCTCACAAGAGACTTTTTTGAATATGGAGTTTATCCCATCTCGGACTGCTTTCTTTTGCTCCTGGGTTACTAAATATGAGCTTTCTTTCTCATAGTTTCAGGCCATCAGAGTCGCTGCTTCCTTCCCTGTGAGTAGATTTCCTTCTTGTTGGAGAACTGTTTTTTCATGAGATGGTTGTCATCATTCAGTGCTTTTGTCAGTCTCCACAATTTATTGGTGTCTTTTACCATGTTCGGAGAAGCAGTCTTTTCTTTCCAGGATTTTCGACACTGTAGGTTTCTTTCTCTGACATAAAAAGCCCTTGCACTGTTGTGTTGCTTCACATGTTCGTCTGTTGGTTCTTCCAAGCCTGAGCTCCCACCCCTGTGCCAAACCTGAGACACAGTATCATCAGCATGGCAGCTTCAGGTTCTGTATGTTAATATAGACTGATTTAACAAATTTCCCCAGGTTAAGTTCATGGTCCTGTAAGTCATTTGTACTCAGGCTTCATTAAGGATGCTTATGCAATGGAATATATTGCAGTGACTTTTTTAAAGCCCAAAATCACCTGCTAGTCCATTTGCTACATTAGACAAGTTGTGTTGGAGGGCAGGAACTTTGTTATGGTAAAATCAAACTCCTTTACCAACTTGTCCTCCAAACCTGGAAGATGAACACTGTAACTCACAGGAAGATGTTTTATTAACCAATTTCCTTGTCCTTCACTGGCAGCATTTTTCCTCTTGGGTGACTTAGGTTGTTGACGGCAATTTTATCCAGACTAGTCTAGATTTATCACAGTTGAACACTTTGCACAGTTACTAAAATATTTATATTTGTTCTCGGAAGCTCTTTTGGTTAGAACATGTAGCTTGCCCATGCGTAACCACATTATGTGTGCTAATTGTGTTAAATTTCTCAAACTACAACCTACTATCTTAAATTTAAACACACCAGTAATTAGTACGCCTAACAAGGTTTTTCATGCAATCACCTCATTATTTCATAGCATCAGAAACACTTTTCTCAGATGTTTCTTGCTAATCCAGTGTTTTACAATTTTTAACTCTTTCAGTACCAGACATGCATTTGTTAGAGTTACCTGACTTTTTATGCTTTTTTTTTTTTGCACCTTGTGACCTTATCTAGCTGTAATTTTAAGTTAATTCAGTTCCTTTTATCTCAGTGTTATTCTTTGAATGCCATTACACTCAAACACTTATTTCTTTAAGCAACTACTGTTTAGGAAGTGTGGAGTTAAAAAACATGCTCTGGACCTAAAGATTTCAAATATAAAGCACAGTAGGGGTTAGTAAGCTTTTCAATGGTAAGCTTTTCTTAATAATGTGCAAAGTTATGTTACAAAGTCAGACAGCAATCAGTGTGCCAACCTGTCCACAATCTTTGTATATGCAACAATTATTGCAACAAATTAATCTTATCTTGCTTTTATTTGCATGTTTCTGATTCATGAGGTAACTTTTATTCTTTGTATATTATCTAGTACTTTAAATAAAAGCAAATACAAATATTATGTTCTGCAGAATTTAAGTGTTCTATATAATAGTTTGAAATATCATTATAAAAATGTTGTACACGTGCATCTGTATGTGAGAGATAATGAGAGACATACACATTTGCTTGTATAGAACAAATGTATAAAAGGGGATCTTGACCTGTGAGCAGATTCATCATCATTCTGCTGTGCCGTTGTACTTCACCTAGGGCTCACAGCCTGTTTTCTGTTCTGTTCTATCCAGAACAATCTTTTTAATGTCATTTATGGAATCCACTCTAGCACCTTTGGCCTCTCTCATTAGTATTCATCTTGGAGTTTCACTTGGACATCTGTATTTATCACTTTTATTTATTTCCAGTTTCAATGCATGTGCGATGATTTTTAAAATTCTGCATGTATCGAGAGACCAAAAGAGGATAACGACTTGAAAACCATTCACTTTTACACATACACTTTTCCTAAAACGGCATATCACACCCTTTCTGTGTTGATTAATTGAACGACGTGCTCGTAGAGAAAGAACTTTCATGTCTGGCATCTTCATATTATGCGTTTTTATCCACCAACCTTCATAAGGTTTCAAAAGTCAGACATGTCGCCAAAACCGTCTTCACGATATGCATTTTGCCTGGCATGTGATTCCTCTCTCCTGACCAGTGCCAGATCAGCCATAGTAACCACACTGTGCAGATAATCTGCACGCTCTTGGCTTCCAACACCTAAATTGCCCAGCACACTGATATATGTTTTAAAGATTAAGGTTATTCATGATGCGTTTAATGAGAAAAACTATTTATTTCTGATGAAGTTGACCTAGAACAGAATATGTTTTCATGAGGTGAGAACCTTGTTTGCTTCTCTGGCAGGACTATGTTACAAAACATGGTGGGGGGGGGGGGGGGGGGGGGGGGTTGGGTTGCGTGTGGGGGGGGGGGGGATTATAGGAAAACAACTAATTTGTCAGTGCATCTTTTGTTAGATTACAGAATATATATTTCCAGGAAAGGAACAAACATGAGAACTTAAAGACAACAGGCAAGATTGATGGAAAAAAGAGGCTTATTGGCATGGCATAGGATGATGTTCATGATAATGCTGATAATGATGGTGATATTAATTTACTTTTATTGAAAAATGGACTGTAGGCCATCAAAGTTTGGGAAGCTATGGTTGAGATGGATGGGAGATGCATTTAATGAGCCAGTTTGGTATAGAGGGCTGATCTACACCACTTACAGCAACAGGCATCAATATTGAATGATATATAGCTTAAGTTTGTTGAGTATCATTGTTTTAGTAATCAGTATATTGTAAGCACAGATGTTATAAAGTTTTCCTCCCTCTTGCATTTATGCTAAGGCATTTTAACTCCTTAGTGAGAGAAAGAGACATAAGCTACAACCCAACAACTATCATCAACAAAAAGAGAGGCATACCTCTATTTAGTCCACAACAGAGGTTGGCAAGATGGGCAGAGTATTTTCAAGAACTTCTCAACCCCACAGCAACTTAGATAATGTTAACTTTGTACCTCAAAGCTGCGAACAAGAAGAACCAAATTTCATAGCAGCGGAAGTAAGAGCAGTTATACAGAACAGCCCTAGAAACAAGGCACCAGGTCTGGATGGAATTAATACAGAAGGGATCCAAGCCTGCAGAGAAGTGGGTGTTAAATGGCTTACTAGAATATTTAATTTAGCTTGGGAAGAAAGAAAGGTCCCAGTTGAGTGGCAACAGGCATTAATAGTACCGATATGGAAAAAGAAAGGTAATAGGAGAGAATGTGAAGCATACAGAGATATATCACTACTGAGTCACATAGGCAAAATGTACGCCAAATTACTAGAACAGAGAGTTAGACCCATAGCAGAACAACAGCTGAGTGCATCACAATTCGGTTTCAGAAAAGGCAGAGGATGCACAGATGCATTATTCACTCTGAGGCAAGTGTGTGAGAAAGCCATTGAGTATAATACCAAACAGAATTTAGTGTTTATAGATCAGGAAAAAGCATTAGATAGAGTGGAAAGAAACAAACTGTGGTCTGTTCTTGAGAACTACGGGGTACAAGGACAGTTACTAGAGAACATCATAGCCATGTACCACACAAGCCAAAGTGCAGTAAAAACACAAGAAGGCATATCAGATATGTTCACAGTCAACACAGGTGTGAGACAGGGATGTGTGCTCTGCCCACTTTTATTTAACATCTTTATAGACAGAATATCTAAAGAAGCAAGTTATGTTACAGACAATATAGACCTTTATAATCACGAGGAAGTACATACATCAGGAGAAGTAATCGATTCACCCACATTAAACGAACTACTATTTGCTGACGACCAGTGCTTGTTTTACCCTGAAGAAGATAGACTGCAAGACCACATTAACAGGTTAAATTCAGCATGTAGTAAATACAACATGAAGATCAATGTAGACAAAACTGAAACAATGCAAGTTAGTAGACATTCTGCCCCACTACATATACAGCTGAATGGTTCTGCCCTGAATCAAGTAAGGGAGTTTAAATATCTAGGAAGTATGATCACAGAAGATGGTAGAATTGACAGAGAAATAGAAACCAGATGTCAGAAAGCAAGTGCACTTATATACCAATTGTCACCATTATTAAGACATCCAAGCATAACTATGAGTGCAAAGAGACAGATTATTAATAGCATATTTATTCCAACATTAAGCTACCAGTGCCAAACATGGACATTATCTAAAGCCCATATACGCAAAATTACCACCTGCGAGATGAGGTGCCTGAGAAAAGCAGCCAACCTAACCATACGAGATCGAGTGAATAATGAAACTATCAGGCAAATTGTGGGAACAACACCCTGTACTAGATTCATCGAGAAACAGCAGATCAAGTGGTTTGGTCATCTCGTTAGAATGCAGCAAGATCAAATACCATCACAAGCACTACATCTCAGAAGATCAACTACAAGAGCAAGAGGATGGCCGCGGAAAACATGGATCGACAACATTAAAGACACTCTACGCCTTCACGGCATGACAATAGCCAGTGGCAGCCAACGTACACTGAATCGCAAATTATTCCTCCCCACGACGCTTAACGGCATAAGTGGTTTATGATGATGATGAGTGAGATTTCATTCAATATCAAGTGTGTCATCTTGTTTTCAGCTAAGGAAGTTTCTGATGAGTGTCTCACTAGGAAGTTTCTGATGAGTGTATCACTAGGAAGTTTCTGATTTGTGTATCACTAGGAAGTTCCTGATGAGTGTATCACTAGGAAGTTTCTGATGAGTGTATCACTAGGAAGTTCCTGATGAGTGTATCACTAGGAAGTTTCTGATGAGTGTATCACTAGGAAGTTCCTGATGAGTGTATCACTAGGAAGTTTCTGATGAGTGTATCACTAGGAAGTTTCTGATGAGTGTATCACTAGGAAGTGTCTGATGAGTGTATCACTAGGAAGTTTCTGATGAGTGTATCACTAGGAAGTTCCTGATGAGTGTATCACTAGGAAGTTTCTGATGAGTGTCTCACTAGGAAGTTTCTGATGAGTGTCTCACTAGGAAGTTTCTGATTAGTGTATCACTAGGAAGTTTGTGATGAGTGTATCACTAGGAAGTTCCTGATGAGTGTATCACTAGGAAGTTTCTGATTAGTGTATCACTAGGAAGTTTGTGATGAGTGTATCACTAGGAAGTTCCTGATGAGTGTATCACTAGGAAGTTTCTGATGAGTGTATCACTAGGAAGTTTCTGATGAGTGTATCACTAGGAAGTTCCTGATGAGTGTATCACTAGGAAGTTTCTGACTAGGAAGTTTCTGATGAGTGTATCACTAGGAAGTTTCTGATGAGTGTATCACTAGGAAGTTTGTGATGAGTGTATCACTAGGAAGTTTCTGATGAGTGTATCACTTGGAAGTTTGTGATGAGTGTATCACTAGGAAGTTCCTGATGAGTGTATCACTAGGAAGTTTGTGATGAGTGTATCACTAGGAAGTTTCTGATGAGTGTATCACTAGGAAGTTTCTGATGAGTGTATCACTTGAGAACTAGTTTGTGATAATCACTAGAGTTTGTGATCACTAGGAAGTTTCTGATGAGTGTATCACTAGGAAGTTTGTGATGAGTGTATCACTAGGAAGTTCCTGATGAGTGTATCACTAGGAAGTTTGTGATGAGTGTATCACTAGGAAGTTTCTGATGAGTGTATCACTAGGAAGTTTGTGATGAGTGTATCACTAGGAAGTTTGTGATGAGTGTATCACTAGGAAGTTTGTGATGAGTGTATCACTAGGAAGTTTGTGATGAGTGTATCACTAGGAAGTTTCTGATGAGTGTATCACTAGGAAGTTTCTGAGGTGAGTGTATCACTAGTGGATCACTAGAAGTTTCTGGATGAGTGTATCACTAGGAAGTTTGTGATGAGTGTATCACTAGGAAGTTTCTGATGAGTGTATCACTTGGAAGTTTGTGATGAGTGTATCACTAGGAAGTTTGTGATGAGTGTATTACTAGGAAGTTTCTGATGAGTGTATCACTAGGAAGTTTCTGATGAGTGTATCACTAAGAAGTTTGTGATGAGTGTATCACTAGGAAGTTTGTGATGAGTGTATCACTAAGAAGTTTGTGATGAGTGTATCACTAGGAAGTTTGTGATGAGTGTATCACTAGGAAGTTTCTGATGAGTGTATCACTTGGAAGACAGACGATAGGAGACCGGACTTCATTTTTCATATCATTTGTTGTTATGGTTTATTTGATTAAATGTGATCGTCTCCGCGTAAACATGAGGATGTGTGCATTTTAATGATGTTTTACAGATTTGCCGTGTTAATTTCTCAACCTTTTGTTGGTAGTGTCTGAGTTGTAACCACTCTGGACCTTTAGCTTGTTTGTAAATCACCACTGAGAAAAGTGTACTTCAAGATTCTGACTCACACACTAGACCAAAGGTTATTTTGTAACCCATTTTTTATGCTCCAGTATAACTGTACTATAAGGCTAGTTGATCATAAAGTTGCAAACACTGGGACTTTCCACTAATATTTTGAGCTGAAAACGGGACATCCCAAGCAATTACGTGTAAACATATCCCCCCCCCCCCTCCCACACACCCACACACACACACACACACACACTTTCTTCTCTCTCTAGAGTTTTTATTGGTTTTTGTTATTACTATTAGTCATTAAAGAACTACACATTTCCTCTAGGCGGTGATGTGCTTAATGATTAAGTGGACCTACGTATGTATTCTTTAAACAGCTATTGCCATTGTCACTTCCGCCGAATGCACATTTAGCAAACAAAAGCTGAATAAAAAAAATATATCCAAGCTTGGCCATGTTACAAGGGTAACTGTTTCATTTGGTAAAATGAGTCTGATCTCGCAATGTGATTGATAATGTGATCCACAATTTGGCTGTGCAAAAGTGCTAAGAAAGCACCTTTATTTAGAAGAATATAAATGCAGTTACATCTCAACTTTATTATGAGTTTGTATCATTCGATATAATATTTAATTTTTTGCTTATGTGTATTGTTTCATTATTGTTTACATACTACTACTGTGTATTATAATTTTCATTATTATTTACAGAGGTACCTGGCCTCTTTTTAAAATATATTTGCAACTTATTTGAATGTAATTAATAAATCTATGGGGATAAGTCAATTATTAAGTAATAATTCATGAAGGAAAAGTGCTGAACACAATTATTGCTGGGGACGAAAAATGAATACATCACTACCAGCCTGAATCAAAGTGTGATTCAATGCAAAGGAAACATCCTTGTTTGCTTCCTCTTAAAACATTCAAGGTTACGCCATCCGCAGGGAAGGTTATGCTGACATTGTTCTGGTATTGTCAAGGAGTGCTTTTAACCAGTTTAGAAAAAGAAAAAAAAAAAGGTGACAATTAGAATGCTGATTCATTTTGTAAGGTTCTATCGATGCTTCTTGATGCAGTTAGGAGAAAACGTCTAGGCCGGCTGACTAGAAGAGTTCTGCTCCTTTATGATAACGCCAGACCACATACGGCTCAACTAACTCAGGAGAAATTTAACCATTTAGGGTGGGAACTTCTGGAACATCTGCCTTACAACCCCAGGTTAGTCCCTAGCTATTTCCACCTTTTTCGTCCACTGAAAACTCACCTGAATGGGAGACATTTCGCGAATGATGCAGAAGTTGAATGTGAAGTAAAAATATTGTTTAGAAAACAGAGCACGCAGCTCTGTGCAGCAGGTTTGGGAGGACTTATAAAACGATGGGACAAGTGCAGCAGTGTTGGTGGAAATGATGTTAAGAAAAAAAAAGGAACAGTGTATGTGTAAAATAAACGGTTTTCAAGTTGTTATTATCTTTAGTTTTTTTTTAAAGCAATCATTTGTGACTTACTTATTGACGTTACCTCGTACATTTGTAACATTATGGATGTGTCCATGTGTAGGTGTGAGGCCCATCTTAGTCTTCTTTCAGCACTAAATAATCCACTCTGGGGCCATGTTATAACCATGCATTTTCATAAGAAGCCAGTTATGAGAGCTCAAGTACAACTGACGTGCTTATTCCTTTTAAAAATGTGTATGATAAATTGAATTAGTCATTACCAAGCCACACTAAATATCTGGTTTATGGCAAACAGAAATAGAAATTGAGCTGAGTTGAGTCAAGAATTGACATCACAGCACTCGGGGCATTCCTATGTATGCTCCGTCCTCATCTTCAGCAGCCAGCACAGAGTTCCAGTATTGATGGTACCGGTCACTATCTGGTTATATGTCTGTCTTGCCTTTCTTCTGAATGTGGTGGAGAGATGAAATGGCTCACTGGTTTCAATTTGTGTTGGTACGTTCAGTAGCTAGATTTTTTAAATCCAGATTTCCATCAGTAGTTAGACAGTGTTAGATCTAAATTTCCATGTGCATTCTGATTTGGAGTAGGACTTGTAGTTGGTGCACGTTGTCTGGCAAGGTGCTACCTGCGTAGTTATATCTGTATAATTAGATGTTACACTGCTAGTTAGACTATGTACAAAATATGTCCTTTCAGGGCTAGAACACTATAGGTCTTAGCCCCCACCCAACGAACTTTTATTTCTTGTTAACAAGGCAGCTTGGGGCTGGGTTTTGGCTTCCACTCATCATGACATTCTTTGTTGGAGCTCTTATAGGCTTAGAGATATTTTTAAGGAGTAGATTTATCTTATCCTTCATTGTGTCTCTCCCAACATCCCCCTTAGGCTTTGCTTTTAGTACATTACTGATAATAGAGTAATTCCTCTCCGGTTAGTACAGCTAGTTAGTTTCTTTGGGATTTTAGCAATTATTCCTTTCTTCCATCGACTTGGGATTTTTTTCCTTTGCCCATTTTCTATAAAATGCAGAAATGCTCAAGGCAGCCTATTATGTAACCATAAACTTGAGTGAAAGATTTGTTTAATAGGTTTTCAAAAGACAGACATATTTTCTACAGCAATAACAGATCAAGCAGATGTAACACTAAAGACAAAAGCGATTAAAGTAACAGATCAATTTACTTATTAAGGTAGTCATTTTGATAAGGAGGGAAATAAAAAGATATTATGAAACACACTGACAAGTTATTGGCAACTTTTAAAAGCCCTAACAAAATAAGGAATTCTAAATTGCATAGTTTTAAAACCATTTTTTGTGTTTCACTTCTAATGTATTTCAGTTTTAACATATGCCAGTTGAAGTTGGAGAACCACTAGAGACATGCGACAAAAGTTAAAAATTGCTACCCAGATAGGTGAAATGGTCCCTTACTATTACTGGTTTGTTCTTAAGCTTGACATCTACATAAACCGTTGTTGGTATCTTAATATATTCTTTTTCTCAAACCTTATGTGTAGTCCTATCTTGATGCTGTAGATGACAAATCATCTGTTTTTCTTTGCATGTCTGTATTTAAAAAAAAAATCCTAACAGGACATCTTCTGCAAAATCATTATCTTCCAGTTATCTATTCTCTGCCCAATCAATGCCAGTATTACATTTGCAACATTTGCTCGTTATCTAGTCAATGGCTACTCCAAACAACAAGGGTGATAGAATACAAGCTTGTTTCAATATGTCAACAACACTGACTAGTTACTTAAGTATCTCTAACATATATTTTAGTATGTCCAATGTTATGGTCGATTTATGCATCATACACTCTCAATTCAAACCACGTGCGGGACTGGCCTTTGGCTTCTGCAGGAAAGTTTGGCACTTTGTGATTAAAAATCGGAATAACATATAATGGAAAGTTGTGAAGGTCAACTCTCCACATCACTTCCCCGACTCTGTAGCTTACTATATAAACATATCATATGTCTGAAACCACATACATATGTGTTTTGTGTAATTCAGAATATACATGTATATACTAGGGCTGTACCGAATATTTGCTTTGGGGCCGAATAGTGGACCTAATACCTATTCTGTATTTGGCCGAATACTTGCGGTCTAGCCGAATACGAATAGTGGTTACCTTACACCCGTTTCTGCATACGCTGCGATTGACTGAAATAACTCTCTCATTAAAACAATAGTTGCTGTTGCCTAAGTCTGTCATAGCGGGGGAAACTGCAACCCAGTTGTGTGGTTCAGCAGCTGGCAAGGTCTTTGTCTGCTGACTTGACCAAGGCATTACAGCAGAGGTTCTCAAACTGGGTGCGTATGCCAGGGGTGCTGCAGCGAAAATCAAGAAAAGTCAGCTATAAATTGTGACATTATTAAAGAAGACATGAAGATACTTAAAAGTTAAAATTTAAATTGTCTTTCCTAGCCACTGTCGAAAAATTACAGCTTATGCAATATATATTTTTCATTAAAGGTTAGAAAAAGAATTCTTGCTTGCTACATACATCCAGTTTTAACATATGGTTGTGAGTCCTGGACAATCGGTAGGCAGGCCAAACAATTTCTTGAGGTCTCAGAGATGTGGTTTTACAGAACAACGCTTAAAATACCTTGGACAGCTACACACAAAAAAAGCAACCAAGAGGCTTTGAAAGAGGCGGTAGCCTGAAGACAACAAATAACAGACATCAGAAAGAGACAGTCATCATGTTTCAGCCATGTTATGAGAAGAGGGAAAATGGAACAAGTGGTGACCACTAGAAAGATCTCTGGAAGGAGGGATAGAAGAAGATAAAGAGAGAAGATTCTTGACAGTCTTGTTGCATGGAATGGAGGTGTGTCAGCACACGAACTAATATATGCTGCAGGAGATCACAGATTGTGGCGAGGCATAATCGCCCATGCCAGTCGGCAAGGCTCCTAATGATAATGATACACTATTCGTATTCGGCCAAATAGTTGGTACTGCTATTCGTAGTCAGTTGAATAGCGAAAATCACTATTCGGTACAGCACTAATATATACATTTATGCTTCGTAATGCTGGGGTGCCGGGTTCAATCCCAGCTGCAGGCCTTGCGCATTGCATTGCTTTTGACTGTGGTATCAAGAAGCCGACTGTCCAGAAGCAATGGCAAACTACTGTACGTAAATTTGCCTAGAAAAACCACAACAGTTGGTGTTGGTTCTGTAACGTCCTGTTAAGGATGCGCAACTAACAACATACGTCTATATATATATATATATATATATATATATATATATATATATATATATATATATACATATATATATATATAAAACTAGATAGATGGGTGGAACATTATCTGGAACTGTATTCATTTGATACTCAACTAACAGTTGGTGCTCTTAATGCCATAAAGATGCTACCAACTCTTGACTATCT
Source organism: Candidula unifasciata (assembly GCA_905116865.2). Lineage (NCBI taxonomy): Eukaryota > Metazoa > Mollusca > Gastropoda > Stylommatophora > Geomitridae > Candidula > Candidula unifasciata. The sequence continues at coordinate 589,631 of CAJHNH020000504.1, forward strand.
GGACGCATTTCCAACAATTGTAGAAATTAGGAATGCTAATGATGAACTGGCTTCGGGGAGACCCCCAGGCAGAGATGGAGTTCCTTTTGAGATCATCAGGAGTAGGAAAAACGTTCTAACCCCACACATTTATCAGCTAATAACACTCTGATGGCGAGACAGGTTCTGCAAGACTTCAAAGACTCAAGCATCATAACTATGCAAGCATCATAACTAAACAAGGATGATTGGAGAGACTACAATAACTACAAGGGAATATCACTGCTGTGTACTGTTGGAAAAGTACTTTGCTGGAATTGTTCTACATAGACTCCAGATCCTTTGAGACCAGGTTTACCTAGAGTCGCAGTGTGGCTTTCGTGGTAACCGGTCTATTACTGATATGATATTTTCATTACGACAGTTTGCAGGAACAATGACGTGAACAAAATCAACTACTGTATGTTGCTTTTACTGATCTTACCAAGGCATTTGATTTGGTTAGTCAAATAGGCCTGTTCAGCACGCTAACAAGGATAGGATTTCCACCTACCGTACTGGGCATATTGAGTCGTTCCACACAGGTATGAAAGGTATAATCACGGCCGACTCTATTTATAGGCCAACTGGGTCAAAGGTGATTCCCATTCTTGTGCAAGTACAAAGTCCCTCTGTGTTCAGTTTTTATGGAGGAGATGTATATACAAATTAAACTACAGTTTCAATAATTTGCGACATATTTTTTAGAATTATCTATATATTATATATCATTTTGAAAGTAAATAAATGTGCTTTAAAATATAACAATAAAGGCTTTTACAAACAAAAATGCTTTTGCTACAGTCAACGTGAACATAAACATCAATAACTTGTAGATATAAACTGGATGCAATTCTAGCAGAAGTAAAGAAATATCAGTGCTAACTCTTTGATTCTGAGAGGGTTTTTGATAAAAAGGGGGGGGGGGGGGACTGACATTTGTACTTTATATTAAATTTATCGCATAAAAATACTGCTGTGAAACATACACATACCATACATAACATAAATATAAATGATTAATGGTTATTTTTACTATTAGTAGACTACTACAGCATATAATTATACTGCTATTTAATAAATAGTAAACAAGCACAATCAATATGAAATTGATGTGTGAAATAATTTTTCACCCAGAGCAGTTTTCTTAACAGTACTTATAGCACTATTAACTATTTATCCTCGAGGTACAAACAGCGCAAACAAATTTGTTCAGTTTCATCTTGTTGGACGAAGTCAGTTCCTTATCATTGTGGTTTTTTTTATAATTGTTTAAAAATACATCACACATATTTCTAAATACTGCATGCAACAACGTGTATAAGTATTATGAATGGTATATTATTTTAAGGGTAATTAAAGCACATTTTAAAAAGACCATATAACTGCAAATACTGAGCAGCATGCATATATCAAACAGAAAAATTCCCCATATGGATACCGAGTCTCATTGTTCAAAACAGTGTTTTGGAACAAGACTAAAGCCCAGAAGTAGATGAACAACTAGAAGTTTCTGCCAGAGTTTGCAGACAGTGATCGCAAAAAATAAGATGATTCACAAAAATAAACACAGACCGCACAACTGCAAATATGCATAAGAAGTAGATGAACAACCAGAAGTTTCTGCCAGACTTTACAGCCATTGATTGCGAAGAAGAAGATGATTCACAAAAATGAACACAGACCGTACAACTGCAAATATACATAAGAAGTAGATGAACAACCAGAAGTTTCTGCCAGAGTTTACAGCCAGTGATCGGGAAGAAGAAGATGATTTTAAAAAATGAACACAGACCGTACAACTGCAAATATGCATAAGAAGTAGATGAACAACCAGAAGTTTCTGCCAGACTTTACAGCCAGTGATCACGAAGAAGAAGATGATTCACAAAAATGAACACAAATGGTTGAGGAATAATATTATGAGTGTACTTCTACAACATATAATTATACTGTTAGTCAACAATTAGTAAAGAGGCAGACAGTAACTTGCTCTGAGAGGTTAGTTAGTAAATAAAATATTGTTTTTATCCACTTACCCAGAGCTCTGAAATATCTTGACACAAGGTATCCACAGCGTAGTTGCACCATTTATGCACAGTCAATATAAAAGCAATAGTTTTCTTCCAACGCAAGATAGTTTGCACCTGACAACTGACGATATTCTCCAGATCTGGCTTCTAAATTACCTGTTTGTATTACCCCAAAAGTATGATTTCCACATTCAAGGTAAAAAAAAAAATATTAACAGCCAGTTAAAAAAAAAAAAAAAATTACTGACTATACACAGTGACAAACACATATCACAACACGACTGTCTACCGTGAATTTAAATTCAAATTGCTGTAATCTAACAGCAAAGTTTGAAAATCTTGTAAATCCATTTCACAATATCCGCTTGTCGATTTGTAATACGAATACGTTCAGAACACAGAACTTTGCAAGCACACTAAAATGTCACACAATGCAACACATGAAAACGGCTTGCAGTAACCAGTTTTCGAGGGAACTTCGCCAAATTGTCACGTGATTTTAGTCAGAAGGGCCTATTACAGAAGGATCTAGTATAATCAACCTCAATGGTGTAACATCGGAGGAGTTTGTAATCAACAACGGAGAGAAGCATGTATGTGTACTTGTTCCTACCCTCTTTGGAATATACTCCTCACTTCTTTTGGAACATGCCTGTCGAGGTCAAGAGGGTGGTATATTCACCAACTCTCGATCTGATGGCAACCTTTACAATGCTCGTAGGTTGAAGGCAAAAACCAAGATAAGTATTGTACTTGTTAGAGAGCTGCTGTTTGCCGATAATGCCACTCAGAGGAGGAGCTGCGATGTTTATTGTCTGCATTTGCTAATGCATGCTGTGAGATTGGACTAACAATCCAAAAAAAAAAAAAAAAAAAAGTTATGGTGAAAGATGTTATTGATTGACTGACAGTCTACAATGTCTGTGAAGTGCTGAAGACAGTTGACGATTTAACTTATCTGAGTTTCACAGTGAATAACAAACTATTGCTGGGTCAAGAAATTAACATCAGAATAAGTAAGGCAGCAAAGAGCAGATAAAAAAAAAAAAAACGAATTTGTGAGAACAGAAAGCTCACGATTAAAATAAAAACTTTTGTCTATCAAGTTTGTGTTCTCAGCACTCAGCTGCTATTGTATTTTGTGTGTGTGTGTGTGTGATAAACTTTGTGCGCTGCATGGCATTATCATCCACAAAGCGAGTGTAAGTAAAATTTGAGTTCGATAGCTTAAAAGGAAGCAAGGTAAAATCGAAAGCGAAGCCTGTCCCACATTTGCATATTACCTATAAAGTGAAAGCAATACAATATAATAGTAAAGAATTTAGCATAATGGATACAGAAACTGACCATTAACATGTAATATATGAACTGTAGCAGAGCGGTGAAATTATAAATCAAGCTGATGAGGAAGACTGGCGTGTTCTTTCTGAAAGTATTACAGTCTATAGTAAACCCATTTGTGTGATGATCCAATAATATGTAAGCCTACATCTTACCCAGAGATACAAATTATATAATCAGTATAATCTATATCAAGGCCATCGATGTATATGTATCGTCTGGCCACAAATCAGTCTGATTTCATGCCCCAATCTCTATCAAGGATGCGTACACAGCTGAGGAAGTGGAAATTAAGTTTTTACAAGTCGCCAAAGGACAATTGATTGACCTCTACCAACTCAGCACAGTCTGGAAACAGTGATGTGATGTGTATGTCAGTTGCAATGACCCGTATACCCCTATGGCGGATAAGAGGTGTTGTCTTAGTTGGCAGACACCTTACAGCGGCAGTCCTCCATCAGTGCGTCCACCAATCATAGCCGGTGAGCGGCAGCACTGTGAAAGCAAATCATAAAAGGGCCTATGTACCCGAGAGCAGGAATATGCATTGAGAGCAAGATGCTTTGACGTCATAATCTCAGTGCATGAATACCTGGTGCCTGGACCAGCTGTTCAAAACCTGACTGTTCCAGAAACTGAGACGACATGGTCTCCTCCCGTAACATTTGATCCGACACTGAATTACCACAAAGGGGAGGCGTTTGGAAATCAGAGGTCCAATGTATATACTTTTCGACTGTCATGGACAGTGCACTCACATTCGCTCCTATCTCTGCTAAAGCATCCTTGTTACACGGTCTTTTCCAGGTCAGCTCTGTGATGTTCAACGTCTCAATGTTAGGCCCCTCCAGGGATTTTACTGTGCGAAGAGCAACACATGCTTAACCTCAAGTAAACTGTTTGTTTTCTAGATAGATTACAACACAATCTACAGGTCTGTTGTAGCCTACTATAAAACTGTGGGAAGCATCCTTCTCTGTCGGTCGTTAAACCTCACCAGGACCGTAAAACGAGCGACCCACACCCGAGGACCCATTAGGATGAAGATCACCCGGCCACAAGTACCAGAAACCCAGTTCAACCGTTGGGTTGTATTAGGGCCTCAGAACTACAGCCGGGTGGAGCTTTTAAATAACAAAAAATTGCACCCACGTGTTATCTTGTGTCACCAAAATCTATACGAACAGATGGCATGTCCGTGTAACACATCTGATTACGGCGAAACTGTGTGTGTGTGTTGTTTTTAAACAAGTGTTTATTTGGTGATAAGCAAGATTAATAATATTTTGATTCACATTAAGAGTTGTTTTAATTTAAATAATTATTGTGGTGTGAAGTTATGAAGTTCAACCCCGCCAGGACATCACACTGAACGATAAACATCGGTGACACAAAGTGCCACAATTCGGATGAGGATTACCAGGGAACAGGTCGCAGAAACCCTGTTCAACCCAAAGGCTGGGTTATATTAAGGCTCCCCGGCAACAGCCAGGGTGGGGCTTTTGAAACAACAAATAAATTGCGTCCAAGTTAGGGACACGAGTTCCCGGGTAATTAGTATCCTTTGGATGCTTTCTCTAGGTCATGCCGGTGTGTTGGGAAACGAGCAGGCAGATAGACTGGCCGGTTCTGCACCACTTAGAGGTGAATTGAAGTATAACATGCTAGACACTGCGAGGGCCCTTTGCGCAGGCACACATAGATCATTACGGTCTGAGGAGAATAGTGATGGGGAAAGTTATCGCGGTTTTTGGCCGACGCTCAGTACTCAAGGGAAAGGCAAGACTGATGTTCAATCAGCCAGTTACTGATACCATCGGAACTGGAACTCTTTGATTGCTAATGAAGATGGGAACGGAGCGCTTATGGGAGTGTCCCGAGTGCTATGATGTCGATTCTTATTTCAACATTTATTCTTCCATTACTTCCACTAGGGCATATTTAGCAATTTTATTTACTTGATGTTGTAGCTGGTCATAAAATATATCTTTATCATCGTCATTAGTTAAGGCGGTAAAACATCAGTTAGACAACCCCAAACAAGGGAAATCTAGGAAACCCCAGACCAAACCACTATTCTAGGGGTGTTATGAAATGTCTTCGTTCCGTATTCACGCACAGTTATGAGTTGGATTATCTTCACAGCACTCCGGACACATCCATATGTGCCCAGTCGACAAACGAAAATTTCGGAAATGACGTGAGTTCACGACATATTTTCGACTGTCAGGTCAAGCGCATTTTATTGTAAAAAAAAATACAAAAGTGTCAGCTGAGACAGTTCAAAAGATCGTTCATAAGAAACTGCAGTTTTGGAAGGTGTATTCAAAGTAGGTACCACGGATGTTGACAGACCATCAGAATGAGGAAGGCAGGGGATAGTGTTTGAGCCATTGATGCCTTTTCGGAGCGGAGGATGATGCAGGATAGTGGCAGGCTATGAATCATGGTGTCACCACTTTGAGCCCAGCAGAAAAAGAGAGAAGCATGTTGTATGACTTAAAACAAATACACAAATACATAAGTAAACAGTTAAAGGTTTCCGCTGGTAAGATTATGCTGAGCGAATTTTTGTGTTCAAACCAAAAAGGACGATTGTTGGCAGACTTTTAAAGAACCTGGTGTCAACATCAATTCTACCCATGACTTGGAAATAGAAGAAAGCTGCCAAAAACCCACCAAGAATAAACGTCCTGACATGCTTTCTCGCGGTGTGATTTTGTTGCACTCTAATGCCTGTCTGCATCTAACAAAGATTGTGCAGGAAGCGGTAGCAATTCTGCAGCATCCTGTCTAAATTCCTGATTATTAGCAATGTGATTTTCGAACAAAACAAAAAAGATAGAAGCAACAGATTTGCACAATTTATTGCCTGACATATTTTGCTGCATCTTGTCAGGTGCATACTACAGTAACAATGAAACAACTTAAGCAAATAAGTGAATCATTTATAATTTTAGTACAAATACGACCACACCCAAAAGCAACTGCTTGTTTTATCTGAGTAACCGCTAGGTCACTAGTAGGTCCTTTTGTTTACAAAGTTCAGGAGGGAAGTAACGACTCGTGTCTGCTTTTCTTTCTCTCTACCGATCACTGTTTTATCGTTTTGAAGAAACACCGTTGCATTTTTTGTCTGTTTGCTATTTTTAGAAAAAATTCACCTTTGTCAATGCGTTGAATTATGATACAGAAGATTTCAAAATTTGTGATGTGCTCTCTGTATGATATGCCAAAAATCTGTCGAAAAGATTTAATTTACAATGTGTGTATTTTCTTTCAAAGTTTCGCATAT